>JANAVB010013397.1:20949264-21289264 GCA_029216955.1 Iris pallida | reverse complement strand
GTCTAATCGGACAATATGCTAATGGGCTGCAGACCATGACCCATAATTGTTCATTCTTGTCTTATATATTCTTGTGGATTGAGATACACTGTAGATTACCATATTAGCCATGATACCATGACCTTGATAGCTTATACGTACTCGAGTCGGGCTGGAGTCCGCTCGATACGTAGCTGGCTTGCTCACGAGCTCGCGCCCAAAAAGCGGGTGCGGGTCGTGACAAGGACAGAGATAACCGATCGGACTAACTCGATGCGCCCCCCCAAAAGATAACCCGGCAGCTTGCCAACCCTCCACTCTCCACTGGCATACTCCACCAGGCTATAGCAATCCTGGTCTCGAGCATAATTGACTGTCAATGGGACTCCAAGTATTTCACCGGGAGCTCACTTCTCTCAACTCCCAGAGCATCAGCGCGCTCCTCCTTCTGAAGGCAGGGTGAACTGAAGTAGACCCTGCTGTTCTTTTTGTTCATCTGAAGCCCCGAATGTGATTCCAGCTCACCCATAATCTTCGACAACGTGTTCATACCCTCCAACGAAGGATGAATGAACACCAGAAGGTCGTCGGCATAAATGAGATGGATAACCGAAGGCTCGACTCTCCTGTACAATGGGACAATCCTCCCAAAATGGACTGCCCTATCCATCAAGCAGGTAAAGTACTCTATGACAAGCGTGAACAGGTAAGGTGACAGGGGATCACCTTGCCGGAGACCACGATTGCTTTTGAAGAACCCATGCAGAATACCCTGGATAAGGACCGAGAAGGTGGGGGATGATATGCACTCCCGAATCAATGCAACCCAACGATCATCAAACCCTATAGCAGTCAGAAAGTGGCATAAGAACTCCCTGTTGACCATGTCATAAGCCTTCCTCAGATCCAGCTTCACACAAGCCTTCTCCCCACCAAGTTTGTTGAAGCCCCTCACCATCTAATGAGCTAGAAGGCTATGCTCAGCTAAAGATCTCCCCTTGATGAACGCCGCCTGGTTCGGGGAGACAAGATCCTGCATGATCCCCTCCATACGCTGGCACATAAGGTGCGTAATTATTTTGTAAAGATAACTACAGCACGCAATAGGCCTAAAGTCTGCCAGCGAGGTCGCCCCCTCCTTCTTAGAAACCAGAGTCAAGAAAGTATGGTTCAGCTTCTTCAGCAGTTTTCCCTCAGAAAAGAACTCCTGGACCGTCTCGAGAACCGGGACCTTCAGAATATCCCAATGGCATTTGTAGAACCCACTGCTAAATCCATCTGGGCCTGGAGCTTTGTTAGGGTCCGTATTCTTGATAATGGCCTCCACCTCCTCCATAGTGATAGGGGCAAGCAGGAGGCTATTACCATATGGGGTCACCAATCTTTTCGTAACTATATCTGGGAATACCGATAGATAATCAGTCTGAAAGTATAACTCAGAGTAATACCTGACCGCCTCTCCTGAGATCTTGGACGGCTCCCCAATCAGGTTGCCCTCAGTATCAAGAAGCTGAGAGATGGTGTTCCGATGCTGTCTGGTGCGAATGATATCAAAGAAGAACTTGGTATATCGGTCGCCATTCTTAAGCCAGGAGCATTTAGCGCGTTGAGCCGCACTAATCTCCTTCTGAAGCCGAAGAGTATTGACTTCCCTAATCAGCTCCTTCTCTCTAGCCGCAAGCTTTCCATTTAACATGTCAGATTGCATAGCATGCTGGATGTCCCGAAGCTCCACCTCCTTGTCTTCAAGAGAGGACTTGGGGAAGCCCTTCACCCAAGTCCGTAGAGCCTTCTTCGTGGATTTGAGCCTGTGTGCCATCTGATACTGGGCAGTCCCCACAACCAGATGAGCAAGACCCTCCAAAATTGCCTCTGAGTAGCCCTCGGAGAGAAACTAGCTATTGTTGTACCTGAAAGGACGGGGCCGAACTAAAGGGGTGGAAGAGAATCCAACCCTGATAGGGGAATGATCACTCGTCCCAGCGGCCAACCCCTCAGCCAGGGAATGAGGAAAGCGGCAGAACCACCCTCAGTTGCCCAAGGCCCTATCCAACTGACAAGCAACCTTGTTTCTGACTGCTTTGTTGTGCCAGGTCCAGATATACCCCGAGCGCAAAAGACTCTAAAGGCCAGACTGGAGAAGACAACTCTGGAAATCATGCAAGATCGGATCTGGAACCGGTCTGCCACCCATCTTCTTTTCTCTGTACAAAAGAGCGTTGAAGTCACCCATCAGGAGGAGGGGAAGGTGAAAGGAAGCAGCAGCGGTCGCCACTCTAGCAATGTCACTCCATAAGGCCTCCCGACGTCTCTTGTCGTTGTGCCCGTAGACCGCTCCCAATAAGAACCGAAAGCCACCTTTGTTCGTAAAAACGATGGCAATCAGCTGCTCTGACATCAAGACCAAGTCCCCATCCCAACACTTCGAGCTCCATCTGATCCAAATCCTCGCCATATCACAAAGGGCCAAGTTGTGCAACTGGCACCAATAACACATTTTTCCCTGTGTAAAACTCCACAAATCTTCCTCCATCTCTCTAGTGAGCACGCACCCCTCACATTCCAGGCTATAATCGTTATTAATTAATAAGTGAGGGGTCCCCCTGTAAGTCACCTGAACTGGTACCCGGGGGTGGTACCACTTCAGTCTCTGTCATGTCCTCCTCCACCTCAACAGTAGGGACAGACTGGGTGGGGACCTGAGTAAGCATCAGGACCCAGGCTGGATTGTCAACACAAAGCTCCTCCCCCGTAACCGGGGGGTAACCCCCCCACTAGGGGGACCATCCCGTAAAGGACCCGCCCGCCACTTCCTGCTATAAACTTGCTCACTAGCCGATCCACCAACTTCACTCCCCTCAAGTTTCGAAGTCACCATGCCTCTGGTGACCATACTCCTCTGCGCTGAGAAGACAACCATAGCTCCCCCAGGAGGAGTCGCCGTAGGCAAGATAGGAAGACTCTGACGCTTAGCCTCCTTCATCGGATGGTTTCCCTCCCGCATACTCTCTCCCTCTCTATTATCCCCGGGGGCAGATGCCATCGCCCGAGAGGGGCCAGGGGACTCAGTAGTAGCTGGTGCCGCCCCCCTCTGCAATCCTCTAGACGGGGCATGAGCTATCAAGATGCCCGAAGCAAGCACAATAAGAACAGGTAGGGGGCACCCATTCGTACTCCACTCTCTGAGTAAGTACCTCACCCGAAGGAACTTCGTACTCCAATACGCTCGGCAGCTTCCCTCCAGCCTGGATTTCTACGAACATTCGCGCATACATCAGCCTCGAACGGAAGGCTGTAGCATCATCCGTCTTTATCGGCCTTCCCACCAAACTAGCAAGTCTCATGAGCAGAGGAATGCTCCAATATCGCATCGGAAACTCTGGGAAGCGGATCCAGACCGGAATGGCATTGAGGACTTCCTTCTCACATTTCAGGTTCGGGGTCCACTCCTTCAAGATAATCAGCCTCCCATCGAACGTCCACGGCCCACCCTGGAGGATTCTGGCAACATCGTCTGCTAGCCCGAACTTCACATAGTAGAAGCCGTTTTCCCTAGCAAATATCTCCATGCTACCCTTCGACTGTCAGACCCGCGCCGCATACGCCCGTATCTGACCATAAAAGGGTTTGTTGCCTAAAACATATAGTACCAGCGTATTCTCCCAGAATGTCGTCACCTTGGCAATCTCCTCCGCAGGGAACGTGGCCTGAAAACCACTTCCCACTTTCTTAGGGGGACAAACTCCATGGTTGTGGGGCTTGCCGATCCCCCTGGCTTATATATGTCTACCCAAGACTTGCCCACTGGACGTGGGATCGTCCCCTGATCCCGCTGGACGCCCGATGATGGAGAAGGCCTAGTCCCCTGGCTACCCGAGTCCACCGCCTTATCCTTCCCTTTGTCCGCCACAGCCGGTTTATGTGCCACCCAACCGTTCTCCCGCTACCACCAGTCACCCCCCGAAAGGGGGGCCCAGTCGCATTCACCGAACTCCACGGCCTCATCCCCTCCCCTGGCCTCCTATCAGATGGGTTGCGTGCCCTCAAGGGGGTTTGAACGTTATCCTCTTTTCCTCCTGACTTTCCGCTTCGACGACGCATAACCGTCGTCCATCCCCCTCCCTCCATCTGCCCCTTGTGAGATCGGGATCTAGATCCGGGTTGGAAGATCCGGACTCCCGGGATCTCGGAAACCCAAGAAGACCTTTCCGACGACCCATCCGCTGGATGGCCGCCCTCCACGACGTTGCCGAACATGGACAGCCGGCTCCCAGCCGCACCTCCTCCACCCGTGCCACCGTCCGCGCCCATGACCGGAGTGCCGACCGACCCAGCCCCATGCGAGCCTCCCCCGCCCACGCTGCCACCGCCACTTCCCTCGCCGACGTCTCCCGCGCCGCCCATGGCCGGCCCGCCGCCGGCCAAGTCGCCACCGTCCGGCCCGCCCCCGCCGAGTGCACCGGGGTCCCAGGTGAGGGACCCCCTAGGGTTAGCTCTCGATCGCCCAGTCGCCTCGTCTGCCGATCGCTCAGGCATCGTTTATATATATATATATATATATATATATATATATATATATATATATATATATATATATATATATATATATATATTTATATAGGAATAAATAATTTTAAAAGAAGAACGCCCTTAAAGAGGGCGTTCTTGTGCTTTATATATAATTTTGAAAAATTTTATGCTCTGGGTATAATTTTATAAATATTTAATGCTCTACGCAAAAATTTCCGTAAAATTAATAAACATCTCTATAGAAGAAAGTCAACATGATCCATTGGAAGTTCTCTTGGGAAACGAAACCTCATCCGTGGGGTTTTCTGTAATTTAGACCTATTTGAACAGAAAAAATATAAAAATTAACTCATAATTAGATAAAATATTAGTAACTTTCACTGATCATCAAAGTGTGAAAGGAAAAGGGGTCATACTATTCTCAGAAAGGTCACATGCTTTCGTTTCTCACATAAAAAACACACACCATTGAATCTGTTTCTTGCCATTTCCTCCCTCCACTCTCTCTTTCTCTCTCTCTCTCTCTCTCTCTCTCTCTCTCTCTCTCTCCAAACAAAGGTTATGCTCACTGCAGGTTAGCTCTTGTCATGATTTTTTTTTGTTCATATCGTTTTTTTTTTGGGGTTCATATGAAGAAATAATATGGTCATGCGGTTTTATTTTTCAGGGTATTACCTGTTTCTTATATTAACTCGTTCTAAGAAATAATACGGTCTCGCTGTTTTTTTTTTCCTTTCAGGATATTATTACCTGATTGTTATATGAACTCTGTCTCTGTATCCTCATCTTTGACATATGTTTGTTCATTGAATCCTTGCCTTTCCAAAACAGGTATGAATTGTTTATTTTTGTTTTATGTTATTTCTTGCATGTTATGACTGAAATTGTTTAGTCTATATATTATGCTGAGAAGATTGATTCTGAGGTGTTGGGGTTGTGGTAGGCAAAAGCAAAGATATGGAAATTCAAGAAGTGGAGGAAATGGGGGGATCCTCACCATTTTCAACCATAACAGCTGCAGTGGCAGTGAATGGGAGCAAGAACAGCAGGCACGCACTGAGGTGGGCTCTGGATAAGTTCACTCCCGAGGGGAGGGTCCTGTTCAGGCTCTTGTACGTCCGACCGAAGATCACAATGGTTCCTACTCCAAGTAAGTTATCTTACTCTAGAGAACATGAGGTTATCTATACTTGAACCAATTGAAAGTAGTATAATTATATATGTGGGTACAACAGATGTGACAAAGTATTTGAATTTGCAAGCATCACAACATGAAGTGGTGGAGAGAAACTTGAGGCGAAAACTTGCCCCTTTATTCTTATTTCACAAGAAAAAGTAGATTTTGTGATATAGGAACACAACCCTCTATCTAGCACACGACAGTCAACTAGTTAGGTTGGCTGTGGCTGGGATTTGTTATCCTTATTATTAATAAGAGTAGAGAATAACAATAATGAGATGATTTTTATTGAAGCAATGGAACTACATATATATAGGAGAGGCTAGCTTCCTCTCCTCTTACTCTACCCGATGTGGGACTAAAGCCCACTATACTAAATAATGTAAAATATCGCTAACATCCTCCTCAAGCTGGAGCATATAGATCAGACATGTCCAGCTTGCTACATAAAACAGAAAACGAACCACGTGCAAGTGGTTTGGTAAAAATATCTCCTAATTGTTCTTCTGACCAAACATAAGGAGTGACAATCTCCTTTTTCAGCAACAAATCACGAACAAAATGACAATCCACCTCGATGTGCTTTGTGCGTTCATGAAATACCGGATTACTTGCAATAAATATTGCTGACTGATTATCACAATACATCTCCATCGGAATGGGAATCATAATTCCTATTTCCTGAAGAAGAGACTTGACCCACATCATCTCAGAAGCTGTACGAGCTATCACACGGTACTCGACCTCTGCACTAAAACAAGTCACAACATTCTGCTTCTTATTATGCCACGTGACAAGATTGCCACCCACGAACGTATAATAACCAGAAGTAGATTTCTATCATTGTGACTGTCTGCCCAATCAGCATTACTGAACCCTATTACTCCCATTACTGTAAGCAACTGGGAAGGTTTGTACAATAAACCTTTCCCAGGTGCACCTTTTAAGTAACGAAAAATGGGAGAGACAGCTTCCCAATGTGGTTGCCGAGGAGCATGCATAAACTGACTAACTGCTCCGACGGTATATGTGATGTATGGTCGAGTAACAATAAGATATATAAGTTTTTCAACCAACCTTCTATACTGTCCGATATCGTCAAATAACTCTCCCCTGTCAGCATCAAGCTTGTCATGATAATCGATATAAGTCTCAACTGGCCGACACTACAATACTCCAGTCTCGGGGAGCAAGTCTAGAACATACTTGTGTTGTGACAGATACACACCACCCTTCTTAGAACGAGCAACATCGATTCCAAGAAAATAACGAAGAAGTTCCAAATCCTTGGTATAAAATTGACGACTAAGGTAGGTTTTCAAGTCCTCAATCCCAGCATGATCACTCCCAGAGATAATAATATCATCAACATAAACAATCAATACGATAATTCATGCTGGAAAGAATGAAAAAATACCAAATGATCAGATGTGGTGCGTTGAAAGCCATATTGAATAAGAACTGAAGTAAACTTGTCAAACCAAGCACGAGGTGATTGTTTTAGTCCATATAATTCTTTATTCAATCGACATGCGAGTTTGTCATTTCCCGCGACAACGTAACCCGGTAGGTGATTCATATAAACCTCATCCTGTAAGTCACTATGTAAGAATTTTTTTTTGATTTCCAGCTGATACAGAGGCCATTGGCGATTAACCGCCACAGAAATAAGAATTCGGACCGAGTTTCGTCGAGCTATTGTAGAGAAAGTCTCCATAGTCCATATAATCCACACAATATGTCCGAGTATATCCTTTGGCAACCAACCGTGCTTTAAGACGATCAACGGAACCATCATGATTATACTTAACAGTGTATACCATCTACAACCTACTGTTTGCTTCCCATCAGGAAGTGATATAAGCTCCCAAGTCTAATTTGATATAAAGCAGACATTTCATCATCCATTGCACTTTTCCAACTAGAAGAGGACATAGCCTGCTTGTAAGTTGTAGGGATGAAAGTAGAAGATAATGAAGCAGCAAATGCATGAATAGATGATAAAGTACGGTGTAATAAAATATAATTATAAATGGAGTACTTAGACGGTATGGTACGAGGTCGTTTGCCTTTTCTGAGAGCAATAGGAAGATCATCTGTATCTGTGAGAATGGAAGTAGGAATCTCAAACATGGGAGCTGATTGATTGAGGGCTGTATTCGGCAGAATCATTGGCATGTTCTTGGATCTCTGATAAATCTGTAAGGGAGGAATGGAGACAGAAACTGATTCAGAAATGACTGAAAGTGGTATGTAAGATATTAAATCTGGTGTAAAAGGAAAAACACGACCTCTTGAAGAAAAGAAAGGGGTAGATCAAAAAATGTAACATCGGCACTGATATAATATTTGCGTGTCAGCGGACTGTAACAATGATAACTTTTTTGAGTACGAGGATTACCGAGAAAAACACATTTCAGAGATCTCGGACCCAACTTATCACGATTAGGTTCCAAGTTATGAACAAAAACGACACATCCAAACACTCGAAGAGGTAAGGGAAAATGTGAGACATCTGGATTTAACATGGAAAATGAAATTTTGTTGTTCAATACAGATGATGGCATGCGATTAATTAGAAAACGTACAGTAATAACAGCCTCTGTCTAATACTATTTTGGGACATGCATATTGAACATAAGAGTTCCAGCCATATCTAAAAGGTGTCGATTTTTTTGTTCGTCAATACTATTTTGTTGAGAGGTGTGGACACAACTACTTTGATGAATCATGTCACGATCAACACAGAACTTGTGCACAGAAGATTGAGTATACTCCAAAGGATCATCGGAACGCACAATTTTGATGCGTTTATTAAACTAAACATATACTTCATTATAAAAAGTTGATAACACATCTGGAAACTCAGATATTTCTTTCAATGAATAACACTAAGTCATTCTGGAATAATAATCAATAAAGGTAACAAAATACTGAAATCCTTTCGGACTTTTAATCTGAGAATGACCCCAATCAGAATGAACAAGATCAAAAGACTCTAACTGACGGTTCTCACTACGAGGAGGAAAAGAACTATGGTGATGCTTGTCTAATTGACAAGCCTCACACTCATGACTAGAGACATGACCTAAACCAGGAATAATTTGACGCAGTTTAACCAACGACGGATGTCCCAAACGTTAATGCCACTGCAGAGGAGAAACGGAAACATAAGTGAAAGCCTTTCCAGGTAGATCCAATTAATACAAACCATCTTTTTTTATATCCCGAGCCAATCACCTCCTTCGTTCTAATGTCCTGAAAAATACACGTATTGGAAGAAAATGTCACAAAACATTGAAAAGATTTGGTTAACTGACTCACAAATAACAAATTAAATGGAAATGTAAGCACATGTAATGAATCATTCAATGATAGTGATTGAGTAGGTTGAATGACACATTATTCAAGTACAGGACGAGTAGACCTATCAGCCAAGATAATATTATTTTTCATGGGAAGACGATTATGAAAAAGAAAAGATATACCAGATATGTGGAAACTTGCTCCTGAGTCAATGACCTAAGAGGTAGATGGTGACTGGGTTTGCGACAAGAGCATGATTACCTATATTTGTATAGTTGCAGTGGGTTGGGTGGTACTAGCAAGCTCATTCAACTTCTTAAGGATCTGTTCCAATGGTGATGATGTATTGGACATTGAAGTCTGATTAAAAACAGAAATATCATCTCTAGGAGCAGACGTGGTGATATGGGATTGCATATTTTCATTATGCACTTGATGTGTATATGCTGGTTTGCCCCACTTGTCTCAACAGTAGTCTTCAACATGACTAAGTTTCCCATAATAGTTACATTTTCGTGGTTGACCACAGCTACCATCACCACCGTGGCCATCTCAACCACCACGACTACCAACATGACCATTGTCTCTACCACCACGGGCTCCTCCTCGACCAAAAATACGACCACCATCTCTGCCTCCATGTCCATTACCACGTTCACGACAACCAACAGTAGAAACTAGGGCAGAAGAGTCAGTACTTGGACTCACAGTACTCTGACTTAGAAAGGAACGATTGAGACGAAAGAAGGTATCGGCCACCATAGATAACTGTTCTCCAGCAATGATTTGAGCTTTGTAAGGGTCGAGAACAGGATCCAAGCCAGCGAGGATAAGGAAAATATGAAACTCTTCCTTCTGTCATTGAGCCTCCTTCAAATCAGTAGTAATAGGATGATACTACAGCAGTTCCTCCCACAAAACCTTCTTTGAGGCTAAATATTTATGCACAGGCTTTCCATTTTGTTTTGTTTGAAACAATAATTCATATAACTCATAGATACGGACAACATTTCGCTTCTGCGAATATGATTCTTTAAGAGATGCCCAAATTTGTTTGGAGGATTCACACTACTGGACATTAGCAGCGACGTTTGTCCCCATACTATGCCATAATCATGACATAACATATGTATCCGCACTCATCCAATTTTCATAATCATCGGACGTTTCAGGTGGGGGTTCGTCCATCAAAAACTTCAACTTCTTCTTTGCTCTCAACACCACCTTGATAGACTTGGACCAGGTAAGGTAGTTTGCACCATTTAGTTTTACCGCGGTAATTGATTTTCCTAATTCATTATTATGAATAATAGTAAAGGGAGAACCACCTTCGCTAAATCTACCACTAGAACTATTAAGGGTTATTTACACTAACTACCCCTATGTTTTTGATTTATAACACGGGGTACCCCTACTTTTAAACTATTTACACTAACTACCCCTATGTTTTTGGTTTATTACACGGGGTACCCCTACTTTAAGGAAAAATAAAAAAATTATAACACTAACTACCCCTACGTTTTCTAAAGGGAGGGGTAGTTAGTGTAAATAGTTTAAATCAGGGGTACCCCGTGTTATAAATCAAAAACATAGGGGTAGTTAGTGTAAATAACCCAACTATTAACCTTGCCAGAAGAGTCGGTCTCCACCATACTTGCGGATGCAACAAAAAGATCTCTTAATCCCAGATCCATATGTGGAGGTCAAGGAAAGATACAAAGACTCATGCAAGACAAGCACCGTATCTGCACTTTGTTGTCGTTCCGAGAATAACTTTGGAGAACTAGAGGTTTCTGCAAACAAATATGTTGTTTGCCCTCTTTGGTTTCTGGTTCTCAAGTCACTTTTGTAGGGCAGAGGTTCCTGTAAAAAAACTTGTATACCCTTTGAGAATCTCCAATTTTTTTTGGAAGATTAGAGGTTCCTGAAAACATGCCTGAACATAAGCCATAGTTTTTCCATTGAGAATTCTATCATTTTTTTTTGAAACTAGATTAGGGTTCGAAAGGGGTGAGTGGCGGCTGTGAGGAAACTAGGAATAGGGTTTGACATGACAGGAGCGGACAGCCGGGTGGGTGGGGGGTGGGGGGGGGAGATTTCTGGGTTGGCGGACAGCAGGGGACGGCCATCTAGGAGGCGGGCGGCAGCACCGGGTGGGCTGGGTGTCCCACCGAAGTGGCTGACAACAGCGATGGACACGAGGGAGGGGAGGTGTCGGCTAGGCTAGAGTTTGTTTTTGTGGAGTGAAGAAAGGGATTTTTTTTTTTATAATTGTTGAGACTTGAAGTGATTTTATTGAATGGAGTAACAACATATATATATAGGAGAGGCTAGCCTCCTCTCCTATCATTCTAGCCAATGTGGGACTAAAGCCCAATAACACTATATATATATATCAACACTCCCCCTCAAGATGGGCGAAAGATATTCACTAAGCCCATCTTGTCACATCCTCTCATCATGTTGATAGAACTTAGCCCCTTTGTCAGTCCGTCTGCTACCTGATCTTTGGTTGGAACATAGCCCAGCTCTAGTTCTCCTTTATCCAGTTTCTCTTTGATGAAGAATCTGTCAATCTCAATATGTTTGGTCCTGTCATGCTGCACTGGATTGTTGGCAATATTAATAGCTGACTGGTTGTCACACCATAGCTTCATCTTTGTTCCCTGGTCCAGCTTTAGCTCCGTCAGCATATTCTTCAACCACAATAGTTCTGTGACTCCCAAGGCCATCGCTCTATACTCTGCTTCAGCTGTTGATCTGGCCACTACTGACTGCTTCTTACTCCTCCAAGAGACCAAGTTGCCTCCTACAAATATGCAGTATCCCGATGTGGATCTCCTGTCGTCAGCACAGCTAGCCCAGTCAGAATCACAATAGCCCTCAATGCCTACATGATTATTTCTTCTAAAGATCAGTCCCTTCCCGGGGGCTCCCTTCAAGTACCTCAGAATCTGGTACACTGCGTCCATGTGACCCTTCCGGGGGTCATGCATGTAGCGGCTTACTACACTTACCGCAAAGCTGATATCAGGTCGAGTGTGGCTTAAGTAGATTAACTTGCCCACCAATCTCTGATATCTATCCCGGTCAACTGGTTCTCCAGCTTCAGCATCCAGTTTAAACTTCTGGTCTATCGGTGTCGTAGCTGGTTTACATCCCATCATCCCTGTTTCCGTAAGCAGGTCCAGTGCGTACTTCCTTTGAGAAAGAACGATTCCCTCATTATCTCGAGCAATCTCAATCCCAAGGAAGTATCGAAGGGGGCCAAGATCTTTCACCTCGAACTCCTTGCCAAGTTTTACTTTGAGTTGGGCGATCTCCTGCTCATCATTGCCTGTGATAATCATATCATCTACATATACTGCAAGCATGGTGATATGGCCTCCACTCCGTCTGAAGAAGACAGTGTGATCAGCATTGATCTGCTGATATCCCATCCCTATCATTGCTCTCCTGAACCTGTCAAACCATGCCCGAGGAGACTGCTTCAGTCCATAGAGAGACTTCTTCAGTCTGCAGACCTTGCCTTCTGTCTGTTTTGTGCCGAATCCTGGTGGTATCTCCATGTACACCTCCTCTACTAGATCTCCATGAAGAAATGCATTCTTCACATCCAGTTGGTGTAGCTTCCACCCTCCATTGGCTGCCAGGGAGATCAAGGTCCTGACAGTGCTCATCTTCGCCACTGGTGCAAAGGTCTCGTCATAGTCGATGCCGTACGTCTGACTGTATCCTTTTGCCACCAGTCGAGCTTTATAGCGCTCAACCTGTCCATCTGGGTTCTGTTTCACAGTAAAAACCCATTTACATCCAACTGCTCTTTTCCCTTCTGGCAGTCTCACCAGCTCCCAAGTGTGGTTCTTCTCAAGAGCTCCCAACTCCTCGTGCATTGCCGCTTTCCACTTTGGATCGTTCTTGGCAACCTGCCAATTGTTAGGTACAGTAATACTATCCAAAGATGCTATAAATGCTCCATGAGAAGAAGATATATGATCATAAGAAACAAACTTAGCAAGATCCCAACCATATCTGTCCGGAGGATTTCTCGCATTGCTGCGAGTAGTCCTTCGTGTAGGTAGTGGTATGGGAGGAACGATATCACCTGAGGAGGGTGGTGGTGTAGATGAGGAGGATGGTGGTGTAGATGAGGAGGATGGTGGTATAGGTGTCTCAGGAGTTGGGACAGGCGCAGGCAAGGGACTTGGCACTGACACTGTAGGTACTGGTCCTGTAGTCTGCTTGTTGTTTCTCCTGTTGTAGGTCAGTAACTCCCCCTGAGCCGTAAGTGTAACACTTCTCGTCTCCTCCCTCTGTTCCGCTTCACCTTCATGTTCCTCCTCAACCGTGTCTCTATGCCAAACTTCTAAATCGGTTACCACCAGGTTCTCCAAGTTCTCTATCTCCCCCTCTCGCCTTATACTTGTAGTATGAGGCGTGTTATACGAAGTTCCATCCTGGCGGTAATATGGCTCATGCTCCCGGAAGTGGACGTCCATACTAACAAATTTCTTCTTCTCTACTGGACTCCAGCATACATACCCCTTCTGAGTTGCTGAGTAGCCCACGAAGATGCACTTGACTGCTCTAGGGTCAAGTTTTCCAACGAATGGTCTGTTGTCCTTCACAAAACACACACATCCAAACACCTTTAGTGGAAGTATTCCACTATTATTACCTTGTAATACTTCACATGGAGACTTCCATCCCAGGACTTTTGAAGGCATCCTGTTTATAAGTTGAGCTGCTGTCAACACCGCATATCCCCATAGGTGTTGTGGGACATTCATGTCGATCATCATACTTCTTGCGGTCTCCAGAAGATGTCGGTTCTTCCTTTCTGCTACTCCATTTTGTGCTGGTGTATATGCACAAGAGGTCTGATGCTGTATTCCATGTGCTGACAAGTACTCTGCAAGTGTCCTATTGGTATACTCCGTCCCATTGTCAGATCTCAGTATCTTCACCACTGCATTATACTGAGTCTGGACATATTTATGAAAGTCCCGAAAACAAGCAAATACATCACTTTTGTTCTTCATCAAATACAGCCAGGTGACACGAGATGCACAATCGATAAACGAAACAAAATACTTATACCCATTCATAGTGTTAGTAGCACATGGGCCCCAAACATCAGAATGAACTACCTCAAAGACTGAAGAACTCTTATGACCATTTCCAACATATGAACTCCTAGTAAGTTTTCCTAACTCACATGCATCACATACTAATTTCCTTTTATTTGATTTTGCATACATATCTGGATACAACTTATTTAGAGTATCAAAGGAAGAATGCCCCATTCTCCTATGATGAAGTATCAAAGTGTCTTCAGTCTTCTGCTGCAGCTCCTCCATTCCAGCCTTCTCTGCCATAGACACCAATGCTGAGTCCAGTCCGTCTTGATCTAGGTACCACAGTCCATCATGCCAAGTGCCAGTCCCAAGTCTTCGTCCCGTCCCTTTCTCCTGGAAGATCACCTTAGGAATATCAAAAGAAACAATGCATTTTAGTTGGAGAATTATAGAACTAATAGACAAGAGACTGACTGGGAAGGATGGAGCATGCAAAACATTGGATAACCTTACTGAACCCGTACAATTAACAGTACCCTTACCGACCACTGGTTGGAAAGTACCATCCGCAGTCTGAATGGTGTCTGTCGATGCTAGGTGAGTGTACGAGGAAAACTTACTAGCATTTCCGGTCACATGCCGAGATGCTCCTGAGTCGAT
Source organism: Iris pallida (assembly GCA_029216955.1). Lineage (NCBI taxonomy): Eukaryota > Viridiplantae > Streptophyta > Magnoliopsida > Asparagales > Iridaceae > Iris > Iris pallida. Next base: position 21,274,531 of record JANAVB010013397.1, on the reverse strand, counting down.
AATCCAGTCTGACATTTTAAGGGAAGACATAGATGCAAGAGCGTGAGACTCGTCAGTACCTTCTGATGGATGGGCATACATAGCGGCGTTGAAGAATGGAGTGGATGCCTCCTCTGCTACGCTCCTCCTGTCTCCTTCGATTGACGCTTTTTGCTTTCTCTCCAGCAGATCCAGTAGCACCTGATCCTCCTCAGTAAAGGCGCCGCCAGCTCCTCCATTCCCATCTGCCACCAGCAGGTTTGCCCGATAGCCTCCTCGACCGCCTCGTCGGCCTCCTCGACCACGTCCACGTCCAGCATATCCTCGTCCACGTCCACCACCTGAGTCTCCCTCCTTAGGTGGTTTGGTACAAGCATATCGATGGTGGCCCATCTCCCCACAGTTGTAGCACTGCCGATTCTGTTGCCAGAGCTCTCCCTTGGATCCTGTATCCCCCGAACCGGTAGCTGCTAGTGCTGACTTCACTTCGGGTAAAGCACCTGTCGATGATGCGCCTGTCCCTGTCTGTAATCTGATCCGCGTCTCCTCCTGAATCATGGCTGAGATAGCCTCCTCGAGACTAGGGATCGCTGGCTGGGCGAGGAGTAAGGCTGTTCTCTGTGTGAATGCTGCAGTCAGTCCCTTAAGGAATTTCATCGTCCTCTCCTGCAGACACACCTGTCTCTCCTTGCACTTTGGGTCCCCGCAGCTTGCCCGTTTGGAATGGTGATCATAATCCAGCCAGAGGCGTTCCAACTCCGTAGCGTACTCCTGCACCGTCTTCTCGCCTTGTACGGTGTCGTCGATCTCCCCTTTTATCTGGAAGATCCGTAGATTGTTACCTATGCCATCATAGGTTCTTCTCAATTTCTCCCATACGTCTTTCACCATCTCAATGCCATCTACTGTGGAAGCAATAGACTGGACTAAGGAGTTGAGAAGCCAGATATAAATCACCATATGAGTGGATTTCCACTCGTCGCGTCCTGTCGAGCCCTCTTCCGGCTCTGTCTTCTCGCCTGTCAAGAATCCCTCCAGGTTCTTACCTGCAAGGGTTCTTCTCACCCGCCGTGACCAACTCAAATAGGTGGCTGGTCCATCCAACTTCAGATCGATGGAGGGTAGTTCTAACTTTGGCGGTGCTCGTGTCGTGCTTTCACCAGCCGACACCTTTATCAACTTCAGCAATGTCGCCACATCGTCAGCATCCAGCTTCTTGAGAATCTCCTCCATCGATGCTTCTTCTCGATCACTTCACACTTGCTCCACGACTCACGCTCGTCCTTGCCGTCCTCTCCTAAATCCGAATATGTCTGATTTCATCGGATCTAGGGATTATAGGCATCTCCTTGAGATTGATCTCAAGAACGAGCGTGAATCTTGTACCCGCAATAGCGGTACAATGAATCCTGCAGCCGTAAAAACGGTACAGAAACGAGCGTGAATCTTGTACCCGCAATAGCGGTACAATGAATCCTGCAGCCGTAAAAACGGCAGCAGCAGTTGCAGCCGCAACAGCGGCACAGCAACGGCAGCAGCGCGGCAGCGGCGGCGGCGGCGCGGCAGCTGCAGCAGCAGCGGGGCGGCGCTGCGGCGGCGGCGGCGCGGCAGCAGCTGCAGCGGCAGCGGGCGGCAGCAGCTGCAGCGGCAGCGGGCGGCAGCGGCGGCGTAGAAGGGGGATTAGGGTTAGGGTTTGTGTGGAGGAGGGGTCTCTAACGGTATGCTAAGCAATTTTAGGCTCTGATACCATGTTGAGACTTGAAGTGATTTTATTGAATGGAGTAACAACATATATATATAGGAGAGGCTAGCCTCCTCTCCTATCATTCTAGCCAATGTGGGACTAAAGCCCAATAACACTATATATATATATCAACAATAATTATTATTGCTCTGATACCAAGTAGAGAATAATAATAATGAGATGATTTTTATTGAAGCAATGGAACTACATATATATAGGAGAGGCTAACCTCCTCTCATCTTACTCTACTCTATGTGGGACTAAAGCCCATTATACTAAATAATGAAAAATACCTCTAACAATAAAGGATAGCCCAGTTGGCTTTTAGATAATGAAACATGAAATAACAATCCAAGCTAGAATCACCAACGTAAGTATCCCAACATAGGAGAAGTCTAACTATCTACATCCAGAAAATAAGTACATGCCATAAAAAGTGTACTCAGGAACAAAACCGCTCAAATGAAATACTAAGAAAAGTACTAAGCCCTAAGACTATAAGCTACTAAAATAACTGATGTTAGAGCTATGCATCGTCCTGAACATTCTCATCGACTAATTCTGTGTCTGCAATTTGAATCTCAACCTCATCTTCAGGATACCCGTATAAAGTAGGATACAGATCCTCACCTAAATATGTCAATGTTATCCATCAGGATTTGAGAAAGTATAATAACAACTTAAAGTTACACAAGACTGTATAAAGTTTATGATGATAAAGAACTGTAAAGACTTGAAACTATACAAGTATGAACTAAGAATCATGGCAGAGCTAGATAATATGAACAAGAGACTAATAACATATGAAAGACCGTCAATTACAAATATTCAAGGTAAATTAAGTAAGTACCTCTGAGAAAGAATTCCAAATATTAAAGCATTTTTGAAGATTGTTCCTCACTCTGAAAAATCACCATAAGAGGTTTGCTGATGTGAATAGCTCCGATCTTGAACCTTAGACTCCAAAAGAACCCTAGGTTTTCCTCACTTATACTCTCTTTTACTTATGGAATATGATCTACACTTGAATTCCTAGGAAACCATGTCTGTGTCCGACACCCGCTCATGTATGGCAGATTGACTTGATTGTTTGTTGAATTCATCAACCAGTCTACTATTGGGTCAAAGTCTGTTGCGTACACCCAAACAGGCAATTCAAGGTGTTTTTTTCAATATTTAAACTGGTCCAGTAGTTCTGGCAAGCCGTTTTCTGATCAATCATCCAGTCTCCATCATCGAGTCCTAAGTTAACTTTAGTGGGGCTAGAATGATCAGTTGGTGCCTGTGGCTTTCCTTTCTTAAAGCTAGAAAACTGATTGTTGTTAAAGTGGGCTCAGAGTGGAAGTTTACCAATACATACTCATTATCATGAAACAATCTCCATCGATACTGGAAATTTTAGTGATGGCATCTAAAGTTCCTAGTACATGAAAACTTGATATGTCCATCACTCCATTGACACAAAAGAACACCTAATGAGCTTCGTCACTAATAAGCAACCTGATTTGGATGATCGATAATTACCAATGCCAAACAAAACTGGCACATGATAGGAATGTAGTTCAGCAACCAAGCCTTTCCAACCGCATTAGGGATGTGGAACATGACCCTGCATCAAGTAACCTCCAAAAACACTTGATGGAGTGAGATACAATTTATATCATTATTCCTGTACTGTTATTTCAGAAATTATAGACCTTGATCTTTACTTATCTTCTTGTTAATCATGTAGACAGTTATATAATTCTGCTTGGCTTGCACAATTTTAGTAGACCGTGTGATATTAATCTTTTTTTTTTCCTTTTTTTATAATTTGATACTTTGCTTTATTTCTCACTGTAATTCAGTGGGGAATTATATTCCTATTTCAAAGGTGCGAGAGGAGGTTGCCTCTGCGTACAGGAAAGACATAGAATGGCAAACCGATGCAATGCTTCTACCTTACAAGAAAATGTGTAATGAGAGAAAGGTTGGCTTCAGTTTCTTTCAACATCCACTTATATGAAAAAAATCACTCCTTCATATACAATTTTTGTATTCAGGTAGAAGCGGAAGCTGTGGTAATTGAAGCAGATGATGTAGCAGAGGCAATATCAGCAGAGATTGATAAGTTTACAGTCAGCAAACTTGTAATAGGCATTTCTTCCAGAAATATCTTTACCAGGTAACCCAAAAGACATATAGTTTGCACTAAATACAATTCTTTTTACCCTTAAAAAATTCAGTTAAATTAAGAAGTCTTTTATCTGAATGTTGACTATGTATTTATGGCTGTGTTCACACAATCGTATTATCTTCTTTTTTTCGAAGAAAGTAAATGTGTTATAGACTTCTGGCCCGAAGGCCTCACACATGCCAGCCCGAAGGTCCGCACCGCACCCGCACCCGCACCCGCACCCGCACCCGCACCTGTTGCTCCTCACATTAATCCCCCACCAATCCCCCTCCCCCACCCCACAAGAAATTAAATGTGCATCCCCCATGGCTTGAACCCAAGACCTATCGGGGGGATGCCTCTAACCACTTGAGCTAGAGGTCATTGGCCAATCATATTATCTTTGTTAGAATATAAATATATAAACCCTAAACTCTCACTACAATTCTAGAGTTTTGGCACAATGACAGAGATTTTAATAGACTATAACATGATAGCAGAGCAACCTATCCCATATTCGACTCGTCTGGCATGCATTTTAAGTAGATTTTATAAAAAAATATATACCACAACGTGAATCCAGTTCTCGGCCTATGAGATCGCTTTGACCTGCAGGGGCGTGTTAGAATATAAATATATAAACCCTAAGCCCTCAGTAGAACTTTAGAGTTTTGGTGCAGGGATAGGGACTTCTACAATCTTATTTTTCATTATGTGGTGCATGGGAAGCCCTTGAAACTTGAAGTTCATAAGATTTTGGGTACTAATTGATGATATCAATCTATCATATTGTTGCCTCTTAAGCCACATATAGATATATGTTGGAGTGGGTGGGGTTCCCAACATTTGTGGAGAATACCCCGGAGAGCGACGAGCGCCATCCGTGTGTCGGAGAAGCTCGGGGAGTGCATGGATCCTATTTTGGAACATATCTGGTAAGGAAATATATGATTGGATTTCCATATTTACTTTGATCATATATTTATGATTGGACCCTTCATATAGTAGCTTTCCATATAATTGGGCTTCCAATTATGGCAAGCCAATTATGATTGGATTTCCATTAAATATATGATTGATGCATATTGGAAGTTTCCATATATATTGGCCTTACATGTATAGATTACCAAGGGCTTATAAAAGGGTGATGCATGCTAGTTGTAAAATCATCTAAAAAATAAGAGTGCTTTACAATCGTTGAGAGAGAGAATTAAGGACTATTGTGAAGGAGAGATTGCTTCGAATAATTTTTCGGCATCTCTTGTTCTTCGGAGTCCGCAATCAAAAATTTTCTTCTTTCAAGTGAGTTGTGGTGATCCGTGTTGCATCGGGAGGAGCTTGTAGAGGGTGTATTCTCTTTATTCTATTAGTGGAGGTTCTTTAGGGTTAGACTCTGATCGTCCCGTAGTTTTTTTCGCAAGGGTTTTTCACGTCAAAAATCTTTGTGTCTGCGATTGTGTTTGGCATTTTTGGTTTGTGTGCTTTTGCTCGGTTCTCTCGCAGGACTTTCTGGTTTGGGGGAACGGTTTTCGTGCTTCGTTCCCAACAGAGTGGTATCAGAGCCAGGTTCAGAGAAGTGTCAGAAGTTGACAGTCAAACCAGGAAGCAAAGATGGACGCGAAGCCGGTGCGCATGGTGAACCTGAACGGTACCAACTACCATTATTGGCGGAGCAAGATGAAGGATTTGCTGTTCGTCAAGAAGCTGCATCTTCCAGTATTTGCATCCGAGAAGTCCAGTGACAAATCCGATGAGGACTGGAACTTCGAGCATATACAGGTGTGTAGGTACATGCGGCAGTTTGTTGACGAGAACATGTACAACCACGTTGCCAATATTGAGCATGCGAAGACGTTGTTGGAGAAGCTGAAATCTTTGTACGCGAAAAAGATCGGGGTAAACAAACTGTTCCTGATCCGGATGATGATGGGTCTGCGATACAAAGATGGTGCATCCATTACGGATCACTTGAGTGAGTTCCAGGGCGTGGTGGACCAGCTATCCTCGATTGGAGTCAAGTTCGACAACGAGATTTAAGGACTTTGGTTGCTATGTACATTGCCAGACTCGTGGGAGACCGTACGAGTATCTATTATCGCTTTCCGGAAGGCGTGGTCAGTCTGGAGTTTGCTAAGAACGGAGTACTGAATGAAGAGATGCAGAGACGTTCTCAGGACACTTCATCCACATCCCATCACTCAGAGGCACTAGTTTCAGAGATCCGCGGAAGGGGCAAAAGCAGGGGTCCAGGTGGTGGCAGAGACAAGAGCAGAGGAAAGTCCAAGGATCGGTACGAGGACTCGAAGTGTTATCATTGTGGCAAGAAGGGCCACATCAAGCGGAACTGTTTCGCTTGGAAGAGAGAGAAGAATGGCAACAAAGGAAAGCAAGATGAGAACACTACAGCGGCGGCCTCGATACATGGAGGCGATGTGATCGTCGTAGGTGATGAGGTTATCACAAACCTCGTCTGTGATGACAATTCTTGGCTGGTGGACTCAGGGGCTTCAGCGCACGTATCTCATAACAGGGCACTATTTGCCACTTACACGACAGACGACTGTGGAGTGTTGAAGATGGACAATAGAGATGTGTCGAAGGCGGTTACCATTGGAGATGTGCATTTGAGGACGAAGACGGGTGCAATTCTTGTTCTCAAAGATGTTCGTCATGTCCCTGATATCCGTTTCAACCTGGTGTCGGTTGGAAGGTTGGATGACGAGGAATTCTTCAGTCTCTTCGGGAATAGTCAGTGGAAGCTTTCCAGAGGTTCGATGGTGATTGCCAGAGGAAGCAAGAAGTCCGGTCTCTACTATATGGAGGGGAGCGCACAGGGGGCACAGGAGGTGAACGCAGTCAGTGATGCGTCTACCGAGTTGTGGCACAGGCGGCTCGGCCATATCAGCGAGAAGGGGATGAGCTACTTGGTGAACAGGAAGGTAATTCCAGGGCTCAAGTCTACAAAGTTGGAGAAATACGCGCACTGCTTAGCCGGGAAGCAAAATAGGCTGTCTTTCCAAAGTCATCCAAGTTCAAGGAAGCCGGCGTTGCTCGAGTTGATTCACTCGGATGTCTGCGGTCCTATGAAGGTAAAATCTATTGGTGGTGCTTCTTACTTTGTAACTTTATTGATGTTTGTTCCAGGAAGGTTTGGGTCTATACCTTAAAGACCAATGATCTGGTGTTGTCCACTTTCAAAGAGTTTCAGGCCTCTGTTGAAAGAGAGACGGGCAAGAAGTTATTGTGTGTTCGGTCCGACAACGACGACGAATACATTGGTCCCTTTGATGCGTATTGCAGAAAGCAAGGGATACGACACCAGAAGACTCCTCCCAAGACACCTCAGCTCAATGGTGTAGCGGAGCGCATGAACAGGACACTGATGGTGAGGGTGCGGTGTTTGCTGTCAGAAACAAATTTGCCAGACCGTTATTGGGGTGAGGCTCTTTTCAAAGCTGCTTATGTTATTAATTTATCTCCTAGTGCTCCTTTGCAGGGTGATGTGCCTGACAAAGTATGGTACGACAAAGAGCCGTCATACAATCACCTGCGAGTGTTTGGTTGTAAGGCCTTCGTGCATGTATCGAAGGACGAAAGGTCCAAACTTGAGCTGAAGACGAGGCGATGCGTCTTTGTCGGCTACGGTCGGGATGAGTTTGGCTATCGACTCTACGACCCAGTGGAAAGAAAGCTCTACAGAAGCAGGGACGTGGTATTCGTCGAGGATCAGACCATGACCAACACTCAGGATTCCGAAATGTCTTCTGAGGCTGAGGAATTGCCTGAGTTAGAGTCATTTCGCTTCGAGAAGTTTCCAGAGGACATCGTAGAGGATCCAGTTATGGGGGAGCCAGTGCATGGAGTTGCTCCCAACCTTGATCATCAGCCTGCTGATGGTGGTCAGGGTGTCCCTCAGGAGGATGAGCATGCCGGAGAGGCAGTTCCTGAAGGGGATGAGACTGTTGGTATACAGCCAGCACCAGTGGCTCCACTGAGAAGGAGCGACAGAGATCGTAGACCATCTACGAGATACTCACCGGGCGAGTATGTGCTACTGACTGACGGGGGAGAGCCCGAAAGCTTTGCAGAGGCTATGAAAGACGAACACAACCAGGAGTGGATGCAGGCTATGCAGGAGGAGATGAGTTCCTTACACGCCAATTCCACTTATGAGCTGGTGCGGTTTGCCAAAGGATAAGAAGGCTTTGAAGAATCAATGGATGTTTAGAGTGAAGCAGACGGATGATGCTACTCGCCCTCGATACAAAGCGAGGCTGGTAGTTAAAGGCTACGGTCAGCGGAAAGGCGTGGATTATGATGATATCTTTTTGCCAGTCGTCAAGCAGTCGTCTATTCGGGTGGTGCTAGCATTGGCAGCTAGTTTCGACTTGGAGGTCGAGCAGATGGACGTGAAGACGGCATTCCTCCACGGTGATCTTGAGGAGGAGTTATACATGGAGCAGCCAGAGGGATTCTGTGAGAAGGACAAGTCTCATTTGGTCTGCCGGTTGAGGAAGAGCTTGTATGGTCTGAAGCAGGCTCCGAGGCAGTGGTACAGGAAGTTCGAGTCGTTTATGGGGAGCATGGTTATACACGGACGACGTCGGACCATTGCATATTTGTGAGGTACTTTGCCGAGGATAATTTCATCATTTTATTGCTCTATGTTGATGACACGCTATTAGTGGGTCGGAATGCCACTAGGATAGCGGAGTTGAAGCACCATCTGGGCGCGGCCTTCTCTATGAAGGATTTGGGCGCATCGAAGACTATTCTTGGGATGGAGATCAGCCGAGAGAGAGAGTCCAAGCTGCTACACTTGTCCCCAAAAAAGTACATTCACCGAGTACTTCAGCGTTTCGGGATGGACGGGTCGAAGAAAGTAAGTTGCCCCCTTGCGCTTACTTTAAGTTCACTGAGGAGCAGTGTTCATCTACCGAGGACGAAAAAGAAGATATGGAGCGGGTTCCATATGCCTCAGCTGTGGGAAGCCTTATGTATGCTATGGTGTGTACGAGGCCAGACATCGCTCATGCAGTTGGCACAGTTAGCAGGTATCTTTCAAATCCTGGAAGGGTACATTGGAGTGCGGTCAAGTGGATTCTACGATACCTTCAGGACACTGCTGATTGGAGACTTTCTTTTGGTGGTGACGAGCCGAAGCTGGTTGGGTATACCGACGCTGATATGGCTGGAGATGTAGACACGAGACGATTGACTTCGGGCTATGTGACGATGTTTGCTGGAGGAGCGGTATTGTGGCATTCGCGGTTGCAGAAGTGTGTTGCCTTGTCGACGATAGAGGCAGAGTACATTGCGGCGACGGAGGCTTGCAAGGAGTTGTTGTGGATGAAAAAGCTGTTGCAGGAAATGGGGCTGAAGCAAGAGCAGTATACTTTGCTTTGCTACTGTCACGCCCCAGAACCAGAATACTAGCAAGTGGGGACGGACAAGGCCAGCTACGCAATCCTAAAGTACACCAGTACTCTGAAATTACGTATAAGCTGTCAAGACATGGGAGTTACTTCTACAAGCCAACAGTCGATCCTAGGTTAAATAATCCTAGGTATCTCAATCACAGACAATTATACAAAGTACAAGAAGTATGATCATCAGACATACAATAGTAAAGCGTCCCAAACCATTTATACATGGATGATCATGAAGCTAGTCATACCAAAATAGAGAACTAGCAAGAGTATTAGTCATACATGATAGCTCTAGCTATAGTCTAGAATACGCACATCATGTTTATGCCCGTAGGCTAAATGTCAAGGACCAAAACACGAGCTAAACACCTGCTTGGAGGCTAAACGCCACAAAAGAATAATGTACATATCAGGTGGGAGAATGAAACAAGAAATCCACTCATGTACTCTGGTGCTCCGGATGGTCACCATCGGGTAGATGGTACGGAAGATCCTCTGGACTCCTCTATCAGATCTGGCCAAACAAAACCAGTGGGTCAGACCCCCAAATAGCAAGTACCACAAAAGAAGCCAAACTATGAACTAAAACCAGCAATCACTAACATCAACAATTAGAGATACAAATGAGTAAGAGCAGATCGAGACTCGTGCACTACCAATGCACTTATCCCGAACATAGGAAGACAATAACTAAGCATCTTGGAGCATAAAGAAATTAACATGTGACATAATGTAAGTGTAGGCATGTTAAGTAAACAGAAGCTTGAGAACATGTAAAAGCAATTGAACATATGAACTCGTGAGATAGCTGAACATGTGAGCATGTTAGAACAAAAAATAGAATGACAATGATAGGATGACTTAGGAACTATTCCGGAAGTCAAGTTACAACCCTTAAACCAAATAAGGACCGGGGTTGTAACCCTTCTCCAGAACAGAACTTAGCCTCCGATCATTCATTGATAAAAGTAAAGCATAAACCATAGTGTACTGAAATAAACACACGGACACTGCCTAGACAAAACTAGACTGGACTGGACTGACTCCATCCATCAATCACGGTCAAGCAATGAGTACGGCTTGATACTTTAACTAACTAGGGTTATCACAAGCCTAGTTACTAACAAGATGCAAAGAGATTTCCAAGTCCAGTTACCGCCTGCTGCTACCTGAGTGACCCCAGCAAAAGAAAACAAGTATAGCAGACACACTGCAGTAAGATACATGTGTCCTAAGGAGGTACCCCACTCGACGGCGGGCTGGAAATGTGCTCATCATGACAGATAGCTCCAAGTCCCATGTATATATTATATATAAGGCCGAGATCAAAGGGACACAGGTAACTGGGAAAGTCTCTTCATGAACTACTTGATCAATCTAGTCATTAATCCTAGCCAGATTCAGTATGAATTCCTGACCGTAGTAATCAGCAATTCATGTCCTAGACATGATGCAAGACGAGACATGTAGCTTGTGCACGCATAAACAATACATTCAACTACGGTGTCCAAAAGAGATGTATTAAAAAGAAGAATAGTCGTCGCAACAACAACTTGATTATACATGTCATATTAGGTTTACTTGTCATATCAAGAGTGCGCCACAACGGACCACTATCAAGAGTTATCATGTTAAGGTTGCTTGTTAAGAGTGCGCCACGACGGGCCACTATCATGTTATCATGCAAAGACATGTTCAAGAGTGCACCACGACGGGTCACTATGATGTAAAGCAAAGAAAAGGCATAAATAATGAGTGCACTACAACGGGTCACTATAAAGAAATTCTAATCATGTCATAGATTGTAAGGTACAATAAATCCGGAAAAGAATGAAAACACATATCATATCACATAAGAAATATTCGAAGGGAAGGACATATCCTGACATGTGAGAGGGGATAAGTAAAAGCAACTAATTGGCATAAAATAATAATTGATTCTGTGCTAGTGTTAAAACATGTAAGGGGGTACAATTATTCTCTAACTGTACAATATTATCAAATCATGCTAAGAAATTCATTTATTAAAGAAATATCCAACTATTAAGTAGGGTCGTCGCAATTTAGGCCTAGATAGAAAACATGTAATGCAATCATAAGCTCCATATCAAGAATGAAAGAAACTTGCATAAAATAGTTGGTAACATATTCTTGAAGCCAAGGAAAAGATCTACAACTTTCATGTTGGGAGTTGGAAGAAATTCGGACCACAAATCAGCCAAATAGGACATAAAACTGCCAAAACAGCCAAAACAGGCACTATGCGGCATTCTGCGGCACTATACGGCCTCCTGCGGCACTATGTAGCCTTCTGCGGCAATATGCGACAGGCTGCACTATGAGCCAGGCTGCATCACCATGCGGCACTATACGGCAGGCTGCACTATGCGGCAGGCTGCACTATGCGGTACTATGCGGCAGGCTGCACTATGCGGCACTATTCATCGTCCCTGCCAGAATCAGGACAGATGAACTAAGAAATGCTCAAATCTTATTTTGACCATAACTTCCTTAAAACAAGTCGAAATCTAACTTTTCAAAGGTCCATTTTGGGTAAAATCGAATTCTCTACAACATAGAACAATCAAAACTTGAAAATAATAAATTTTAGTAGATAAAAACCCAAGAAAACCGAAAAAACTATAAACTTAGATCTACAAGAATCCATCCATAAAAATCAAAAACTCCAAGTTCTAAAGATGCTTAGAATCATGTAAGGAAGGGTTTAGAACAAACAAAATAACATTTGTCAAACATTTGGCAAGGTGTACTTGCCTTAGGTTGGAGGAGAGAATGAAGAGGAAGAAGATGAAGAGAATGAAAATAATAGAGGAGAGAGAGAGAGAGGAGTTGGTTTTTATATAAACATTCTCATCTCAAACCCACCTAAACCAAACCAAGCCCAATACCAAGTTGAACCGAACCAAATTAAACCAAGTCAAGTTTTAACCTATACTTTGGAAAATTTAAAATATTCGAAAATCAAGAAATACGAAATACGGCTCAAAATACGTACCCGTACATAAATACTGATACAGTGAGACGAGTCTCACAACTCTCCCATCTTTAGAAAAATTCCGTCCTCGAAATTTCCTAAAGCCAGTCGAGTAAGATAACTAAAACAAAAGCTCAAGAAAACACAATCTATCTCTATAAAATGTAGCATGGCATATAAGTAAATAGAGGCAACTGTAATGTAAATAAATGCGTAAGCAATAACACAGTCACAATCAAGAAGGGCTGGAGGTATATGAATAAATATGTCTCCTGAGACAGTTAAGTAGGAGCAGGCATACGCTGACTCCCAAAAATGGATAAGGATCAAGTCTCAAAGTAAGTCGGTACCAATGACTTAGTCCAAGACATGACTCTACCCAGGACGTATCCTCGTAGTCGATACCAATGAATTTATCACATGCCTCGACTACGAAGACAGAAGAGTCAGGGACGAGAAGCTCGCCTTCACTCAACGAATAAATCAAGCCGGCCATTGTACTCCATATGCGGATAAAATACAAGGTCGCTTGCAAGAACCCAAGATATATCGCCACTCTTCGTCTGAATGTTGAGACTGATCCTCCACAACTGGCCTGACAGAAGATTACTGACCTGCCATCGGCAGAACCCAAACAAGGTAATCGGAAGGATTAGGAACAGTGTCCCAGAAAGTTAAAGGACACAAACAGGAGAGATCAACGATCAAGACAAATATCAGGTCAAAGGATCAGAGATAGAGAATAATACGAAGGATGTCAATAAAGGATAATTGTGATTGAGATAACTAAACATCAGTAACCCCCATATATCTGATAAGTCAGACCTTGCATGAGCCACCACTAAAACCTATGTCACGTCCCAGAACCAGAATACTAGCAAGTGGGGACGGACAAGGCCAGCTACGCAATCCCAAAGTACACCACTACTCTGAAATTACGTATAAACTGTCAAGACATGGGAGTTACTTCTACAAGCCAACAGTCGATCCTAGGTTAAACAATCCTAGGTATCTCAATCACAGACAATTATACAAAGTACAAGAAGTATGATCATCAGACATACAATAGTAAAGCATCTCAAACCATTTATACATGGATGATCATGAAGCTAGTCATACCAAAATAGAGAACTAGCAAGAGTATTAGTCATGCATGATAGCTTTAACTATAGTCTAGAATACGCACATCATGTTTATGCCCGTAGGCTAAATGTCAAGGACCAAAATACGAGCTAAACACGTGCTCGGAGGCTAAACGCCACAAAAGAATAATGTACATATCAGGTGGAAGAATGAAACAAGAAATCCACTCAGGTACTCTGGTGCTCCGGATGGTCACCGTCGAGTAGATGGTACGGAAGATCCTCTGGGCTCCTCTATCAGATCTGGCCAAACAAAACCAGTGGGGTCAGACCCCCAAATAGCAAGTACCACAAAGGAAGCTAAACTATGAACTAAAACCAGCAATCACTAACATCAGCAATTAGAGATACAAATGAGTAAGAGCAAATCGAGACTCATGCACTACCAATGCACTTATCCCGAACATAGGAAGACAATAAGTAAGCATCTTGGAGCATAAATAAATTAACATGTGACATAATGTAAATGTAGGCATGTTAAGTAAACAGAAGCTTGAGAACATGTAAAAGCATTTGAACATGTGAACTCGTGAGATAGCTGAACATGTGAGCATGTTAGAACAAAAAATAGAATGACAATGATAGGATGACTTAGGAACTATTCCGGAAGTCAAGTTACAACCCTTAAACCAAACAAGGACCGGGGTTGTAACCCTTCTCCAGAACAGAACTTAGCCTCCGATCATTCATTGATAAAAGTAAAGCATAAACCATAGTGTACTGAAATAAACACACGGACACTGCCTAGACAAAACTAGACTGGACTGGACTGATTCCATCCATCAATCACGGCCAAGCAATGAGTACGGCTTGATACTTTAACTAACTAGGGTTATCACAAGCCTAGTTACTAACAAGATGTAAAGAGATTTCCAAGTCCAGTTACCCGTCTGCTGCTACCTGAGTGACCCCAGCAAAAGAAAACAAGTATAGCGGACACACTGCAGTAAGATACATGTGTCCTAAGGAGGTGCCCCACTCGACGGCGGGCTGGAAATGTGCTCATCATGACAGATAGCTCTAAGTTCCATGTATATATTATATATAAGGCCGGATCAAAGGGACAACAGGTAACTTGGAAAGTCTCTTCATGAACTACTTGATCAATCTAGTCATTAATCCTAGCCAGATTCAGTATGAATCCCTGACCGTGGTAATCAGGAATTCATGTCCTAGACATGATGCAAGACGAGACATGTAGCTTGTGCACGCATATACAATACATTCAACCACGGTGTCCAAAAGAGATGTATTAGCAAGAAGAATAGCCGTCGCAACAACAACTTGATTATACATGTCATGTTAGATTTACTTGTCATATCAAGAGTGCGCCACAACGGACCACTATCAAGAGTTATCATGTTAAGGTTGCTTGTTAAGAGTGCGCCACGATGGGCCACTATCATGTTATCATGCAAAGACATGTTCAAGAGTGCACCACGACGGATCACTATCATGTAAAGCAAAAAAAAATGCATAAATAATGAGTGCACCACAACGGGTCACTATAAAGAAATTCTAATCATGGCATAGATTGTAAGGTACAATAAATCTGGAAAAGAATAAAAACACATATCATATCACATAAGAAATGTTCGAAGGGAAGGACATATCCTGACATGTAAGAGGGGATAAGTAAAAGCAACTAATTGGCATAAAATAATAATTGATTCTCAGCTAGTGTTAAAAAATGTAAGGGGGTACAATTATTCTTTAACTGTACAATATTATCAAATCATGCTAAGAAATTCATTTATTAAAGAAATATCCAGCTATTAAGTAGGGTCGTCGCAATTTAGGCCAAGATAGAAAACATTTAATGCAATCATAAGCTCCATATCAATAATGAAAGAAACTTGCATAAAATAGTTGGTAACATATTTTTGAAGCCAAGGAAAAGATCTACAACTTTCATGTTGGGAGTTGGGAGAATTTCGGACCACAAATCAGCCAAATAGGACATAAAATAGCTAAAAACAGCCAAAACAGGCACTATGCGGCCTCCTGCGGCACTATGCGGCAGGCTGTATCACTATGCGGCACTATACGGCATGCTGCACTATGCGGCAGGCTGCACTATGCAGCACTATTCATCGTCCCTGCCAGAATCAGGACAGATGAACTAAGAAATGCTTAAATCTTATTTTGACCATAACTTCCTCAAAACAAGTCGAAATCTAACTTTGCAAAGGTCCATTTTGGGTAAAATCGAATTCTCTACAACATAGAACAATCAAAACTTGAAAATAATGAAGTTTAGTATATCAAAACCCAAGAAACCGAAAAAGCTATAAACTTAGATCTACAAGAATCCATCCATAAAAATCAAAAACTCCA
Organism: Iris pallida; assembly: GCA_029216955.1. Taxonomy (NCBI): domain Eukaryota; kingdom Viridiplantae; phylum Streptophyta; class Magnoliopsida; order Asparagales; family Iridaceae; genus Iris; species Iris pallida. Next base: position 21,258,750 of record JANAVB010013397.1, on the reverse strand, counting down.
AGTTCTAAAGATGCTTAGAATCATGTAAGGAAGAGTTTAGAACAAACAAAATAACATTTCTCCAACATTTGGCAAGGTGTACTTGCCTTAGGTTGGAGGAGAGAATGAAGAGGATAAGATGAAGAGAATGAAAATAATGGAGGAGAGAGAGAGAGGAGTTGGTTTTTATACAAACCTTCTCATCTCAAACCCACCTAAACCAAACCAAGCCCAATACCAAGTTGAACCGAACCAAATTAAACCAAGTCAAGTTTTAACCTATACTTTGGAAAATTTAAAATATTCGAAAATCAAGAAATACGAAATACGGCTGTCACGACCCGCACCCTGTGTAGGGGCACGAGAAGTGGGTACGTCCAGCCTACGCTGTAGTGTCGGCGGTAGAACGCTGTCCTAGGTTGCTAACTAATCTCATGCAGTGTATATAATGTACTTGCCAAGATCTCAACTCCGAAGGGAGGACAAGTAAAAGATATGATATACTCAATCACAGTCTAAGCACGATAAGGTAACACAGAAATCTAGATACCAACTAACAACAACAGAAATTAAACTACTAAAATAATAACAACAATATCTCAAACAAACTCTAATACAACTCAATATCTCAAGTTTAATACAAACAAGCTCAAAACATGAAAGCTAAGTAAGTCTACTAGCTAAACTCCTGAATCACTCCTGAGAGTCGGAACCAAAGGTAGCTAATCCCTCGCCAGGTCCATGGTAAGTAGGGCATGTGTCGTCAGGAGTATCATCTGTAATATTTTCAACAGGTCCAATCAGGACAGGAACGAGCACATCTCATCTAGAAATCCCAAGTAAATGACAAAGACTATAAAGCAGTTTTTAGACAGTTATACAGATGAGCATGGCAGTTTTATACAGATAATGATGTAGAGAAACAGTGACGGTACAAGGAAAGTAAAGTAACTAACAAGAGAAGAAAACATGGCAAAGAAGACTGTAGTAAACTAGCTGAACTAGAATAACATGGTATAAGTCCAGACAGTATAAAATGTAATCCCAGTGTGAGTCCAGTCCATATAATCCAATACTAGATGATTCCAGTACAAGATGAGTCCAGTAAAAATGAGTCCAGTAGTGATCCATGATTTCAGGGTAAGTCCAGACTATACTCTAACAGTGTGTTTTAAAATACTGAGATCAACATGTAAACGGCTAGGGGTAATCAGGCACATCGCACACTCGGCCAAGTGTGGGATGGCTAGCATTCCAGAATAGTTCCAAGGGAGGTGGTTCCAGATTTTAGGTATGTTCACATGTCTACTCAAGTATTTCCCCGCCCACAAATGAATCCATAATCCAACACTACAACCAGTATGAGTCCAGCCAATGATTCCAGAAATGATTCCAGTAGGGTGATGCTAGTAGTGATTCCAGATATAGAGGCCAGACATGAATAAATGAGTGTCGCATGTAATGGATCCAGCAATACTAATCGTGTTTGTACAGAGAATCACATATAGCTAACTAGAACTGAAATACAGTAAATGACAAGTAATGAAAGAACTATCAGAGAATGTACTCGCCTGACACTCTGGAAAGAGTAGTGTAATATCAGATGTCTGTACCAGGGTCACAATGTCCTAAAATAGAGTAATACAGTTATGACATGTCCAAAATGAAGGTAAATAAAATCTACAATGCAATCTATATGAATTCTAAGCCAATCTAGGTCAAAGTCAAACTTGGTCAACTCTACAGTCGAACTAAGTCAAATCAAGTCATATTAGGTCACAAGAAGTTAAACTAAGTCATTCAAGGTTAAACAAGGTTAAACAAGTCAAGGTTAGTCAAATCTAGGTTAAAGTCAACTCTTGGTCAACATTCTAGTCAAATATTAGTCAACATGATCAATCTGGGTCAAGTCTAGGTCAAACTTAGACCAACTAAGATATTGGTCAAACAAAGACTAGTCTTTCAGGTAATTAGGTCAAACAAGGACTAGTCAACAAGGTGATTAGGTCAAACATGGTCAGACTAGTTGAACTAGTCATTCTTAGGTTAATTAGGTCATGGTTTGACCTAAGGTTGACTTTGGTCAACCCTTAGTCAACAAGGGTCAACAAGTAGGGTTTTGGGCCTTTAGGGTTAACCCCCAAGCCATAGGCTAGCAACCTAGGCCATAGGCTAGATAACCTATAGGCTAGTGGTTATAGGTCTCAATATAAACCTATATTTAGTAAGTTATCTATATATACATCTCAATATGTATACCCTCTATACATAATGCCAGATCCTATATATATAGATATATATATAATGACACTAATACAATATATATATATATATATAATACCCAATACATATAACCCATACATATAATACACTATATATACATATATAGTTAGCTATCACAATACATATATATACATTCCATATATATATAAATATATATAACCCATATATACCCTTAACCATTTATACCAATATATATAACTATATACAATATAACATACATATATATATATATATATATATATATAACATATATATATATATATCTATATATACATAGAGGGAAATAGAGAGAGAGTTAGAAAGAGAGAGGTGGACAGAGAGAGAGTGAGAAGGAACTGAACAGTCAAAAAGGGGGGGGGGGGGGACTGTTCTCAGTTTCCTGAGAACAGGACAGCCCCCAAACCAATACTAAAACACACACACACACCACATATATACACATCCCTAACTACCTATACACACAACCAAATAACCTCAAAATTCACCCACACACACACATACATATATACTACATATATATACACTAAAATACATATATACAATGTATAAAACATACCAAATTTGGTTTTGAAATCCACTTTTGAAAACTGGAAATAATCCTAAAATCTGGAAATATTGGACTGTTGACTCGATACTAGGTAAACCAAAATACATACACGAAACCGAGCTAAGGCTCGAATATCTAGGTTGGTAACTAAGGCCTCATACATATACTAGTGTCCTAGGTGCCTGACACGACACCACGACACAGTTTCACGTGTCCAATCTCACTAAAACATCACACGGGTAAACTGAGATACACAAACACGTACACAGCGTCGTGCACGTGTTCACGCGTCTCGTGGACACACCACGAGACACGACACGACTCGTGGTCACACACACGTGTAGCCCACACATAGGGCTACACGATAGACACTCTGTTTCGTGTCCACGTGTCTCACAGTGTCGACACGAGAGCCGTATCAGTCGTGAAAACGCGACTGATACGCACGAGCTTCGACAGCGTCGTGCACGCTGTCACAAGCCTCGTGCTCGTGACACAGGACACGAAGCACCACGTGCTCGTGTCCATGTGTACGCCACATGAAGGGCTACACGATGGTGTCATCACGAGACATCCAAGTGTCGTGTCCATGCGACACGACACGCTCAAAGTTGGCTCTGTGCGTGTGTGCACTGACAGTGCACGACCAGTGCACGTGTCCGTGCTCTCTCGACACGACACCAACGTGTCTCAAACTCGAGGGGGGGCATGTCAGAGGTTGCCCCCTCCTCTGTGTCAATTTTCACGTGTTCACGTGTCCCACAGTGTCCGTGCTAAGTGTCGAGTAGCAGGGCATTAAAGTGTGCACAGTGCGATATCCTGGCAGCGTGTCCAAGTCGATTTTCGACACGAAAAAGACACCGTGTCGTGTTCAGTCAAGTGTGGGTGTAAACTATAAGTCTAGGGCTACAAGATTATGAAATTTGTTTTACAAAATAATGAAATTAATTTCCTTGTGACATTTCAACAAACAAGGGTTTCTACCCTATGATACGTGTCCGATACGGACACCAAACCACTTCTAAATCCCACCAAACTTTACCCACAGTTGTATTAGTCCTACATGAATGCATTTATGAAGAAAAAAACAGAATTTTAACTAAGTTTGAAGGAAATTACCTATTGTGCAAATCCAAGGAAAATCAATGAAAATGGGGGTGTGTGTTCTTCCACTTGTTGATGTCCAATGCTTCCAAATCCTTGATTGCTAGTTCCTCTTAGCACCCTAGATGTTGTAGGATCCCAATGCAAGAGACTAGAGTGAATTTGGATCAAGAATGATCAAGTTGTGAAGGTTTGAAGAAAAAGGGATTTTCTAGGAATTAATTTCATGTAAATTATTCATGAATTAATTCAATGGGGTTTTATAGAATTGTGGGCTGCCAAGGGGGGGTCCTTGGCTGCCATGGGGGGTAGGGGAGGTGTCCTTGGCTTTCTTCTAGGCTAAGGCAAGACTTTGGTAAAGGGTTTAGATATTTGGAGTGATATAAGCAAAATATCAAGAATAGTAATATCTAGATATTTAACTTACTTTAACCTATGACTAAATATCCATCCTATAGCTTCTAGGTTAGTGGCTAACCTCTAGTTTAGGGTGGAATAGGTTAGGGACTAGTCATGGTACTCAACCATGATTAAAATAATATTAAAATCACATAATCACAAATAAAGCCTAGTAAATTACCAAAATACCCTTTTGGCCAAAAACCACTAATTTGAAGTTCTAAACCTATGGCTAGGCTTACATGATTATGGTTAGTCTCTAGGTTAAGGAAAACTAGGGTTTACACTAAGTTGTACTAACAAAATCACAAAGTCACAAGTCATGACTTAGCATGACTTAGAAGATGGTTCTAATTACACTAGAAATCACCATAAATCATATCATGCCCTAAACACCATTAATAAATAATAAAAAATAATAATTTTCAAAAATCTCCAATTTCAGAAAATAGGGTGTTACAAGTCTACCCACCTTAAAATAATTTCGTCCTCGAAATTAAGATGGTCGTACTCCTTCTAGGTCACACCCCCAGTCAATCAAAGTCAAAAGATAATATGCAATCATAGACCTACTGGTCATGATTCTACAGTCTCAAAAAAAGGGTAACTATGCTATCTAGCATATCACAAGCATATCCTGACAGGTACTAATGGAATCACACAACAAGATGGAAAAGAAGGACAGGAAAGACAAACCTGCTAACCCGTCACCTGCAGCGTTGGTCTCCTCGACCGTCATCGCAAAAGCTCCACCCCTCTGGTGCTGAGCTACAGGCGGCCTAGCACCCTCATAAGGAGGTGCAACTGGACAATCTATCATCTTGTGGGCACCAGACCCACAAAATAGACAAACCTTCAGCCTCCTCCTACAAGACTCCCAAATATGCCCTACCTTCTTGCAATACCCACAACTCTGCATCCTCTGATCCTGTCCTCGAGGCTGATGCTGAACTCTAACAGGTGCCTGCTGAATGTGAAGCCTCTTGGCCAGACCTCCACTGCTACTGGCTCCCTGAGCGTCGCGGCCCCTCTTGAGCTTCAGCTCAAGATCATCCTCAGCTGCCATCGCTCCTGTCAGGATCTCCTCAAAGGTGGCATTCCTGTCACTCTTGGTCAAGGACTTGACCTCCTTGACCAAGCCCTTCCTGAATCTCCTCGCCTTCGCTGTCTCGCTAAGGCCCTCCACAAATCTGCTCAACCGGCAAAACTCACCAGAATACTCCTCTACAGTCTGGTTCCCCTGAACCAGGTTCTCGAACTGGGTCTCCAAAGCACCGACTGCCTGATCCGGGAAAAACTTCCTCTTGAAGAGCTCCTTGAAAACTCTCCATGTTTGTCCTGGAGTGCCTACTCTCGGGTCCGTCTGATACCAGGTACGGGCAAGATCCCGCATCTGGCTGGCTGCTGCCTCTATCTGGAGTCCGGCTGGTATCTCCGCCAGTCGGAAGATCTCCTCAATGTGCTCAATCCAGTCATCAGCATAAAGAATCCCCTCTGTCCCCAAGAAGTCCCTGGGGTTCATCTTCTTGAACTCCTGAATGCCCGGAATCTTCTGCTGTCGCGGCTGTTCCAATCCTCCCTGTGGCTGGACTGCCAACCTCTCTATCGTCGCTCTAGCCAGCTGATGGACCTCATCAATGCCTCTAGTAAATGCCGTCGTCTGACGCTGCTGCTGGGTCTGCTGCGACTCTAGGAACTGCTGAAAATATGTAAACATCTGTGCAGCATCCACAAATCCAGATGGCATCTGCTGCTGGTACTCCTGCTGGTACTGCTGGAACTGAGGCTGACGAAACTGCGGAAGAGGCATGTCTGGGGTAGCTGGGGTAGTCCTCTGAATAGGTGGAGGAGGACTACCAAAAGTAGATACTCCTACGTGAGCAGACGTAAGGAGTGGTACAGTCCCAGCTGTAGGCTGTACTGGACGAGAAATGGCAGACCTCTCAGAATCTGTCGGCACAGAGCGATGTGACCTAGTCTCCACCATCCTGAAGACAGATCAATAAGGAAGTCAATAACGGTACAAGGATGACAGTATCAAGGATAATGCGAAAATAGATTATACAGATTTGAACAAAAGTCAGTAGATTCAAATCCTTGGAAATTTCCTAGTTGTGATTGAGTATCCTCTCTCTAAGCCTATTATCAAATCCTATCACAGGCTGTAGTGATACTCTAGTTCGAATACCACTACATATACTCGAGACCTGCATGGGCCACCACTAAAAACGTGTCACGACCCGCACCCTGTGTAGGGGCACGAGAAGTGGGTACGTCCAGCCTACGCCGCAGTGTCGGCGGTAGAACGCTGTCCTAGGTTGCTAACTAATCTCATGCAGTGTATATAATGTACTTGCCAAGATCTCAACTCCGAAGGGAGGACAAGTAAAAGATATGATATACTCAATCACAGTCTAAGCACGATAAGATAACACAGAAATCTAGATACCAACTAACAACAACAGAAATTAAACTACTAAAATAATAACAACAATATCTCAAACAAACTCTAATACAACTCAATATCTCAAGTTTAATACAAACAAGCTCAAAACATGAAAGCTAAGTAAGTCTACTAGCTAAACTCCTGAATCACTCCTGAGAGTCGGAACCAAAGGTAGCTAATCCCTCGCCAGGTCCATGGTAAGTAGGGCATGTGTCGTCAGGAGTATCATCTGTAATATTTTCAACAGGTCCAATCAGGACAGGAACGAGCACATCTCATCTAGAAATTCCAAGTAAATGACAAAGAATATAAAGCAGTTTTTAGACAGTTATACAGATGAGCATGGCAGTTTTATACAGATAATTATGTAGAGAAACAGTGAGGGTACAAGGAAAGTAAAGTAACTAACAAGAGAAGAAAACATGGCAAAGAAGACTGTAGTAAACTAGCTGAACTAGAATAACATGGTATAAGTCCAGACAGTATAAAATGTAATCCCAGTGTGAGTCCAGTCCATATAATCCAATACTAGATGATTCCAGTACAAGATGAGTCCAGTAAAAATGAGTCCAGTAGTGATCCATGATTTCAGGGTAAGTCCAGACTATACTCTAACAGTGTGTTTTAAAATACTGAGATCAACATGTAAACGGCTAGGGGTAATCAGGCACATCGCACACTCGGCCAAGTGTGGGATGGCTAGCATTCCAGAATAGTTCCAAGGGAGGTGGTTCCAGATTTTAGGTATGTTCACATGTCTACTCAAGTATTTCTCCGCCCACAAATGAATCCATAATCCAACACTACAACCAGTATGAGTCCAGCCAATGATTCCAGAAATGATTCCAGTAGGGTGATGCCAGTAGTGATTCCAGATATAGAGGCCAGACATGAATAAATGAGTGTCGCATGTAATGGATCCAGCAATACTAATCGTGTTTGTACAGAGAATCACATATAGCTAACTAGAACTGAAATACAGTAAATGACAAATAATGAAAGAACTATCAGAGAATGTACTCGCCTGACACTCTGGAAAGAGTAGTGTAATATCAGATGTCTGTACCAGGGTCACAATGTCCTAAAATAGAGTAATACAGTTATGACATGTCCAAAATGAAGGTAAATAAAATCTACAATGCAATCTATATGAATTCTAAGCCAATCTAGGTCAAAGTCAAACTTGGTCAACTCTACAGTCGAACTAAGTCAAATCAAGTCATATTAGGTCACAAGAAGTTAAACTAAGTCATTCAAGGTTAAACAAGGTTAAACAAGTCAAGGTTAGTCAAATCTAGGTTAAAGTCAACTCTTGGTCAACATTCTAGTCAAATATTAGTCAACATGATCAATCTGGGTCAAGTCTAGGTCAAACTTAGACCAACTAAGATATTGGTCAAACAAAGACTAGTCTTTCAGGTAATTAGGTCAAACAAGGACTAGTCAACAAGGTGATTAGGTCAAACATGGTCAGACTAGTTGAACTAGTCATTCTTAGGTTAATTAGGTCATGGTTTGACCTAAGGTTGACTTTGGTCAACCCTTAGTCAACAAGGGTCAACAAGTAGGGTTTTGGGCCTTTAGGGTTAACCCCCAAGCCATAGGCTAGCAACCTAGGCCATAGGCTAGATAACCTATAGGTTAGTGGTTATAGGTCTCAATATAAACCTATATTTAGTAAGTTATCTATATATACATCTCAATATGTGTACCCTCTATACATAATGCCAGAACCTATATATATATATATATAATGACACTAATACAATATATATATATATATATAATACCCAATACATATAACCCATACATATAATACACTATATATACATATATAGTTAGCTATCACAATACATATATATACATTCCATATATATATAAATATATATAACCCATATATACCCTTAACCATTTATACCAATATATATAACTATATACAATATAACATACATATATATATATATATAACACATATATATATATATCTATATATACATAGAGGGAAATAGAGAGAGTTAGAAAGAGAGAGGTGGACAGAGAGAGAGTGAGAAGGAACTGAACAGTCAAAAAGGGGGGGGGGGACTGTTCTCAGTTTCCTGAGAACAGGACAGCCCCTAAACCAATACTAAAACACACACACACACCACATATATACACATCCCTAACTACCTATACACACAACCAAATAACCTCAAAATTCACCCACACACACACATACATATATACTACATATATATACACTAAAATACATATATACAATGTATAAAACATACCAAATTTGGTTTTGAAATCCACTTTTGAAAACTGGAAATAATCCTAAAATCTGGAAATATTGGACTGTTGACTCGATACTAGGTAAACCAAAATACATACACGAAACCGAGCTAAGGCTCAAATATCTAGGTTGGTAACTAAGGCCCCATACATATACTAGTGTCCTAGGTGCCTGACACGACACCACGACACAGTTTCACGTGTCCAATCTCACTAAAACATCACACGGGTAAACTGAGATACACAAACACGTACACAGCGTCGTGCACGTGTTCACGCGTCTCGTGGACACACCACGAGACACGACACGACTCGTGGTCACACACACGTGTAGCCCACACATAAGGCTACACGATAGACACTCTGTTTCGTGTCCACGTGTCTCACAGTGTCGACACGAGAGCCGTATCAGTCGTGAAAACACGACTGATACGCGCGAGTTTCGACAGCGTCGTGCACGCTGTCACAAGCCTCGTGCTCGTGACACAGGACACGAAGCACCACGTGCTCGTGTCCACGTGTACGCCACATGAAGGGCTACACGATGGTGTCATCACGAGACATCCAAGTGTTGTGTCCATGCGACACGACACGCTCAAAGTTGGCTCTGTGCGTGTGTGCACTGACAGTGCACGACCAGTGCACGTGTCCGTGCTCTCTCGACACGACACCAACGTGTCTCAAACTCGAGGGGGGGCATGTCAGAGGTTGCCCCCTCCTCTGTGTCAATTTTCACGTGTCCACGTGTCCCACAGTGTCTGTGCTAAGTGTCGAGTAGCAGGGCATTAAAGTGTGCACAGTGCGATATCCTGGCAGCGTGTCCAAGTCGATTTTCGACACGAAAAAGACACCGTGTCGTATTCAGTCAAGTGTGGGTGTAAACTCTAAGTCTAGGGCTACAAGATTATGAAATTTGTTTTACAAAATAATGAAATTAATTTCCTTGTGACATTTCAACAAACAAGGGTTTCTACCCTATGATACGTGTCCGATACGGACACCAAACCACTTCTAAATCCCACCAAACTTTACCCACAGTTGTATTAGTCCTACATGAATGCATTTATGAAGAAAAAAACAGGATTTTAACTAAGTTTGAAGGAAATTACCTATTGTGCAAATCCAAGGAAAATCAATGAAAATGGGGGTGTGTGTTCTTCCACTTGTTGATGTCCAATGCTTCCAAATCCTTGATTGCTAGTTCCTCTTAGCACCCTAGATGTTGTAGGATCCCAATGCAAGAGACTAGAGTGAATTTGGATCAAGAATGATCAAGTTGTGAAGGTTTGAAGAAAAAGGGATTTTCTAGGAATTAATTTCATGTAAATTATTCATGAATTAATTCAATGGGGTTTTATAGAATTGTGGGCTGCCAAGGGGGGGTCCTTGGCTGCCATGGGGGGGTAGGGGAGGTGTCCTTGGCTTTCTTCTAGGCTAAGGCAAGACTTTGGTAAAGGGTTTAGATATTTGGAGTGATATAAGCAAAATATCAAGAATAGTAATATCTAGATATTTAACTTACTTTAACCTATGACTAAATATCCATCCTATAGCTTCTAGGTTAGTGGCTAACCTCTAGTTTAGGGTGGAATAGGTTAGGGACTAGTCATGGTACTCAACCATGATTAAAATAATATTAAAATCACATAATCACAAATAAAGCCTAGTAAATTACCAAAATACCCTTTTGGCCAAAAACCACTAATTTGAAGTTCTAAACCTATGGCTAGGCTTACATGATTATGGTTAGTCTCTAGGTTAAGGAAAACTAGGGTTTACACTAAGTTATACTAACAAAATCACAAAGTCACAAGTCATGACTTAGCATGACTTAGAAGATGGTTCTAATTACACTAGAAATCACCATAAATCATATCATGCCCTAAACACCATTAATAAATAATAAAAAATAATAATTTTCAAAAATCTCCAATTTCAGAAAATAGGGTGTTACAACGGCTCAAAATACGTACCCGTACATAAATACTGATACAGTGAGACGAGTCTCACAACTCTCCCATCCTTAGAAATATTTCGTCCTCAGAATTTCCTAAAGCCAGTCGATTAAGATAACTAAAACAAAAGCTCAAGAAAACATAATTTATCTCTATAAAATGTAGCATGGCATATAAGTAAATAGAGGCAACTGTAATGTAAATAAATGCGTAAACAATAACATAATCACAATCAAGAAGGGCTGGAGGAATATGAATAAATATGTCTCCTGAGACAGTTAAGTAGGAGCAGGCCTACGCTGACTCCCAAAAATGGATAAGGATCAAGTCTCAAAGTGTTGGTACCAATGACTTAGTCCAAGACATGACTCTATCCAGGACGTATCCTTGTAGTCGATACCAATGAATTTATCACATGCCTCGACTACGAAGACAGAAGAGTCGGGGACGAGAAACTCGCCTTCACTCACCGAATAAATCAAGCCGGCCATTGTACTCCATACGCGGATAGAATACAAGGTCGCCTGCAAGAACCCAAGATATATCGCCACTCTTCGTCTGAATGCTGAGACTGATCCTCCATAACTGGCCTAACAGAAGATTGCTCACCTGCCATCGGCAGAACCCAAACAAGGTAATCGGAAGGATTATGAACAGTGTCCCAGAAAGTTAAAGGACACAAGGATCAAATCGAGAGAACAGGAGCGATCAACGATCAAGGCAAATATCAGGTCAAAGGATCAGAGATAGAGAATAATACGAAGGATGTCAATAAAAGATAATTATGATTGAGATAACTAAACATCAGTAACCCCCACATACCTGATAAATTAGACCTTGCATGGGCCACCACTAAAACCTATGTCACGCCCCAGAACCAGAATACTAGCAAGTGGGGAACGACAAGGCCAGCTACGCAACCTAAAGTACATTAGTACTCTGAAATTACGTATAAGATGTCAAGACATGGGGGTTACTTCTACAAGCCAACAGTCGATCCTAAGTTAAACAATCCTAGGTATCTCAATCACAGACAATTATACAAAGTACAAGAAGTATGATCATCAGACATACAATAGTAAAGCGTCCCAAACCATTTATACCTGGATGATCATGAAGCTAGTCATACCAAAATAGAGAACTAGCAAGAGTATTAGTCATACATGATAGCTCTAGCTATAGTCTAGAATACGCACATCATGTTTATGCCCGTAGGCTAAATGTCAAGGACCAAAACACGAGCTAAACACGTGCTCGGAGGCTAAACGCCACAAAAGAATAATGTACATATCAGGTGGGAGAATGAAACAAGAAACCCACTCAGGTACTCTGGTGCTCCGGATGGTCACCGTCGAGTAGATGGTACGGAAGATCCTCTGGGCTCCTCTATCAAATCTGGCCAAACAAAACCAGTGGGGTCAGACCCCCAAAAAGCAAGTACCACAAAGGAAGCCAAACTATGAACTAAGATCAGCAATCACTAACATCAACAATTAGAGATACAAATGAGTAAGAGCAGATCGAGACTCGTGCACTACCAATGCACTTATCCCGAACATAGGAAGACGATAAGTAAGCATCTTGGAGCATAAAGAAATTAACATGTGACATAATGTAAGTGTAGGCATGTTAAGTAAACAGAAGCTTGAGAACATGTAAAAGCAATTGAACATGTGAACTCGTGAGATAGCTGAACATGTGAGCATGTTAGAACAAAAAATAGAATGACAATGATAGGATGACTTAGGAACTATTCCGGAAGTCAAGTTACAACCATTAAACCAAATAAGGACCGGGATTGTAACCCTTCTCCAGAACAGAACTTAGCCTCCGATAATTTATTGATAAAAGTAAAGCATAAACCATAGTGTACTGAAATAAACACACGGACACTGCCTAGACAAAACTAGACTGGACTGGACTGACTCCATCCATCAATCACGGCCAAGCAATGAGTACGGCTTAATACTTTAACTAACTAGGGTTATCACAAGCCTAGTTACTAACAAGATGCAAAAAGATTTCCATGTCCAGTTATCCGCCTGCTGCTAGCAAAAGAAAACAAGTATAGCAGACACACTGCAGTAAGATACATGTGTCCTAAGGAGGTGCCCCACTCGACGGCGGGCTGGAAATGTGCTCATCATGACAGATAGCTCCAAGTCCTATGTATATATTATATATAAGGCCGGGATCAAAGGGGCAACAGGTAACTGGGAAAGTCTCTTCATGAACTACTTGATCAATCTAGTCATTAATCTTAGCCAGATTCAGTATGAATCCCTGACCGTGGTAATCAGGAATTCATGTCCTAGACATGATGCAAGACGAGATATGTAGCTTGTGCACGCATACACAATACATTCAACCACGGTGTCCAAAAGAGATGTATTAGCAAGAAGAATAGCCATCGCAACAGCAACTTGATTATAGATGTCATGTTAGGTTTACTTGTCATATTAATAGTGCGCCACAACGGACCACTATCGAGAGTTATCATGTTAAGGTTGCTTGTTAAGAGTGCGCCACGACGGGCCACTATCATGTTATCATGCAAAGACTTGTTCAAGAGTGCACCACGACGGATCACTATCATGTGAAGGAAAGAAAAGGCATAAATCATGAGTGCACAACAACGGGTCACTATAAAGAAATTCTAATCATGGCATAGATTGTAAGGTACAATAAATCCACAAAAGAATGAAAACACATATCATATCACATAAGAAATATTCGAAGGGAAGGACATATCCTGACATGTGAGAGGGGATAAGTAAAAGCAACTAATTGGCATAAAATAATAATTGATTCTGTGCTAGTGTTAAAAAATGTAAGGGGGTACGATTATTCTCTAACTGTACAATATTATCAAATCATGCTTAGAAATTCATTTATTAAAGAAATATCCAGCTATTAAGTAGGGTCGTCGCAATTTAGGCCAAGATAGAAAACATGTAATGCAATCATAAGCTCCATATCAAGAATGAAAGAAACTTGCATAAAATAGTTGGTAACATATTCTTGAAGTCAAAGAAAAGATCTACAACTTTCATGTTGGGAGTTGGGAGAAATTCGGGTCACAAATCAGCCAAATAGGATATAAAACAGCTTAAAACAGCCAAAACAGGTACTATGCGGCCTCCTGCGGCACTATGCAGCCTTCTGCGGCACTATGCGGCAGGCTGCACTATGCGGTAGACTGCATCACCATGCGGCACTATACGGCAGGCTGCACTATGCGACAGGCTACACTATGCGGCAGGCTGCACTATGCGACACTATTCATCGTCCCTGCCAGAATCAGGACTGATGAACTAAGAAATGCTCGAATCTTATTTTGACCATAACTTCATCAAAACAAGTCGAAAACTAACTTTTCATAGGTCCATTTTGGGTAAAATCGAATTCTCTACAACATAGAACAATCAAAACTTGAAAATAATGAAGTTTAGTACATCAAAACCCAAGAAAACCGAAAAAAGGTATAAACTTAGATCTATAAGAATCCATCCATAAAAATCAAAAACTCCAAGTTCTAAAGATGCTTAGAATCATGTAAGGAAGAGTTTAGAACAAACAAAATAACATTTGTCCAACATTTGGCATGGTGTACTTGCCTTAGGTTGGAGGAGAGAATGAAGAGGAAGAAGATGAAAAGAATGAAAATAATGGAGGAGAGAGAGGAGTAGGTTTTTTTTATACAAATCTTCTCATCTCAAACCCACCTAAACCAAACCAAGCCCAATACCAAGTTGAACCGAACCAAATTAAACCAAGTCAAGTTTTAACCTATACTTTGGAAAATTTAAAATATTCGAAAATCAAGAAATACGAAATACGGCTCAAAATACGTACCCGTACATAAATACTGATACAGTGAGACGAGTCTCACAGCTACAGTCAGAGTGCTATTCACCTTGTGAAGAATCAGACCTTTCATAGCCGGTCCAAGTACATCGAGACTCGGTATCATTGGATACAGAATGTGGTTTAGAAGAAGGACGCGATGCTTGAGAAGGTCTATATTGATGACAATGGAGCGGACATGCTCACGAAGGTTCTACCAAGGGGAAAGTTTGAGTACTGCAGGCGGATCGTCTAGATGACGAGTTCCTTCACTTAGTTGTGAAGGGGAAGATTTGTTGGAGTGGGTGGGGTTTCCAACCTATGTGGAGAATACCTCGGAGAGCGACGAGCGCCATCCGTGTGTCGGAGAAGCTCGGGAAGTGCATGGATCCTATTTTGGAACATATATGGTAAGGAAATATATGATTGGATTTCCATATTTACTTTGATCATATATTTATGACTGGACCCTTCATATAGTAGCTTTCTATATAATTGGGTTTCCAATTATTGTAAACCAATTATGATTGAATTTCCATTAAATATATGATTGATACATATTGGAAGTTTCCATATATATTGGCATTCCATGTATAGATTACCAAGGGCTTATAAAAGATGCTAGTTGTAGAATCATCTCATAAACAAGAGTGCTTTACAATCTTTGAGAGAGAGAGAGAGGATTAAGGACTATTGTGAAGGAGAGATTGTTTCGAATAATTTTTCGGCATCTCTTGTTCTTCGGAGTCCGCAATCAAAAATTTTCTTCTTTCAAGTGAGTTGTGGTGATCCGTGTTGGATCGGGAGGAGTTTGTAGAGGGTGTATTCTCTTTATTCCATTAGTGGAGGTTCTTTAGGGTTGGACTCCGATCGTCCCGTGGTTTTTCCCGCAAGGATTTTCCACGTCAAAAATCTTTGTGTCTGCGATTGTGTTTGGCGTTTTTGGTTTGTGTGCTTTTGCTCTGTTCTCTCGCAGGACTTTCTGGTTTGGGGGAACGGTTTCTGCGGTTCGTTCCCAACAATATAGGTAAATATGGCGTTGGATCAAATAGATTATAAGGCTATGTTGATGCAGCCTTATACTCATCAAGTGGACATGATCAAAATGTCCAGTAGAGAAATGAAGGATAACTGCAGCATAAAGCAGTCTGGCCTCAAGGACCAGAAGACCTGTCTAGACTGAAATCTGGCGCAGAGCACGATAAATATCCGATTAGACTCTTGACACATAACCTTGATTTGGATTATGGGGCACTATACAACCCATATAGACTGGCTTTCTGTTTTGCACTGTCAAATATACGTTCTAGTGGGCTTTCTTGTACGTTGATGGATGGGGTAAGAATTATTTGACTGAGAAGAAAAGGCGCCTGCGGAAACTGATCCTGTCTATGATAATGGAATCAAGAGAAGCCTCGAATGATCTCATGCTTCTTTCTTCTATGCACCAAAAGTAACGAAGAGGGTGTACTTTGAGACCTTTCATGAGATCTAGTCGTGGCTGGAGAGGACCTAGACCAGGAAGAGAAGTTGCTCGTGTCTACTGCCTAAATCAAGAGATCCATTGATTAGGACACGGGAGATGAGATATCTATAAAATTAGGATAAACCTCCAGATGATATAGACCTCGAGACTCACCTCCGCGTGTCAACCGTCCTGTGCATCCCAAGTTACTGTAATATCAATGATTAGGAAAGAATGATACCTAACATTTTAAAGGGTGTGTGAGTACACTAACAAATAACATATTGAGAAGAAATTTGGGACACACATAACAGAAGATAGTGACATTGATGAAGTACCATCAGTTTCTATAAATCAACATAAGATGTAGAACAATCTGCCAATGTTTGAGAAATGATGAAGTTGAATATATGTCAGACAAATACCTTTTTCTCAGTCATGTGATTCCATAATATACCTCCAAGTGCGACGAACGGCATCCGTATGTCGGAGAAACTCGGAGAATGCATCGAGCGCCATATATTGAACAATATATGGTAATCATATATGATTGGATTTTCATATCTTTGACTTTGATCATATATATATGATTGGATCTTTCATATATTGGACTTTCCATATAATTATACTTCCATGTATGGTAAGCCTATATATGATTGGATTTTCATATCTTTGACTTTGACCATATATATGTTGGGTTTTGGTCTTTTTCAAAGAGATTTTTAGTCCCACATCGGCTAGACTAAAAGACTTGTATCTCTATATATTAGCTTTGCTAGTTTAGAGATGCATATGTGGTGTGGAGGTGCACATGGGTGTGCCATGTGGGGTTATTTTTCTAATGGGAAAAAGGCTAAATCAACAATAGAAAGCATTCATGCTTTTTGCTCTTGGAAAATTCATTTCCATGGGAGCTAAGCCCCGTAGGGGCTTAGCGACTTGGACTCGGACTCGGATTCGGACTCGGGCTCATGGGCTCATGAGACGTAATGTGGTGTTTTGTTGGCGCACTTTGCACTTAGCACGTCAGCATCGTCGCTAGGCGCATAGTGCGCTTTAGTTGCACTCGTTGCGCGAGCCACGTTGCGCGCCACAGGTTGCGCGACCAGGGTGCGCGCTAGGGTGCGCGCCAGGCGGCGCACCAGGCTGCGTGCCAGGTTGCGCGCCAGGTTGCGCACAGGTTACGCCGGGTGCACCGGTTGCGCCGGTTGCGCACGTTGTGTACGTTGCGCAAGTTGCGCGCGTGGCGCACGTTGCGCGAGTGGCGCAAGGTGGCGCAGGTTGCGCAGGTTGCGCAGTGGCGCAGTACGTGCAGTGGCGTAGGTTGGCGCAAGTGGCTCAGTGCGCGGAGTGCAAGGTGCGCGGGGTGCGCGCAGTTGGCGGAACTTGCAGCAGAACGTGCGTTTGCACGTTCTGGGCGGTTGCTACATGTTCGGGGTGGTTTTTACCACGTCCCTAACTTTGTGGCAACCGAGCAGTTGCTGCAGGGCCTATATAAGGCATCCTCTCTCTCACAAGGCTACAGATATACAAGTAAGAGAAGCCACCACAGAAAGTTTACGAAGTGTTTTTTAACACAAGTAAACAGAGAATTCAGAAGTGTTCTTTAACACTGTTCTGATCGGAATTTACTTGCGAATTCCAGCAGCCTTCGAGAGAGAGGAAAGGCGCCGCACCAGCGTTGCTTTTGCACGGGAGTTCGTGTCCATCCGAGGAGTCAGAAGAGCAGGAGTGTTCCAAGTTCTCCGACGAACTTGCTGGTTCCTGGAAGCTGTTCGTGTAGGGCGAATAAAGCTTTGAGCAACGGTGATTATTCACCCCAGCAGGAGATCTTCCATCTTTCGCCAGTCACCTTCTTCATTGCTGCCAGTAATTCTGATTGTATCTTCTTTTTAGAAGTACTACGATCGATTGCTGTTGATTACGAAATCTTTTTAGATTCTCGTAATTCAGGATCACCTTCCTTGAAGTGTTGATTTGAAACATTGTCTTTACAATCGTTTCATATTCTCAAGTTTTCCATCGAAAAATTGTGCCCCGGCTCTAACAATCTCAAAGCTTTACTACTATGATGGAAAACGTTAATGCTTCACTCCTCAATACTGACTTTTGTAAGTTAGAAAAGTTTGATGGAGAGCATTATCAAGTCTGGAAGAGGAAGGTTTATCTCACTCTTCAACTCAGAGACGTTGACCACGTGCTTCTTGAAGAGGAACCTACCGTTCCAGATACTGGGTCTGCTGTCGCAATCACTGCAGCTACTAAACTTCAGGCCAAGTGGAGAAGAGAAAATAGCATTTGCAGGCTGCTTATCCTGAATGCTATGGAGGATTCCCTAGCAGAATCCTACAGTAAGAAACCAATTGCCAGAGACATATGGGAGTCTCTGAAAAAACTGTACGAAGAAGACAAGAACAGGAGCAAGATATTTGTGGTTGAAAAATATCACAAATGGCTCTTTGAGGACGAGAAGTCTATGTTGCCGCAGGTAAAAGAATTTCTGAAGCTGCGACAGAAGTTGGAAGACGAGGCGATGCCCCTATCCGACAAGTTTGTTGTTGGAGGGATTGTCTCAAAGCTCCCCGCTGGGTGGAGTAAGTTCTATGCAAATATGCATAGGAAGAAGCTTGAGATCTGCCTTGAAGATCTCTTGCAGGAAATCTATGTTGAGGACCAGATACGGTCTCAACTGAAGGTGGACGCACTGTCCAAGCAATTGGCTAACGCCAATCTGGTTCATACCAAGGAACCAAGGGAAAAGCAGGCGGCTTCCCACAGCAAGAAGAAGGGCCCTAACAATCTGAACGTAAAGGGGACTTCCTTCAAGCGAAAGAAAGCAAAGTCTCAGATGCCTTGTTTCAAGTGTGGCAAGAAGGGCCACTTCAAGAATGAATGCAAAGCAAAGACCAAGCAATCAGAGCAAGGAGAGCCTAGTACGGTATCTATGATCACTGACGTTGTTGCTATGATTGCGCATGTTGATGCGGTAAGGACTGACTTTGACTGGTGGGTAGACACTGGAGCCTTCTGCCATGTCTGCTCCAGTAAGGAGTGGTTCACCACCTACACACCTACTTCTGAAGTGGTTATGATGGCGAACCAGGCACAAGCTGAAGTGCTCGGGATCGGGACGGTGGTGTTGAAGCTGACTTCGGGGAAGTCTCTGACGCTTCAAGACGTGAAGCACGTACCTGCTATCGCCAAGAACCTGATCTCAGGAGGCCTACTCAGCAACGCAGGCCTCAGGATGGACATCAATGCTGGCCAGATGGTGATGTCTATCAAGGGAACATATTTCGGAAAAGCTTTTTATACCGAAGGAATGTTCAAAATTCAGCTTGTAAATCAGTTCAATGTAATTAATGTGATTAATGAAATCACTCCTTCTACTTATACTCTTGAGTTGTGGCATAATAGGCTAGGACATGTTCATTGTAAACGAATAAACAGAATGTCTAGTCTATGACTTATCTCCAAGTGTGGGGGTAAGGTAGAGAAATGTGAAGTTTGTGCTCAAACAAAGATCACAAGGAAACCCTTTTCTCGGGTTAATCGAAGTACAGATCTTCTGGAGCTGGTACACTCCGATATCTGTGACTTCAAACAGTTCTCTACAAAGGCCGGGATGAAGTATTTCATAACCTTCATCGATGACTTCTCAAAATATGCGTTCGTCTACTTGCTGAAGGCTAAAGACGAAGCATTCGAGAAGTTCAAGGAGTTCAGAGCCGAAGCTGAGCGGCAGACTGGACAACAACTCAAAAGAATAAGAAGTGATCGAGGTGGGGAGTACAGGTCTCATGAGTTCGCATCGTTCTGCAAAGAACATGGAATTGTCAATGAGACTACGGCTCCGTACTCTCCTCAATCAAACGGAGTAGCAGAGAGGAAGAACAGAACGTTAACAGAAATGATTAACTCAATGTTGTTGACTGCGGGTCTTCCTAAGTGCTACTGGGGAGAAGCTGCATTGACGGCCACTTTTATTCTAAATAGAGTGTCTCATGCAACTTCAGACGTTACTCCTCATGAACTCTGGTTCAAGGTCAGACCTAACTTGAATGTCATTCGAGTGTGGGGGTGTCTGGCATATGTTAAGCTTCTAGATCTGAAGATTCAGAAGCTTGGGACAAGGACTACTAAGACGATCTTCTTGGGGTATACCGAGAAGAGTGATGCTCGGATATTTCTTGATATTGAATCAAATCATATCATCGAATCTCGCGACGCAGAATATTTTGAAGACAAGTTTGCAAGGCATAAGAATATTGTTCTTGCGGATGTATCGGAGAACAATGAGGGTGCGCCAGAAACTGAAGTCTTCAATGAAGATGTGGTCCAAGAAGATGTTGTTGAAACAACGATTGAACCAGAACAAGCTGAGCCGTCAGCTAAGCATATGAGGAAGCCGAAAGACTTCGGAAGTGACTTTGTCACCTATCATGTGGAAGCTGATCCGCTTACCTATGATGAGGCGATGAAGACCAGAGACGCAATTTTCTGGAAGGAGGCGATTGACAATGAAATTGATTCCATCACCTCAAATAACACTTGGGTGTTGGTTGATCTTCCTGAAGGAGCGAAATCCATCGGATGCAAATGGATCTTCAAGAAGAAGATGAAAGCAGACAGAACTATTGACAAGTTCAAGGCTAGGTTGGTAGCCAAGGGATTTTCTCAGAAGCAGGGGATTGACTACTTTGACACATGTTCCAGTAGCCCGGATGACCATCATCAGAATGTTGATTGCTCTCGCAGCAATACATAAGATGGTGATACATCAGATGGATGTGAAAACGACTTTCCTAAATGGCGAACTGACCGAAGAGATTTATATGCAACAACCAGAGGGATTTGTCGACAAGGGTCTTGAAGACAAAGTCTGCAAGTTGGTGAAATTTTTGTACGGTCTTAAACAGGCTCCCAAGATGTGGCATAAAAAATTTGACAAAGTTATAAGGTCAAATGGCTACATGGTCAGCGAGACGGATAAGTATGTTTACACAAAGTTCGCTGATGGAAGAGGTGTGATCGTTTGTCTGTACGTCGACGACATGCTTATCCTAGGTACGGATATGAGCTGTGTCACGGAGACAAAGAAATTCATCTCGAGCAAGTTCAGTATGAAGGACTTGGGGAAAGCTGATGTGATCTTAGGGATCAAGATCATCCGGACAAACACTGGACTAGCGCTGTCACAGTCTCATTATATTGAGAAAATAATCACTCGTTATGGGTATCGGAATCTTTCAGGGATCGATATGCCGTACAGGTGTGATCTGAAGCTGAAGCCTAATTCAGAGAAAAGCGTCAGGCAACTGGAGTATGCAAGCGTAATCGAAAGTTTGATGTATGCTACTACTGCCACAAGGCCTGACATAGCTTTCGCCGTGGGAATGCTGAGTCGTTTCACGAGTAACCCAGGTGCTGAACACTGGAAAGCTGTGAAACGGGTTATGAGATATTTCAAGAAGACTCAGACATATGCACTGTACTACAGCGAAGATCCGCCGGTAGTGAAAGGCTTCAGTGATGCCAGCTGGTGCTCAGAGGTGGAGAGCGAGAGGTCCACAGCTGGATTCATTTTCACAATGGGTGGAGCTGCTATATCGTGGAAGTCAAAGAAGCAGACTATGCTCTCGCGGTCATCTATGGAATCTGAGTTCTTTGCACTTGATACCGTAGCCGAGGAAGCAGAATGGCTTCAGGAGCTCATGTATGATCTTTCAGTAGTTGGGGCGCAAATACTGGCAATACCGATATACTGCGACAACCAGGCGACTGCGGCGGTGGCATCAAATGACCTCTTCAATAGGAAGAAGAGTACTGTGCGGTTGAAGCACAGGGCAGTACACGATCTTATCAAGAGAGGTGTTATTGCAGTGATTGATGTTCGGAGTCAGGAGAACCTGGCGGATCCGTTCACCAAGGGCCTCAAGCGCCAGCTGGTCGATGATACAGCTTGTAAAATGGGCTTGAAGGCATTCTGATATTGTATTATTGTATTCCTACCATAAAGTTTTATGCTAATAGTTCAAAGAGAAATCTACTAGGCATCTAGCTTTTGGTTCAAGGGAGGACCACTAATCGGAAGAATATCAGGAACGGTGGGTACATGTTCTATTGGGCATGGAGAGGTTACGGACCTATAACCACTGTTGTCTACTGTTGTTTTCTGCGGAAAACGGTTCCTGTGGGAAGGTTGGCTTAATTGCCTTAATGAGTTCTCAGGCAAAGTGAATGCCTGGTGTGCTTTACAGGAAGCACGGTAGAGCAGCAATACAAGGAGTGAAACTCCATGCTACAGTGGGGTGACTCCACAATGAGGTTCCTATATGTGGGGTGCTGCCCAGGAATAGGATAAAGCCTCGGATTTGCAGGCCAAGTCACAGCGGCGTAGCACCGCAAATAGGCAGTTAGCCTAATGTTGTATATTAAAATAAAGAGGGGTGTAGTCAGCACTACAAAGAGGAGTTCCTCATGTTACAGTGGCACGACACCACGATGAGGTACCCGGTTAGGGATAAAGCCTCGGCCTTGCAAGCCATGTCGTTGCGGCGTAACACCGCAAAGGAGCCTAAGGCTTCATGCTGGGTAGTTTGGCACTACAAAGAGGCGGTTGCCTCATGCTACAGTAGTATGACACTACGATGAGGTTCCCGATACGGGGTAAGGTCTCGGTTTTAAGCCATGTCATAGCGGCGTAGCACCGCAAGGGAAGCGCAAAGCGCTTCATGCCATGTCTCTTTATAATGAACTCACCTATAGTGTATGGACAAAGAGATATCAGGCCGTCTCTTGAGGGTAAACTTGTAGACGCCCAAAATTATACACTGAAACCAGGCTGGCACAGGGCCTTTAATGTGTAGCCAGAAGCACATGTAACTACATTATGTGAGTGGAAAAAATTTCAGCTATGATGCAGAATTCAAGGCTTAGTCCATTCTTGTATTATAGTCTGTTGTTTGAAACCATGTGGAAAGATTCAAGTCGTCAGCGACATCTCTCCTAATGCATGATGGACAGTTACCGTAGGGAACACTTATACTCATATATAGAGATATGTGGGGGATTGCTGGGTTTTGGTCTTTTTCAAAGAGATTTTTAGTCCCACATCGGCTAGACCAAAAGACTTGTATCTCTATATATTAGCTTTGCTAGTTTAGAGATGCATATGTGGTGTGGAGGTGCACATGGGTGTGCCATGTGGGATTATTTTTCTAATGGAAAAAAAAGGCTAAATCAACAATAGAAAGCATTCATGCTTTTTGCTCTTGGGAAATTCATTTCCATGGGAGCTAAGTCCCGTAGGGGCTTAGCGACTTGGACTCGGACTCGGACTCGGGCTCATGGGCTCATGAGGCGTAATGTGGCGTTTTGTTGGCGCACTTTGCACTTAGCACGTCAGCATCGTCGCTAGGCGTATAGTGCGCTTTAGTTGCACTCGTTGCGCGAGCCACGTTGCGCGCCACAGGTTGCGCGACCAGGGTGCGCGCTAGGGTGCGTGCCAGGCTGCGTGCCAGGTTGCGCGCCAAGTTGCGCACAGGTTGCGTCGGGTGCACCGGTTGCGCCGGTTGCGCACGTTGTGTACGTTGCGCAAGTTGCGCGCGTGGCGCACGTTGCGCGAGTGGCGCAAGGTGGCGCAGGTCGCGCAGGTTGCGCAGTGGCGCAGTGCGTGCAGTGGCGCAGGTTGGCGCAAGTGGCTCAGTACGCGGAGTGCAAGGTGCGCGGGGTGCGCGCAGTTGGCGCAACTTGCAGCAGAACGTGCGTTTGCACGTTCTGGGCGGTTGCTACATGTTCGGGGTGGTTTTTACCACGTCCCTAACTTTGTGGCAACCGAGCAGTTGCTGCAGGGCCTATATAAGGCATCCTCTCTCTCACAAGGCTACAGATATACAAGTAAGAGAAGCCACTACAGAAAGTTTACGAAGTGTTTTTTAACACAAGTAAACAGAGAATTCAGAAGTGTTCTTTAACACTGTTCTGATCGGAATTTGCTTGCGAATTCCAGCAGCCTTCGAGAGAGGAAAGGCGCCGCACCAGCGTTGCTTTTGCACGGGAGTTCGTGTCCATCCGAGGAGTCAGAAGAGCAGGAGTGTTCCAAGTTCTCCGACGAACTTGCTGGTTCCTGGAAGCTGTTCGTGTAGGGCGAATAAAGCTTTGAGCAACGGTGATTATTCACCCCAGCAGGAGATCTTCCATCTTTCGTCAGTCACCTTCTTCATTGCTGCCAGTAATTCTGATTGTATCTTCTTTTTAGAAGTACTACGATCGATTGCTGTTGATTACGAAATCTTTTTAGATTCTCGTAATTCAGGATCACCTTCCTTGAAGTGTTGATTTGAAACATTGTTTTTACAATCGTTTCATATTCTCAAGTTTTCCATCGAAAAATTGTGCCCCGGCACTAACAATATATGCTTGAATATATTGGACTTTCCATATATATTGGACTTCTATATATAGATTTCTAATGTATGGTAGCTTTAATCCATGCAAGGGTTTATAAAATGTTGATGCAAGTTGATGAAAAAAGTTAATAAAGGTTACAACTTTTGGGAGAGAGAAAAAGAGATTGACGGTTACTTCGAAGGTTTATGCAAGTTGATGGAAAAAAATTAATCAAGGTTACAACTTTTGGGAGAGAGAGATTGACGACTACTTTGAAGAGGAGATCGTTTTCTGGTAGTTCTTTCTCATCTGTCTTTGGTTTTTCGTGAGTATGTTATCATTTTTCTATTCCAATGAGTTGTCGGGATTCGTTTGAATCTGTGAGAAGTTTGTAAGGAGTGGGTGTACTCTCTTATTCCATTAGCGGAGATTTCTCAGGGTTGAACTCCGATCATCCCGTGGTCTTTTCCATATGGATTTCCCACGTAAAAATCGCTTGTGTTGCGTTTGATTCTTTTATGATTATTGGCAATTTGGTTTTGTGCACTTTTGCTTGGTTCTCTCACAGCTTCTTGGTTTGGGGAATGGCTTCCGCATTTCGTTCCCAACATGTAAGAAAAGCAATGGTGTTATCTGTCACATCCCGAGTCGACAAACCGTTCGTCCTCGGTATTATTATGTCGAATTGATCGTCCTCGCTAAGGCGTGATGTCGTACGAGTCTGGAATTGCACTCGTACAAGACAAGAACGTTACGTTGATTATTGTATCGAAACACCAAGTTGAAACTTCACAAATCACATCAGAATATAAGACGCAGTTTAGGAAGTTAGAAATATGCTTTTCATTCATAGCTTGCAATGAAGTGCAAGTCGTACTTACATTGGATGTCGTTGCGGCTACATTGATTGAAACAAAAAAAATATACTCGACAAACTGCCTGAACTAACAATTGTCGTTCCATACATTCGCCCCTTTATACATAAGCCTTCGATTGAATTGGCTTCAAAATACTTTAGAATAGGAAGAGCTTCAAAATGCCTCTCCGCACTTCAGCTTCAGTTTAGAGCTCCCGCCGCACCTAGGGAGTTGGGGAGGGGGTTATCACACTTGCTAAGTGGACGAGACGAACCCACTCGTCTAAACCGACTCTGATTGTTAAGGTAGACATGTTTTAGAGTTTTCTTTCTATTTAGAAATAAATGAATTCAGTTCATATCGATAGCCATCTTTGAAGTAATAAAGCATACAGTAAAACATAACGATTTATCACAGTTCTTACCACGGTCGTGCTCGTTCCTGCATAAAAACAGAGATAATACTTACTACCTGCATAAGACAATAAGTGAGCATGCTACTATCTTATATGTGCGGTCACTGGTGTTACAAACCACTTGGGACTATCTCAACGGCATTTCTGCCCATTCAGTGTAGGTTGCAAGCCTGATTGACGGTCCCGCAATGTATCAGTGCCGAAAGACGATTATTCATTCCCCTAGGTCGATTCGATACCGATGCCCCGATACCGATTCGAGAAAAATCAAATTTGTGCACAAGCTGTCCATGACCATGCCAATGCGTGAACAGTTTAATATATGCAAACTGATTTGTATAGTGCGGACAGTATTGAATGACATTATCATTTCTTCCAACTCATGCAACGATTCATTTTCTCCAAAGTCGTACTCCCGATTTAGCGTCCCGTAGGCACCAAATTGCTCGAGGCATCATAAGCCACGATCGACATTTCACATTATTTTGCAGCATGTGAAATAGTTTATCTTTTTACTAGAATCTTAAACTTTCTCGTTTTGGTGCGAAACTTATATTTTCAGAGCAGTTTACTCTAAATCGATACATTTTTTCGGAGTTCTTGATCTTAGTGGATTGGCATGCATTTAACTTGGCATCGTCGATTTGAATAAGTTCGAGGCAAAATAATTTCGTTTGCGGGACATAGTAGAAAAGAAGGGGCCGAATCACCCACCAAGTACTTTGATCGTGCCGACCATCGAAGCGTTTCGCAACGTTCAAGCTTTAGTTACGTGAGCTCCTGCAATGGCACCAATACTTAGTTAGGATTCCTTTTTTTATTCCTTCGTTTCGAAATTCATAGATTGTATTCAGAAAACGACGCGAAAGCACTTTCATCAAAACCAAGCGGCAAAAGCTCCAAGTAAATCATACAGCAGTCCGGTCCCGTCGAAGGGACTCTTATATAGAGCTCACTCGCCGAGACGCAGCCTGCTGCATCTAGGACTTATTCCAACAGAAGTCGTTCTATGAATTGGATCGATTCTCGTAACGTTCGTCCAAATCGATTTGATCGATGCCGCAAGGTGTTATTGTTTACCAAGCTCAGCGATCGAGTCAGATGGCCATCTAAGTTTCCGACCGATCTGACTCGGCACAAGCATATTACGAAGTTCGTCGCCTATCGAAAGCGGGGCACTACATAATATACCACTAAAAAAAAGTTTCGTCCCGAAACTTAAGAACAAGGGTCTGACCTTAAATTAGGCAAACAACGAAGGGTACTTCTCCTTCATCTCCGCCTCCATTTTCCATGTCGACTCTTCAACTGAATGGTTTCGCCAGTGCACGCGGACCAAGAACACCGATCGATTTCGTAATACCTTCTCTTTATGGTCCAAAATTTGAATCGGCTCCTCCGAGTATGACAAGTCAGTACATAGTTCCAACTGATCAAAGCTAACCACGTGACTTGGATCGTGTACGTATTTTCGAAGTTGTGAAACATGGAAAACATCGTGCACATCAGCCAAGGCAGGAGGTAGTACGATCCGATAAGCAACCGTTGCAACTCGCTCGATGATCTCGAAGGGGCCTACAAATCTCGGGCTCAATTTGCCTTTAACGCCGAACCGCATCATGCCACGCATGGGCGTTACTTTCAAAAACACATGGCCCCCGACCAAAAATTCTAGCGGTCGTCGACGAAGATCTGCGTAGCTCTTTTGTCGACTTTGCGCGATACGGAGTCTATCTCGGATCAAGCGGACCTTTTCGACGGCCTGCTCCACCAGTTCCGGTCCGAGCACTTGTCGCTCTCCGATTTCGTCCTAGCATATTGTAGAACGACACTTCCTCCCGTATAGCGCTTCATATGGAGCCATCGGAATGCTCGACTGATAACTGTTGTTATACGCAAACTCCGCAAGCGGCAAATGCGTATCCTAACTAGTCTTTAGATAGATCGCACACAGACGCAACATATCCTCTAAGATTTGATTTACCCTCTCCGTCTGACCGTCTGTCTGGGGGTGGTACGCAGAACTAAAATTTAGTTTGGTCCCCATCGCCGCTTGCAGGCTCGTCCAAAAACTGGATAGGAAACGCCCATCTCTGTCCGAAATTATTGAGGCCGGTACCCCGTGCAGTCGAACAATCTCGTCGATATAGATTTGCACTAACCGATCGATGCACCATCCTATTTTAATTGCGATGAAGTGAGCCGACTTGGTTAATCTATCAACAATGACCCAAATCGCATCATTCTCCCGCGACGTCTTCAGAAATCCCACAATGAAATCCATCGAGATGTTGTTCCACTTCCACTCGGGAATGGCGAGGTTCTGTAGCTCTCCGTCTGGCCTTTGGTGTTCTGCCTTCACTTGCTGACACGTCATGCACTGCGATACGAAAGTAGCCACGTCTTTTTTCATGTCGTGCCACCAAAAGTTTATGCGCAAGTCCTTGTACATCTTGGTGCTTCCAGGATGTAACGAGTACTTCGCATAATGTGCCTCCATCAGAATTTTTTTTCTGAGTTCGGCAGTTTCAGGAATGCAGAGCCTTCCTTTTAGTCGCATTGTCCCGTCTCTGCCTTCCGCAAAGCCAGTCGTCCTTCCTGTTGAAATCAGCTAGCGTATCTTCTTCAGAAATGAATCGTCTTTCTGTGCGGTCTTTATTTTGCTAAGCAGGCTCGACCCTAGCTTCAACTGAGCTAGGTGCAGGTGTCGATACTCAATTTCGAGTTCGATACCTATCGCTTCAAGGTCTCGCCATATCTCATTATTTATGGCCAGTGATCCCATAAATATTCTGCTCAGCGCGTCGGCTACAACGTTTCCCTTGCCCGGCATATACTCGATCGTTAGCTCGTAATTTTTTATGAGTTCGAGCCAACGTCGTTGTCGTAAGTTGAGTTCTCGTTGCGTAAACAAGTATTTTAGGCTTTTATGATCTGTGTAGATTCTACAAGCCACACCATAGAGGTAGTGCCGCCAGAGTTTCAATGCAAACACGATTACCGCCAATTCTAGGTCATGCGTCAGATAGTTTTTCTCGTGCTGCTTCAACTGCCGTGAAGCGTAGGAGATGACTTTATCGCTCTGCATGAGTATGCACCCGAGGCTAGTTCCCGATAGTTGCTGAATATCTGAAAGCCTTCTGGACCATCTGGAAGTGCAAGGATTGGAGCTGAGACGAGCCGTTGCTTCAACTCTTGAAAGCTGGATTCACAGTCATCACTCCATTCAAATACTACTCCCTTCTGGGTGAGGCGAGTCAGAAGCGTCGCTAGTTTTGAAAAGCTTCGCACGAATCTTCGGTAGTAGCCTGCTAAGCCCAGGAAACTCAGAATATCGCTAGCCGAGGTAGGTCGTTTCCAATCTACCACCGCTTCAATCTTCTTTGGGTTCACCGCAACGCCTTCGGTAGATATTACATGTCCGAGGAATGTCACACTACTCATCCAGAACTCGCATTTACTCCGCTTGGCATATAATTTGTTTTCACGCAGAGTCTGCAATACCGTCTTCAAGTGTTCTGCATGCTCTTCTCGATTCTTTGAGTAGATAAGGATATCGTCGATGAACACGACTACAAATTTATCAATTTGGGGTCGGAAGACTCGGTTCATCAGATCCATGAAAGCGGTTGGGGCATTCGTCAAACCGAACGACATGACTAGGAATTCATAATGACCATATCGAGTGCGGAAGGCAGACTTCGATACGTCATCGGACTTGATCTTCAACTGATGATAGCCTGAACGAAGATCAATTTTTGAAAATATTGACGTGCCTTGCAGTTGGTCAAACAAGTCGTCGATTCGTGGCAAGGGATGCTTGTTTCGCACGGGCGCCTTGTTGAGTTCACGATAGTCGATGCATAGCCGCATCGATCCATCCTTCTTTTTCACAAACAATACGGGAGCTCCCCACGGAGAGATGCTAGGGCGAATAAATCCGCGGTCTAGCAACTCTTGTAATTGCATCTTCAGTTCTGCTGGAGCCATTCGGTAAGGCGCTTTTGATATCGGCCGTATATCCGGGAAGGTGTCGATTCTGAATTCTATTTCTCGATCCAGAGGCATCCCGGACATCTCGTCAGGAAAAATGCCGGAAAAATCTGCCACAACATCAGTCTGTATTGTGTCTGCAATATCCTTCCTCGTATTTCGAACTGATGCCAAGTATCCCGCACAGCCGGAACGCAACATACGTCTTGCCGAGATTGCCGATACCATCATTGCCGTCTTCGAGACCGTACCGCAAGAATATAAGAACTCTGTCTCGCCAGGAAGACAAAACACTACTCTCTTCTCCGCGCACTCGATTGTTGCATGACAAGCGTCCAACCAATCTATGCCCAGGAATATGTCGTACTCTTTGATGTCTAGTACGACGGCTTCCAAGGATAGAATTCTTCTCCCGATGCAAATGTGGCCATTCTTACAAATAAAGTTCGCAGGCATATCGACTCCCGATGGAGTGCTAACGCTAATGTTCATATCTAGTGATTGCATAGTTATTGTATTTTCTTTTGTATAATCAGCAGATATTAAAACTATGCGTTGCACCCGAATCGAATAGAACTCGAGCATGTATATTTTTGTAGAGTAATATACCTGTTATAACAGTTTCGGACGCGAATGCCTCGTCCCGAGTTAATGCATAAACTCGGTCTTGAGCTCCATGGCGTTGATTCTGCGGGTTCACGGGCACCGCATTTGCGTCTTGTAGTGTAGGCGCTTTATATTGATTTGGAACGTTTCTTGGTGGGTTATGTTGATTCGGAACATTTCTAGGACAATGTGTAGCTATATGGCCTACCTCGTCACACTTGTAGCAAGATCTCGTGACTCAATCGGTTGTTCGGTGCCCACGCCTACTACATCTGTTACAGTATTGTCTGCCATGGCCCCTGTTATCAAATGTGTTGGGACGTTTTGATACTCCCGATTCCCAGGCGTCGTTAGGACGCTTGTTGAATTTGTTACGAACGACATGCACGGCTCTTTGCGACATACGGCCAAAGATACGCTCACTATCGAGAGCGGCATCGTAGGATTCGCGGTAGGTTTGACACCTTTGATTCATGATGTCCCTTCGCAGTTCGTCATTTAGGCCTTGTTGAAAACGTTCGCACCAGGCTTCCTTGTTGGGTAGAAAGGCACCGGCAAACTTCGCGAGTTTTGAGAAGTTCGAGTCATAATCATCAACAGTCATATTCCCCTGTTGTAACATCATGAACTCGTCCTCTTTTTGACGACGGACGGTGCGGGAAACATACTGCTCAAGAAATGCTTCCTTGAACATTTTCCAAAAAATCGTGGTGTTGGTATCGACTTCGTAGATTTCCTGCTTCTTAGTTGTCCACCAGTCGTAAGCCCTCAGTTGTAGCTGTAATGTCGCACATGTTATCCTTTGGGACCCTTCAATGCTAAGCAAATTAAATAATTCTTCAATCTCCGCGAGCCACCCCACTATCACATCAAGTTCTGCCCGGCCATTGAATTTGGGTGGATTCATCTTGCGGAACTCCTTTGCTTTGAACAAGGAAGAAGAGTTTATCATTTGCGGTTGAGCTTCTTCCTCGACTTCATCTTGAACATCTTGCCTATCTTCGGATACCGCGACCGTTGCTTTGGTATTGCCCACCATCTTGCTTACGATATGCGTTAGGTCGTCCATTTGCTTCTGCTGCGCATCAAATTGGGCTTTGATTTGCATCTGAAGCTGTTGCTGCTGCAGCTCCATCAACTGTAGCATTTTCTCCATCGTTGTCTCGCTAGGGCCAGTACTCTTTGAACTCGACGTACTATCCACGGTTTGAGTTGTTGTGCCGAGATTATTCTTATTTTCTTAGTTATTCCTACAAAACAAAGTAAACCCGTTAGTATTTTTCAAAATATCTATGGGCTTACCTGTATAGAACTTTTATTTCACGCAGCATATCGACAAGCATTCAATCGAGCAATCGCAACGAACATTCCAACAATGAAACATCTTTCGAAAATCCGAGAAAACAACTGTGCTCTGATACCAATTTGTCACGCTCCGAGTCGACAAACCGTTCGTCCCCGGTGTTATTATGCCGAATCGATCGTCCTCGCTAAGGCGTGATACCGTACGAGTCTGAAATTGCACTCGTAAAAGGCAAGAACGTTATGTTGATTATTATATCGAAACACCAAGTTGAAACTTCACAAATCACATCAGAATATAAGACGCAGTTTAAGAAGATATAAATATGATTTTCATTCATAGCTTGCAACGAAGTGCAAGTCGTAATTATATTGGATACCGTTGCGGCTGTATTGATTGAAACAAAAGAAATATACTCGACAAGCTGCCTGAACTAATACTTGCCGTTCTATACATTCTCCCCTTTATACATAAGCCTTCGATTGAATTCGCTTCAAAATACTTCAGAATAGGAAGAGCTTCAAAATGCCTCTCTGCACTTCAGCTTCAGTTTAGAGCTCCCGCCACACCTGGGGTGTTGGGAAGGGGGTTAGCATACTTGCTAAGTGGACGAGACGAACCCACTCGTCTAAACCGACTCTGATTGTTAAGGTAGGCATGCTTTAGAATTTTCTTTCTATTTAGAACTAAATGAATTCAGTTCATATCGATAGCCATCTTTGAAGTAATAAAGTATACAGTAAAACATAACGATTTATCACAGTTCTTACCACGGCCGTGCTCGTCCCTGCATAAAAACAGAGATAACACTTACTACCTGCATAAGACAATAGGTGAGCATGCTACTATCTTATATGTGCGGTCACTGGTGTTACACACCACTTGGTACTATCTCAACGGCATTTCGGCCCGTTCAGTCTAGGTTGCAAGCCTGACTGACGGTCCCACAATGCATCAATGTCGAAGCACGATTATTCATTCCTCCTAGGTCGATTCAATACCGATGTCCCGGATACTGATTCGAGAAAAATCAAACTTGTGCACAAGCTGTCCATGACTATGCCAATGCGTGAACAGTTTAATATATGCAAACAAATTTGTATAGCGCGGACAGTATTGAACGGCATTATCATTTCTCCCAACTCATGTAACGATTCATTTTTCCCAAAACCGTACTCCCGATTTAGCGTCCCGTAGGCATCAAATTGCCCGAGGCATCATAAGCCACGATCGACGTTTCACATTATTTTGCAGCACATGAAATAGTTTATCTTTTTACTAGAACCTTAAACTTTCTTGTTTTGGTGCGAAACTTATATTTTCAGAGTAAATTACTCTAAATCGATACGTTTTTTTCGAGTTCTTGATCTTAGTGGATTGGCGTGCATTTAACTTGGCATCGTCGATTTGAATAAGTTCGAGGCAAAGGAATTTTGTTTGCGGGACAGAGTAGAAAATAAGGGGCCGAATCACCCACCAAGTACTTTGATCGTGCCGACCGTCGAAGCGTTTCGCAACATTTAAGCTTTAGTTACGTGAGCTCCTGCAATGGTACCAAAACTTAGTTAGGATTCCTTCTTTATTCCTTCGTTTCGAAATTCGTAGATTGCATTCAGAAAATGACGCGAAAGCACTTTCATCAAAACGAAGCGGCAAAAGCTCCAAGTAAATCATACAGCAGTCCGGTCCTGTCGAAGGGACTCTTATATAGAGCTCACTCGCCGAGATGCAGCCTGCTGCATTTAGGACTTATTCCAACAGAAGCCGTTCCATGAATTTGATCGATTCTCGTAACATTCGTCCAAATCGATTTGATCGATGCCGCAAGGTGTTATTGTTTACCAAGCTCAGCGATCGAGTCAGATGGTCATCTAAGTTTCCGACCGATCTGACTCGGCGCAAGCATATTACGAAGTTCGTCGCCTGTCGAAAGCGGGGCACTACATTATCTGTCTGCAGTAAGGTGTTGTTGAAGAAAATTGCAATATGAAACGCTGGAACATCTACACCTTCCGAACTTTCTCACAGTCATGTCACACTTCTAGACAAATACAAACAGATCCTCCTTATAGATGTTATTTGTCCAGATCGACGAAGTAGTTCCTTAACTATCTACAAGACGACGTCCTCTCCCTCAAATAAAGCCAGAAATATCTGATGCACAATATCCTTAGGATCCAAGAAAATCCAAGATCCACAAACAAGTAACTTCAAAGAATAGATTAAAGATGATTCAAGTTTGCATTTTTGTTTGACTAGAGATTTTTTTTACTGAGATTGTATTAGGTTATGATCAGATCAGAAAATTAATTGGAAAGATAGAAAGAGGAAACATAAAAGAAGATGATGATGAAGACATGATCTTGATTGTTGTGGCAGTGGCTTGAAGTCTTGATGATCATGATGGCGATGACTGATGCCAATGGTGGTGCCAGCATCTCGATGTTAGTTGTGGAGATGACTTGAACGGGTGACGATGGTGATGGTGGTTTTGCAAATACGTTGAAGATTGAGGCGGCTTGATGTGGTAATGATGACATTGTTGGTGGTTGGTAGTGTTGGCGAGTGATGGAGATGATGAAAGTTAAGAACCTTAAGGGTCTGCTTTGTAATGGTATTTTTACCGGTTTTGGAGGTTTTTTGAGCCGGCAAGTGTTTAAAAAAAACCTTGCTTAGTAATTTTTTTTGAGTCATTGGTTTTGGTCGGCTCAAAATCCCCCCCCCCCCCCCCCCCCCACCACAAAACAGTGTACTATAATTTTTGGTATCTTTATAACATTCCAAATCGGAGTGTTTTGAGGCTTTCTATGTTATTCTTCCATTTATATCTTTATCAAAAAAATATAACTACAACTACTAGGACCCTACTGTTTTTCTTCTTTCTCATCTTTGTCTCTTAATGTCCCATCGATCCGACGGCTACTTCCTACAAAAGGTAAGTTTTTTAAATTTTTGCGGTCCACTTGATGTGGTATTAAATGTTTTGCTCTCAACATTTATGATTACTACTTGCCAAACCATTTTATGCTTGTAAGTTATATGAGTGTATAAGTTATTATTTGGGAGGAAAATGATATAATATTTTTTTTGGGAGAATTTTTGTTTATATATGGGCATACAAGTAATTTTATTGTTTTAAAAAACTTTCAGAATTGCTCGTTAATGAATTACCAAGTATGGATTATATTGGTTTAAAAGCCGCTATTTAAAATCGTTCAAAACCGGACCCCTTATAACTGCTGATAACTGGTACTTTAAAAATATCTCATAACCATTACCCCAACAATTGTCAAACAGACCCTAAGCCTATAACACCTTGCTATAAAATTTTAGAATGAGGAGTTAATTGTTTTTTCTCTCTTCCTGGTTGTTGCAATTACATCTATTTACTAATTGTGAATCTACTTGGAATAATGATGTACGCAATGTTCGAAATATCTGTATCAACATCGGTTTCGGCCCCTTCCTACGAGTATCGGTATCAGTTGTTTCAAAAATTATGACAATTTTGGATCAGAGTATCGGGTTGATAAAAAATATTTTGAAAATCTAGAAAAATATTTGATACATTTTTACATAATTTTATATATGATATGTTGTTTCTCGTCAGTTTTAACTGGAATCATGTTAATATGGATGAATGTTGTCAATTTATGGATATACAATTTCGACAAATAGTAATTTTTATAATTTATTAGTAAGGAATCATACCGATACATTGTAACATTGTCAGTGAATCATTGCGTTGACACTATTTTTCCATTTTTCTATTTTTTTGTTCAATTTTCTCTGTCGAAGTGATTGGAAAAGAAAACCCCAACATCGGTATCGGATTGGGACGTGCCAAACCGGTATCGATCGATATAGTAAACTAAGGATGTACGGTGAGAACCCTACACCGTTGTTGAAGTGATGGAAGGCGGAGAAACCAATGGACTTTCTAGGAAAAATGCACGTGTAGAAGCGTCCGTCATACCCACAACAAAGAATCACAACGAGGCCAAGCAAAGATCAAACGCTCAAGATTTGTGGTGGCTAGGGCCACCTGGAAAAGTCCCAATCACTTCGACAATTAGTATCCCAATCACCCTGAAAGATCAATGCTCAATTAGATGCTCATACAAATACGAACAATTAGTATTCAATCATGTATAAGTAACTCAAAATCATATAGTATAATCAACATCACACTTGAACATAACTATATGAACTTTATTATAAATTAATAATTATCATCATCCAAGCCTTCCATCATAATGGAGTTGGCTACGTATCATAAGAAAGTTCCATAAAAAAATTAACAATTTTTATGACCAGTCGTTGACCTGACGTCAACTCTCTATGTTGACACCAAATTCCTAGCCAAGTTTGATATTAGCACAGAGAGTCATGCTATAAAACCTAAACGACTGGTTGACAGGTGCTAGACCTATCTTTCACTTGTAGTTTAAGCTCTACAATCAAGGAACATTCTCTGGTTCTCTATGCTAGACAAAGAGGTAAGATTATACAATTTGCTATTAGGGAATTTCATATATTTCCATGATAAATTAAGCCAAAGAAAGAAAAAGAATGGCACTCCCATGTTTATAATAAATTAGTAATGAATATAATTATGAAGCTTTTCTGTTGAACAGAACAAATATATAACAGTTAATAGTATCCCATTCAATAGTAAGTAAATTTGTTTGATGGCATACTGCCAATACTGCAAGGACCATGCACCTGTCACATGAAGTTGTGAAGTTCCATCTCAAAGACATAATTGATGTTCTATTCAACTTGGAAAAGAACCTATGATCATGCACTTCCTTAGTGAACCAGATGATGTTTAATGTTTCTTGCTTTCGAGGAGAAAATAACGCAATTGCTGTTAACAAATACATTACAGGAAAATTAAAAGCTGCAGTGCATCCTCCAGAATTTCAGAGTGCACTCCAAGTTTCTGTACAGTGTATGTTGTTTCAAAAGGAAAGTTGTTCTCATTGCGTGCATCAACAACAGGAACAAACAAGAGTATCAGAGATGAAATTACCTCACGTATTGATTCCTGCAGCACTTTAAGTCATTCTTCCAGCCGAAGATCTGGTACTCGACTCTTCCGATAATGATTGTGCTTCTGCATAGAAGGTTTTAGGTTTTATTGTAGAAAATTGTAAATTACTTTTGGTAACATAGTCAATATAATTGTTCAAAGAACTTTTATCTCCAGTTTCTAGGTGTTTTTATTATCTTCCCCATCTTGACATGCTTTTTACGCTTAGAAAATCATAAACGAGGCAGTTATCTTTCAATTTAAAGATGATAGCTTCGTTTATCTGACCGTTTCCCCTTAATTCACTTGTTTTGTTGCCATATATGATTGGGATAACAGTTAACGATCTTATTATTCCTAATTCATCCACCTACTGATGTTACTTTCTGGAACACTGAGATGGCTTAGATATGGGTCCTTTTAGATAATATTGTTGTATGAGGACCTTCATAAGCTTATCTTCAAAAAAGAAAGAAGAAAAAAAGGATTTTCACGATTCTGTTTTATTTATTTATTATTTTTCAGAAGACTCATGCTAGTACCTAATACTTCAGCTTTTAGTGGGAGACTAATTTTATTTGTGTTGGACCTGAGTAATTATAAGTTCATTTTTTTGTATAATATCATAGTTTGCCTACGTTGTTCTCTAAATTATCATTTACACAAAGTCACCAACTTCCTGTTGCAGATTACTCTTTTCAGTTATAGCAGACTACATTATTTCGTATCTTACCCAATGTTATAATAGAAAGTGCTAGTCGGCCCTTATGAGGCAAGGGGACGCCTAACGCCCAGGCGGCCTCCTATGCGGATTTATCCGGGAAAAAACGTTACCATTAAAAGAAGCTTAGGATTTTCTAGTTCATTAAAATAATACAAAACTATATATTTATATGTATATATAAAACATGGATTACATTAAATAAAGAACTTTAACAAACATTCAAATGGACTAAAGATTACAAATAACAAGTATTGAACAAATAGAAGTATAATTTATACTTCACCTATAATATGAAAAAAAAAGGTCAATATGAAATTTTTTGGGCCAGGTCAAAAACTGACCAAGAAAATAAAAGGGGTCAGGCCAAAAAATTAACAAAAAAACTAGATCTTTGACAACATACTATTAATTTTTCTCGCATAATGTCGCTTTTCCCCGCACGATGTTGTCAGTGGGTAGCTGCATAGCACCTAGGCGCTGCCTAGGCGTCGTTTTTTAACGCATTTTAGAACACTCATCTTACCGACTCCTGGAGAAGTTTCCTGCGGCCTTTTATATGGTGCTATGTATTTATTAGTTTCTGTTGGGAAGTGAGCTTCCTCTCTGGATTAATCGGGAAGCATTTTAATTTTGTAAAATTATCTTTTTAGGGGAGTTCTTATGTATTTTTAACATTTTGAATCGTGTTTCTGATTCCATTTAATTCTTCCT
Organism: Iris pallida; assembly: GCA_029216955.1. NCBI lineage: Eukaryota > Viridiplantae > Streptophyta > Magnoliopsida > Asparagales > Iridaceae > Iris > Iris pallida. The sequence goes on along the minus strand of JANAVB010013397.1, from coordinate 21,220,417 downwards.
TCAGAATGGTTAAGCTCAGAGGCAGCGTCAAACGTATCTCTTTCTCCCTCTTCATCTCTTTCAAGTCAGCGAAACCAAGCTCTTAAAGTTATAAATCAGAACTTTGTTGATATGAGATCAAGCTCTAGAGACAAGCTCCTTACAAGAAGTCCATCTCAGCACACTGATGAAGATTATACGAGTTCCGTTTCTAACATATCGGAGATTCACATTGGTAGTAGTATGGTTTCTAGTTACATAAGCTCCCAAACCGATTTGCGTTCATGGAACTCTGATCAGGCGTCATCATCAAACGATACAAAGTATTTCCCCGTCTCCCAAAACGAGGTATGCAAATTCATCCTTTTTGGTCTCATTTGGATTCTCCTATAAGATACTTGAAGAATATTTGACTTGGTAGATTGAGTGCATTTGTGAAATTGAGTGCTTTTGTGAAATACAGGAATTAAACATTCCACTAGTAAACTTATACTTGACCTATATCAATTGTCAAGAGACTATTATTAACTTCAATCTAATGAATTACCAAGAATTGTCAACATATCATCTATTTTTCGAGAGTTCATGGTAAAATATCAAAACTACTCTGAAACATCACTTATTTTGAGCTTGGTATATGTGAAGGTAAATTTTGATTTTGAGCTTGAAAGACTGAGGACTGAACTCAGGCATCTTAAGGGGATGTATGAAATTGCTAAGAACGAATCAGTTGATGCTTCTCAGCAGGCAAGTGTAGCTCTGTAATGTTGAACTACTTTTTTGTAAGATGCAACTCATTGGATTCATGCTTAATTTCTATAATTCTTGTTTTAGTTGGATGAATTGAGTGCGCGACATGAAGAAGAAGCATTTAGACTTAAAGAGATACGTATTAGAGAAGCCATGGCTAGAGAAATGGCCAGACAAGAAAAGGAACAACGAGAAGCGGCAGAAAGAGAGGCTCTGGTTGTTAGGGAATGTGCTGAAAGGGAAGCTTTGCATCGGAAAGATATAGAGGAAAGTATTGCTCACGAAGCCACGGAGAAACAAAGGCTGGAGAGAGCTCTGGCATGCAGCGACAAGCAATACAAGGAGTTTACATGGGAAGAGATTGAATCTGCTACCTCATGTTTCTCTGATAATCTTATGATTGGAATGGGGGCTAATGGCATGGTTTATAAGGCCAGTTTCAGTAACACGACTGCAGCCGTGAAAATTCTTCACTCGAACGAGGGTCAAGGAACTAAGCAATTCAAGCAAGAGGTATGCAAATACACCCCAAATTTTTACTAAAATAATTTGATAAGAAAGTAAATGTTTGGATAATCCACGTACCAGGAATACATTCTATGACATCAATCGTGCTTTATGCTTTCTTACTCCCAAGATTAAATTTGTTGATAAAAACTATAGAAATACAAGTTATTGCAAAACTAATTTTGAGGGAGAAGAGACGATAAACTAAAACCAATTGAGGAGTTCTCCCTCAATCATGAGTATGTGCTATATTGTTTCTTGTTTCTTCCACTTAAGACTTGCTATTCAATTGCTGAACTAGGAGATTTTTCTCAACTTCAAAGGTTGCGATTATTGTTAGTCTAGAAAATAATAGTTGAGTTATTTTATTGATGGACTACTTCACTACTTATAGGGAGTCTAGCTCCTCTACATACTACATATTCCGATATGGGATTAAAAGTCCCTTATTGACTCTCAACACTCTCCCTCAAGATGGGCGATAGATATTGATCATCCCCATCTTGTTACATAGCTTCGACAGACTTAATGAACTAAGACCCTTAGTCAGACAGTCTGCAACTTGTTCTTCTGAGCGGACATGGTCAATCTTCAGTATCCCTTGTTCCAGCTTCTCCTTGATGAAGAATCGATCAATCTCGATGTGCTTCGTTCTGTCGTGCTGAACGGGATTGTTAGCTATACTTATTGCAGCTTGACTATCGCTCAGAAGACGTAATGGTGCTCCCTTGTCTAGCTTCAACTCTGTCAGCAACGCTTTCACCCACAGCAACTCTGACATGCCTAGAGCCATTGCTCTGTATTCTGCTTCAGCTGTCGACCGTGCTACCACAGACTGTTTCTTGCTTCTCCATGAGACCAGATTTCCTCCTACAAAAATATAGTATTCCGTGGTAGACCTTCTGTCGTCTATGCAGCTCGCCCAGTCTGCATCACAGTATCCCTCAACTTCTATGCGTCCATTCTTCTTGAACCATAGCCCCTTTCCTTGCGTTCCTTTCAGATACCTCAAGATCTGAAATACTGCTTCCATATGACCCTTTCTTGGATCATGCATGTAGCGACTCACTACACTCACTGCGAATGATATATCAGGACGAGTGTGTCCCAGATAAATCAATCTCCCTACAAGTCTTTGATATCTTTCACGATCAACGGGCTCTCCTGCTTCTGCTCCCAACTTGCACTTCTGGTCAATTGGAGTGACTGCTGCTTTGCATCCCAGCATCCCTTTCTCCTTCAGCAGATTTAGTGTGTATTTTCTCTGTGAGAGAACAATTCCTTGTTCGCCTTCACACACCTCGATATCTAGAAAGTACCTCATCGCTCCTAAATCCTTCACTTCAAACTCCTTCGCGAGTTTTGACTTCAGCTTAGTGATCTCGACTTCATCATCACCTGTGATCACTATATCATCCACATATACAGCAAGTATAGTGATGTGGCCTCTTGCATGCTGGAGGAAGACCGTATGATCTGCATTTGTTTGACGGTATCCCATGCCTGTAACAGCCTTTCTGAATCTGTCAAACCAGGCTCGAGGAGATTGCTTGAGCCCGTATAGTGACTTCTTCAGTTTACACACCTTTCCTTGCGACGTCCCTCCGTTTGATTCCGTCGCGTAGCACCCAGGCGGGAGCTCCATGTATACTTCTTCTTGCAGGTCCCCATGAAGAAAGGCATTCTTCACATCTAGCTGGTACAGCTTCCACCCATAGTTCGCTGCAATGGAGACCAGAGTTCTCACGGTGCTCATTTTTGCTACTGGGGCAAATGTCTCATCATAGTCTATTCCATATGACTGTGTGAATCCTTTTGCAACCAACCTCGCCTTGTACCGCTCTACTTTTCCTTCTGGCGTCTCTTTCACTGTGTACACCCATTTGCATCCCACAGCTTTCTTCCCTTTGGGTAATTGAACCAGCTCCCATGTCTTATTTTTCTCCAGTGTCCCAAGTTCTTCCATCATTGCAGCTTTCTACCTTGGATCTTTCTTTGCTTCCTGCCAACACTTGGGCAACGAAGTAGAGTCTAACGATGCAATGAAGGTTCGATAATTCGAAAAAATGTTAGAATAAGACAAGAAGCTGGCAATGTCATGTTCGTAATCATCAAAACGAGCAGGAGCCTTACCCGCATTGATGCGAGAAGATCTCCTTAAGGGAGCAATAGGTGGTGGAGAGATCATACCATCCGAGTCGGAGAGATCCGCATCAGAATCCGAGTGATTCAGTGCGGGGGCAACATCTTCAGGAGTTGGAGCAGGAGTAGACGAGAGACTTGGTACAGTAGGCACAGGGCACGGCATAGGTACAGTACTGGACTTCTGTTGCCTCCTTCTGTAGACTTGGAGCTCCTTTTCCCTTGTCTGCTGCTCCTCCTGCGTAACATATGGATCTTCTTCTTCATTTTCTGTATCTGAGTCACTGTGCTCTCCCTCTTTCGTCCAGTTTTCTACAACCGGACACGGAACCGATCCGACGACCACATTTGGGCTTATTATCTCTCCCTCACATCTAACACCACCTGTGGTAGGTGTGTCACCAAATGCTGAACCTTCATCTGAACCATAGTATGGTTCGAGTTCTCTGAAAGTAATGTACATTCTTACAAACATCTTCCGCTCGACTGGACATTTTTATCATAGTAGGGGGGCTGATGATGAACGTCGGAGGCTGAGCCGGTCCCGGAGCGTCCATTGTAGCGGGCTGATGATCTTCAGCCGGATTGTCAGCCACAGGTTGGGATTGCGCCCCAGACCGCGTGACGACGGCTGTAGCTTCTTCGATGTCTGCCGAGATTGTGCGGCAGGTCCTGACTTTTCCACTTTTCTTCTTGCAGGTGGAAGACGGTGTGGGCTGAGTCACTTCTGAAACCAAGTCTGGATGGATCCACATGACCTCCCCACGTGATGTAGTGAGGGGCACTAGACCAGCAGCCTGATCTCGGGGAGGTGGAAGATTAGCAATCTCCATTGTCGCCAGAGGGATGGGGACCACGCCGTCTTGAGCTTCCGTTGGAGGGAAGCTGCCGAATTGTACTGACACCATATTGGCTGCCACCGTTACCTCTTCGAAATCGATGGCCAGTGCGTTCGAATTGATGAGATTTTGGATGTACCGTTTTAGCTGGTAGCAGTCGTGTGTAGCGTGGTGGACGTAGCGATGATAATGGCAGTACTTTGGGTTCTCCATCTCTGCCGGCCGCGGTTCCCGTCTTGGTGGAGGAAGCTGAATTCTGTCTCCTTGTATGAGCATGTCCAAGATGGGCTTGACGTGACCGTCTTCGAAGGAGTAAGTGATTTGCGGCCGTTGTTTGTCTGCTGGCTTTGGCTCAGATTTCTGTGCTGTATCGGCCACCATAGCCTGCTTACCCCTGCTGTCCCGATTGTTGGAGGGGCTACCCCCATTGTCGTTGTTGGGATGCTTGTCCTTGTTCTCTCCGTCCGAGATGTGCAATCCTAATTGGCGAGCCTTCTTCAATCGTTCTTCGGTGCTTGTGGCACTGATGATGAACGTCTTCCAATCCTTGAATTGACTTTCGTCCATCCAGAGACTGATTGTTGGGAGCAATCTCTTTTGGCAAATTTCGATCAAGGAGGAATCGGGATTTCCAGATGGCAGCTTTATTGCGGTTTGGCGAAACCGCTCGATATAGTTTCTTGTCAGCTCTTTCTCCCCTTGGACGACGTCCATGAGGGTGGACATTGTGATGTCCTGCCCTACTTTGTAGAATCTCTCCAAGAACATGCGCTTGAAGCCGGCGAAGGAGTGGATGCAGTTGTCTGGCAGGTTGCGGTACCAGTCGAAGGCGACCCCTTCTAATATCCCGATGAATAATCGTGTGAGAATAGCATCGTCATGGGGCAGATGGTCGGTGGTGACCTCGAAGTAAGTGATGTACCGACTTGCTGAGGTCTTGCCATCATAAGGATTGATATTGAACGGCTTATATCTTGGTAGGAATGGAACATCCCTCCATGCAGCAGGGTATGGTTGCCGTATTCTGAGGTCTTGAGAGTTTTCTCGAGCGTGAAACATGGCTCGGAGCTCCTGGACCTCTCTTCTCGCTTCGCGGGCCTTGTCCACGGCGGTGGGGGCCGTTGTTTCAAGAGGATCGTTGCCCGGGTTCGGTGCTGCTGAATTCGAGTCCGCATTGACCGCAGGTCCTGCACTTGTTTGGCCAGGCGTCCCTCCTTGCAGAGTTGGAAGGGCCGCTTTGATCTCGTCCACAGACTTGACCAAGGCAAGCAAGATGGCTTCGAGCGTGTCGATGCGTTAGCGATCACTGGAGCCTCCTTGGCTGCTGTCTGTCATGAATACCGTCTTCACATGAGGAGAGATAGACGGAGCGGTGGAGGAAGCGCCCTCCGAATCGTACCCCTGTAGTGAGAAGTCATCGGGGTATGTGGGTATGTTCTCTTCTGATTCGGACTCGGAAGGAACAGTACCCCCAGTCTCCGAGTTCGCCTCGTCTTGGGAGTTGTGGACGTCCTCGGGGACGTCGGGGTTTGCTGTATCTGATGGGAGAGTTGTCTCTCCCGGCTCGTCTTCTTGGAACATTGGATTGCTGTGGAGGCTCGGAGGGGTGCTACCCCCAGTCCCAGCAACCCCCTGCGTTGTGGACGACGAATCTCCTGTTGTAGCAGATTTCGTCTTAGAGCGAGTACCTTGGAAAACTCCAGTGGTGGGCACCCGCTTAGACGACAATCTTTTAGTCGCAGTGGTTGAAATCTTCGGGCTGGGAACATTTGTCTTCTTCCCCCTTCCGTCAGCGGGAACTTTCCGAGCAGAGTTGCAGGAGACGACGGGAAGTACCTCGTCTTCTGAAGATGGCTGTTGCAGTCTTTGAAAGACGGACTGCCGGTCTTCTCGCACCGTCGCATTATTGCAGCAGCAGTTGACGATGACTTGGGTGCAGTGACGTCCGTGGGAGGAATAATGGCACTAATGGATAGAAGATTGACAGGAAAAGACCACAGCCCCTTATGCCATGTGCCAGTCCCAAGTCGTCGTCCTGTCCCTTTCTCCTGAAAAGTCACCGTATGAATGTCAAAGGAAACAGTACAGTTAAGATCAAGTATAATGGCACTAATGGATAGAAGATTGACAGAAAAAGACGGAGCATGTAAGACATTGGTTAGAGTGATGGAAGGGGTGCATGCGACAGTGCCTTTACCCATTACAGGGCTGGATGTACCATCAGCGGTCTGAATACTCTCCGGCAATGGTAGGTGAGTATATTCCTGAAACGCACCATGGGACCCCGTGACTTGGCGAGATGCCCCAGAGTCCATAATCCATCCTGGCTGATGGATAGATGCAAGAGCACGTGCAGAATCACCGGTGCTGGTTTGGGCAAAGCAAGTGATGTGATCTCCCGAGGTCGAAGACGCCCCAGGACTGTCGGCCGAACCCAGCTTTGTGCCTCGCAACTTCTCAAGGAACTCCCGCTCAAGCGGAATTATTTCAGCCAGTTGATTCTCTCCCCCTTCCTCCGCCAGATTTGCTTTGTGTCCGCCCCGTCTACCAGCATATCCTCCTCTACTACCACGTCGGCCTCCACGACCCCGTCCTCGATCATTAGACTGATTGCGCAAGGATTTTGGACAAAATCGGATGTAATGTCCGGAGTCACCACAATTGTGGCAAACACCACCCATAGATGGAGGTTGATTGAAGGTAGCAAGGGCAGACTTTTCAACCACGGCTTGCTCCCCCTGGTAGGAGCCCTTGTTGGGCATCAACTTCAGTCGAGCTTCTTCCTGTGTCATAACAGCTATAGCTTCTTCCAAGGTCGGAAGCGTGGGTTGGGATAGGAAGATATTCCGTCTCTGCTCAAATACAGGGTGTAGTCCCTTCAGGAATTTCATCATACGCTGCCAGGAAAGATAAGCCAGGAACGTCTGAAAGTACTTCGCGAATGCCGGTTCGACCTGTGCATCTTCCATCCCAAGAGGATCATAATGATCCAGATCAGACCAGTACTTCTTCAACAGGGCCGCGTACTCAGAGATGGTATCAGAGCCATAACTCTCTCTCTCTCTCTCTTTCTCCACAAAACAAAAATTTTCCTCCCCCCCCCCCAGCCGCCGACTCGCTCCAGCCCCCCGACCCTACGCTCCAACCCCACCGCTGCCCCTCTCTTGCCGGCCGCTCCACCCGCTGCCCCTCCCTGGCCGCTCCAGCCCCACCGCTGCCCCTCTCTTGCCGCTCCCCCCTGCTCCAGCCCCCCTCTCTTGCCGCTGCCCCGCTCCAGCGACCTCAGCCCCCCCCCCCCCCCCCTACAGCCCCCCTCTCGCGCCCCCCTCTCCAGCACCCTCCCGCCCCCCATCCAGCACCCTCCCGCCCCCCCTACAGCACCTCCCCCCCCCCCCCCCCCAGCCGTGGAGCGAGTCGGCGGCTGGGAGGGGAGGAAAATTTTTGTTTTATGGGGAGAGAGAGAGAGAGAGAGTTATGGCTCTGATACCATGTAGAAAATAATAGTTGAGTTATTTTATTGATGGACTACTTCACTACTTATAGGGAGTCTAGCTCCTCTACATACTACATATTCCGATGAGGGATTAAAAGTCCCTTATTGACTCTCAACAGTTAGATTCCATAGTTAAAAGGAAGAACTTTCTTCAAAAATGATTTCCGTCTCCGTGCCACCACCATCTCTATGACCAACATCATCACCACCACTGGCCAACACTGACACCGGCACACCTCTCCTCCCCCTAAACCCTAGCATTAGATGAGTTTGATCAAATAAAAGAAAATCTTAATACTAAAACCGTCTTTTAGTAACATCTCTTCTTTTCTTCAGCTTGAAATCCTAGGTAGAATTCGCCACCCTCATTTGCTGCTGCTTCTTGGCGCCTGTGATGACCGGGGCTGCCTGGTCTATGAATACATGGAAAATGGTAGCCTTGAAGATAGGTTACAGTGCAAGGACAAGTCACCTCCTCTTCCGTGGCAATATCGTTACAGAATAGCTTGGGAAGTGGCCTCTGCTCTTGTTTTCCTTCACAGCTCGAAACCTGATCCTATCATCCACCGTGATCTCAAGCCTGCAAACATCCTGCTAGATAGCAATTTTGTGAGCAAGATTGGCGACATTGGCCTCTCTACTTTACTACCTTCTATGAACACGTCAATGTCTACGAGGTACAAGGACACTGCACCGGTTGGCACGTTCTTCTACATTGATCCCGAGTATCAGAGGACAGGTCAGGTCTCTCTGAAGTCGGATACCTACGCTTTGGGGGTGGTCATATTGCAGTTACTGACTGGAAAGCCGCCCATGGGGATTACCTACATTGTGGAAACGGCAATGGAGAGTGGCTCATTGGCTGATGTTCTGGATTCTGGAGCCGGACAATGGCCTATGAAGGAGACTCAGGAACTGGCTCTTCTTGGGCTAAATTGTGCGGAATTGAGGCGAAAGGATCGGCCTGACTTGAAAGATCAGGTTCTTCCGATGTTAGAGCAATTAAAAGGATTTGCAGACAAGGCCTGGGACTTGGCACACCATGTTTCTTCTGTACCGCCAGGACATTTCATCTGCCCAATACTTCAGGTCAGTGACCATGTTTCACATTGTACTTCGGTAAGAACTTTTATTCAAACAAGCTCATGTTAAGAATTAAGATTTTGGATTTATTCTTGCAGGAGTTGATGGATGATCCGTGTGTTGCTTCTGATGGATATAGCTATGACCGAAGAGCAATCGAGAAATGGTTCCGAATGAACGACAAGTCTCCGATGACGAATTTGAAGTTAGCAAGTAAAATTCTAGTAAGTAACCAGTCGCTCTTGGCTGCAATTAACGACTGGAAGTCTAGAAGACAACGGCATCCCGATCTGAACTTAGGCTCGGACCTTCGGAAAGCCTCCTAGTGAACATGTTTTCCCCATTTTTCGACTGTTTGAAGGATTGTAGGGTCAATATATCAACCATTTTTAGTGTGATGTATGGTTCTCAAAAAAGTATGAAACGAGTTATTGTGAATATTCTTTATTTGATGCCGGTGTCATTGGCCACGGTTGGCTGGCGTTGTGTTGAAACACTGTTTGATTTGCCAGAAACACTGTTTTTTTTTTTTTTTTTTTTTTTTGGTTCTTTGATGCTAAGCAACTAATTAAAATTAATACATAAAGTTTTTTTCTTCTCTTTTGAACTTCTTTTTCGTGATGGACAGAGTTTGGGAACTGTTGGTATATTTAGTATGGAATATGGTATATTTAGTACGAAAATATCCTGAGTACATATTTGGTGTTGGTATATTTAGTATGAAAATATGTTATATTTAGTATGGGAATATCCTGAGGACATATTTGGGATGCCAGAATATGCCACATGATATTCCATTGGATATTCCATCATGTAAAGGCTATATAAAGCATATGAGACTCAATCAATAAAATCACTCAATTACAACATAGTATCAGAGCCACAAAAAATTCTAGCCGTCACCCCTCCCCAAAACCCTAACCATAGCGGTCATCAACGCCGCCGCCACCACCACCGACACCGCCACCACTACCGTCACCACCGCCGCTGCCGTCACCATCGCCGACATCACCGCCACCTCTGCCGTCCCTACCGTCGACATCACCGTCGACATCACCGTCACCACCGTCGACATCACCGTTCGTCACAGAAATGATGGGGCAATCCAAATGTGACATCGAGGACCTAGATTTGATGGGAGGGAGACATGTTCGGATCTAGGATCGGAGGACGAGGACGAGCATGAGTCGTGGAGCGGACGTGACGTGATCGGAGAGGAGAAGCATCGATGGAGGAGATCATCAAGAAGCTGGATCCTGCAGAGGTTGCGACGTTGATGAAGTTGATGAAGATGTCGGCTGGTGAGAGCACGACAAGAACGTCACCGAAGTTGGAGCTTCCCTCCATCGATCTGAAGCTTGATGGACCGACTACCTACCTAAGTTGGCCACGACGGGAAGGAGAACCCGGGAAGAGAAGACATAGCCGAATGAGGGCTCGACAGGACGAAGAGCACCGTCAGGACCTAAGGGAGAGCCCCGGCAGTGCTTCAACTGCGGGGAGGTGGGTCATCTGAGGTATGCTTGCACCAAACCACCCAAGGGAGATTCAGGCGAAAGACACGGATAGTTTGGAGGATGTGACCGTGGTTGTAGGGGTCGACGGGGCGGTCGAGAAGGTTGTCGTGCGAACCGGCTGGTAGCAGAAGGCGAGGAGACAGCTGACGGTCCCTATACTGAGGAGGATCAGGCACTGCAGGACATGTTGAAAGTACTCAGGAGGAGGCAGAGAGCGTCGAGCGATGGAGACAAGAGGAGTGGGACCGGGGAGACGTCCACCTCATTCTTCGCCAGAGACAACGCTGCCATGTATGCTCATCCGTCGGCGGAAGGCACTAACGACTCGCTCGCCCTTGCATCTATGTCTTTCCTTAGATCGTCGGATTGGATTAACGATTCGGGTGCGTCTCGTCTCGCCCTTGCATCTAGTGAGTTTTCTTCCTACACTCACCTAGCATCAGCAGACAGCATTCAAACAGCTGATGGTACTTTCCAGCAAGTGGTCGGTAAAGGTATTGTCGATTGTACAGGTTCAGTAAAATTATCCAATGTTTTGCATGCTCCTTCTTTTCCAGACAGTCTTTTGTCCATTAGTTCTATAATCCTCCAATTAAAATGCACTGTCTGCTTTAATATTCCTAAGGTGATCTTCCAAGAGAAAAAGACGGGACGAAGACTTGGAACTGGCACTTGGCATAATGGACTGTGGTACCTGGATCGAGAAGGGCTGGATTCAGCATTAGTATCTATGGCAGAAAAGGCAGGGATGGGAGGACTGAAGAAGATGAGTGCGGAAGATACATTGCGACTCCACCACAGGAGATTGGGACACTCTTCATTTGGTATTTTAAGCAAATTATATCCTGCAATTTATGAAGAAGTTAATAAAGAGAAACTAGTTTGTGATGCTTGTGAGTTAGGCAAACTTACTAGGAGTTCATATGTGAGTAGCGGTCATAGGAGCTCGTCCGTTTTTGATGTGGTACACTCTGATGTCTGGGGGCCTTGTACTGCACCTATGAATGGTTACAAATATTTTGTTACCTTCATAGATTATTTTTTTCATACTACTTGGCTGTATTTGATAAAAAATAAGAGTGAGGTCCCCTCCTATTTTCGGGACTTTCACAAACATGTCCAGACTCAGTACAAGACAGTGGTGAAGGTACTGAGGTCTGACAATGGAAAGAAGTACACTAATAAGAGACTTGCGGAATACTTGTCCGCCAAAGGGATACAACATCAGACCACCTGTGCATATACACCAGCACAGAACGGAGTAGCGGAAAGGAAGAACAAACACCTCCTGGAAGTGGCAAGAAGTATGATGATAGACATGAATGTCCCACAGAGTCTACGGGGATATACAGTGTTGACAACAGCTCAACTGATCAACAGGATGCCTTCGAAGGTGTTGGGATGGAGGTCTCCATGCGAGATGCTGCAGAAAAATAATAGTGGGATGCTCCCACTAAAGGTGTTTGGCTGTGTATGCTTCGTAAAGGACAACAGACCGTCGGTAGGGAAGCTTGATCCTCGAGCAATCAAGTGTATCTTTATGGGCTACTCGGGAACTCAGAAGGGCTACGTATGCTGGAGTCCAGTGGAAAAAAGAAAATTTGTAAGTATGAATGTTCACTTCAGAGAACATGAGCCATACTATAGTCAGGAGGGAAACCCAAATATCTCGCCTGATACTGCAAGTATGAGGCGAGAGGGGGAGTTGTTGGGAAGCATTTCGACTGATCTCAGAGTATGGCTTGGAGGAACAAATAGGGTACAGGAAGGTGAAAAGGGACAGGGGGAGGAAATAAGAGGTGTTAGGTCCACAGCTCAGGGGAGATACTTACCTACAACAGGCGAGAGAAGCAACTTGCATGACCAGTTCCTACAGTGCCAGTGCTAAGTCCTTTGCCTGCGCCCGTCTTGACTCCTGAGACACCTACACCACCACCTTCCCATTCAGGTGATATCCTTCCTTCTCCTCCTCCCCAACCATCATCAGTATGGAGGTCCACTCGCAGCAATGCAGGAAAAACCTCCTGATAGATATGGTTGGGACCTTGCTAAATTTGTCTCATATGATCATATCTCTTCTTCTCATGGAGCTTTTATTGCATCATTGGATAGTGTTACTGTACCTAACAATTGGCAGGTAGCCAAGAAAGATCCAAAGTGGAAAGCATCGATGCATGAGGAGTTGGGAGCTCTGGAGAAGAACCGAACTTGGGAGCTGGTGAGACTGCCAGAAGGGAAGAGAGCAGTCGAATGCAAGTAGGTTTTCACTGTGAAGCAGAACCCAGATGGACAGGTTGAGCTCTACAAAGCTCGATTGGTGGCAAAATGATACAGTCAGACGTACGGCATCGACTATGACGAGACCTTTGCACCAGTGGCGAAGATGAGTACTGTCAGGACTTTGATCTCTCTGGCAGCCAATGGAGGATGGAAGCTACACAAAATGGATGTAAAAAATGCATTTCTTCATGGGGATCTAGTGGAGGAGGTGTACATGGAGATACCACCAGGATTCGGCACCAATCAGACAGAAGGCAAGATCTGCAGGCTGAAGAAGTCCTTCTATGGACTGAAGCAGTCTCCTCGAGCGTGGTTTGACAGGTTCAGGAGAGCAATGATAGGGATGGGATATCATCAGATCAATGCTGATCATACTGTGTCCTTCAGACGAAGTGGAGGCCACATCACCATGCTTGCGGTGTATGTGGATGATATGATTATCACAGGCGATAACGAGCAGGAGATCGCCCAACTCAAGGGAAAGCTTGGCAAGGAGTTCGAGGTGAAGGACCTTGGCCCTCTTCGATACTTCCTTGGGATTGAGATTGCTCGAGATACAGAGGAAATTGTTCTTTCTCAGAGGAAGTATGCACTAGACCTGCTCACGAAAACAGGAATGATGGGATGCAAGCTACGACACCGATAGACCAGAAGTTCAAGATGGATGCTGAAGCCGGAGAACCAGTTGACCGGAATAGATATCAGAGATTGGTAGACAAGTATCACGACCCGCACCCGAATAATCGGACACGAGTCAGACACGTCCAGCCTTTATCATTGGACACGATGAAGTAAGCTCTACCAATCTAGGAAAATCTAACCAGATAATCAAGACAAGTACAAATCACAGTATCTATAAACGTATCCCAAAATCAGAGTAAAGTACAAGTCTCAGAATTATTACATTCCAGTAATGAAAATAAGTCTACTAGTCTCAAAATACAAGGAAAATATGGAAATACTAAGGTAAAACTCTAGGCTTCTGCAGCCTCTAAGTTAAGAGCAACTCCAGCTGGCTCTCCTGCATCTATTGGCTCTCGGCCATAATATGTGTCGCATAGAGCCTCCAACTCACCTACAACATATCCTATCAGGAACGGAGCAAAGTACAGTTCTAGGTAATAAACAAGAACATGATATGGAAATGAGTACAAGGGTACATGAAAATGAAATACATGAATGAACAGGAAAGTATAGGAAAGTAGTACAAGAAATAAGTACAGGAACTACAGTACAGGAATGTAAAGTACAGGAATATAATGTACATGAATGAAACTATAATCCTGAAGTACCAGACATGATAAGTGCACAATATCAAAATACAACTAGTCAATGTGACCGGCTGGGGTGAGTACAGGAGCATGTACAGGAGTACATAAATATGGTACGGCTTAGGGCCCGCGTGCACGATGCGAGGCCTAAGCTATCTACATGAATATAGTAACCGGGGTTTGGTCACATGGCTAGTGTATTTCTCCACCCGACACTAGCAAGTACAAGAACAGGAATACAGGAGTATAGGGGTACAGGATATCGTGTCATGACGTGTCACAAGAAAAGTACAATATATGTAAATGCACAAGACCGTAGAAAAGTACTTGCCTTGCTCCGGGAAAGTACATGTAAAGATCGGAGCTAGATGTCCTCATGTCCAATTTTTAATAGGTACAATTTGATCAACAATTAATACTACTCTAGCTATTTTAGGTTGAAAGAACATAATCTATTTATCCAGTACATTATCTATATTTAATATGAAGATAACTTGTGAGAAGCAATATTTAAAAATCTAGATCCTAATTTATAGAATAATCTAGTTATATACCAATCATTTTAGAACATATTCACAGAATGTTACTTAGCTACTTAGATAATTTTTTAAAAGAACAATTAAACTTTCCCAATCTTACATATTCTGCCCTATAATTATGTACAATAATTGTACTCTATCAATTAGTGTAATAAACAGGTAGTAGAGTATAATAAAATGCAACAGAAAAAATAGTCTAACCATATTCCAGAAACACATATAGACTTAACATTTCTATTCTTGGAATACTATTTGCATTTCTCCTTCATACTTTACTAAAACCCAGCTGCCACCATGCACAAATCCCTATTCATTCCAAAACCTAGCAGAACTTACTAAATACCAACCCCAGTTGCTGTTGAATCCCATCTTCGTATAAAGCCAAAACAGGAATTTATGTAGAGAAATATTTACACAAATTAACTTTAAAATAAGACTCTCATTCAATCCTGAGACTCATCATCCAAACATTTGAATATAACTTACAACTTCAACTATAGTAATCTATAATGAACAACTTCAATCAATTGTCCATAGAGAACATTTAAAAGACAACACATATCATAGATTATACAATTTCAATACTGACACTTAAAGAAAAATAAATATTGAAAAGGAATAATCAACTGATGGCACAGTGTCTCCACGTCCGACTTTTAAGATGATGCAATAGGATACGGATACAGCAACAAACCCAGACACGGCTGCTGGACACAAGCAGTACTTGGACCCATCCTCCAGACACAGCACTAGTCTTACATGCAGTAGGACCCCACGCAATCTCAGCAAGGACTGGTCACGAACTAGGCCCGGACACGACCACTATTGAACGCAGTTAAAGTCAGACACGAACAACGTATCCTACACCTCGATCACAATTATGCCAACGTTAAAAAGTAAAACGAGCATTCGGTACGATCACAACAAGGAAGGAATATATCTGTACCTGAGATGAACTACGATGAGTCGAGCACAATTTTTAGGAGTAGACGAATTCTCAGGTAATCGAACACAGTTCAATTGTATTCGAGAGTAAATCAAGCCCTGCACAGGCATTTTCACAAACAGTTTTCAAACAAATCAAATATTTAGAGTTTAACAGAGGCGTTGGAAAATTCATGAAAAAAACTTTAGAAAATTAAAGTTCTACATCCAGAACTTACGATTCACTCTGATCATCACTAGTTCCGAAATTGAAATCATTCCCCATCCTATCGATCTGATTAAATTAAAAGAAATTCCAAAGAAGAAGGATCAAACAATCAATTGATTTGTCAATACTCAAGGAATTCTTCAGATCTGAGCACAACAAACACAGGACTCACCAGAATTACCTTCTGATCAGAGAGGACACGGATACACGACGATTCTATCGATCGTCAGAGAAGGAACTTCGTAGAGGGGCTGGCGAGTCCAAGCCGTCACAGGAAGATCGTCGATGAGCTGATGCTACTACTTAGGTCGCCGGAGAAGATCGTAGGCGTCGAAGTCGTGGTCACCGCCATGGCCGTCGTCGAGTCTCAGGAGAGAGGGGTCAAGCTCTCGAGCTCAGGAAAAAGGAAGGAATTAGAGTGGAAAATTCTGTAACGAAATAAAATGAACTCTATGTTCTTACAGCCCATATTAATAAAAGTGCAATTTTGCACTTTCCCCCCTCCGCCCTAAATTATTGCATAGAAGCCCCCCCGCAATGAGTTTTATGCGAAAAGACCCCTTGCCTTTTCACTATTGCAGGATTTTGGTTAAAAATCAGTTAGAATATTTTTAAAATGAGTGGGGACCACTAAGTTTGTTACGACAAACTTTCAAATTTGAATTTCTGCTAAAAAATTAATTCCCTCCAAAATAGATCACCAAATTTATTATTTAAAACTAACTTATTATTTGAAACTTCAATCAACAAATGTTATTATTAGAAATGCTTTTGAAAAATCAAATTTATATTTCTCAAATTAGGGAGGTGGAGTTACAAATCTCCCCCCCTTAAAATAATTTTGTCCTCGAAATTCGAGAGATAATCAAAATAAATCTCAAGGCAAAATCTCAAAGAAGGTTCAAACACACATCATTTATTGTATTTAAAATTCCTCAATATCAAAATACAATCAAACAAATAAGCTGGAATAGCGCTCCCTCATCTCATCCTCGTGCTCCTATGTGGACTCTCCCGGAGAGTGACGTCTCCACGTGACGCGGACAAGTGAAATAGTCTGGTTCCGAAGGCACTTCTCCCTCCGATCAAGGATCTCCACTGGCTGCTCCTCGTAGGTCAAGCTTGGACCCACCTCTAGCTCTGAATAGTCCACTACATGGATCGGATCTGGAATGTAGCATCGAAGCTAGGACACGTGGAAAATGTCGTGTACTCCCTCCAAGCTAGCTGGAAGCGCTAGTCGATATGCCACCTCGCCAATCCGTGTAGTCACATCGAAAGGCCCGATGAATCTCGGACTCAGCTTCCAGGCTCTGCCAAAACGAATGATGCCCCTAGTCGGTGAGATCTTCAGGAACACTATATCTCCCACCGCGTACTCCAGTGGCCGTCTACTGCTGTCCGCCTAGTGCTTCTGCCGATCCTATACAACTCTGAGACGTTCCCTGATCAGTTTGACTTTCTCAGCTGAGTCTACTACTATCTCTGGCCCAAGAAAAGCCCTCTCGCCAACGTCGTCCCAAGATAAAGGCGTACAACATCTTCGCCCATATAGCGCCTCGAACGGGGTCATCTCGATGCTAGCCTGATAACTGTTGTTATAGGCAAACTCCACTAGATGTAAATGATCCTCCCATGAACCGCCAAAATCAAGTGCGCAAACCCGCAGCATGTCCTCCAGTGTCTGAATGGTCCTCTCGGACTGCCCGTCCGTCTGTGGATGATAGGCGGTGCTGAACTTTAACTGCGAACCCAAACTCAGCTATAGACTCCTCCAGAAGTGTGATGTGAAGCGGCTATCCCTGTCTGAAATGATGCTCACCGGCACCCCGTGAATCCTCACGATCTGACGCATGTAGAGGTCTGCAAGCTTCTCAGTCGACAGCCCAACCTTAAACGGAATGAAATGAGAAGACTTCGTCAATCTGTCTATGATAACCCAAATAGCATCCTTGCCACTAGGCGTATGCGGTAAACCAGAGACAAAATCTATGGTGATATGCTTCCACTTCTATTCCAGAATAGATAAAGGCTGGAGTAATCCTGCCGGTCTCTGACGCTCCGCCTTGACTTGCTGGCGCACAAGGCATCTGGAAACAAATCTGGCAACCTCTTTCTTCATCCCATACCACTAAACATACTCTCGTAGATCCTTGTACATCTTGGTAGACCCAGAATGAATAGAATACTGTAACTGGTGGGCCTCCTGCATAACTTCCTCTCGCAGATCCTTGGGCACACACAACTGGTTTTCGTGCCTCAGGGATCCATTCGCTGCAATGGTGAAGTCGTCGAGCAATCCCGCCTCTGCTTGGCCAATGAGACATCGGAGTCCCTCATCTAGAAACTGGGCCTCCTTGATCTTCTCTAACAGTCCTGACTGTATCTGCATGTGCATCAGCTGCCCTCCTACTCCTTGTAGCATTTGGGTTCCTAGAATTTATCTTCTATTTTGGAGATTTTTTTTATTTTATTTTAGTTAGAATCAATTATTAAACTAAGATATTGACAAGGGATCGTAAGATTTTTGCCTAAGCCTATAGGTTAGGTATAAGGAAATTAGGTCATATATGGTCTCCAGGGTCCCCAGACAGCCTCTAGAGTATCATTTTATTATTTTAGAATTTCTTGGATTTTTAGGAGATTTTTAGATAAATTTATATATGGTTTTATTATTTTTTCTTAAGCTTCTAGGAATTTCTGTGAAGGCACCCGAGAGTATTTTGAGGCCAAATGGATTATTTGGGCTCTAGAACCATCAAACAATTTTCTAGAATTTTTTAGGAATTTTTAGGAATTTTTGGGATTTATTTAGAATTTTTAGGATTTTTCCTGATTTTTATTTAATTTTCTGTAATTAAAAATCTATTTTCTAATATAAATACCCAGTCAGCCTGGAGGGGGGCCCACCCGTTAGCCGCTGAAGCGGGGAGGGCAGGCCCACCCGTTAGCGTATGGGTGAGCTCCACGTGGATTTCCAAATAAGGAAGCCGAGCTCAGCGCTGAGCTGGCTCACCCCCAAGCCGGTTCAATCCTAGACCATTGGATCTGGACGGGAGGCAGCAGATGCTGCCACGTGTCCCCGTCCAGCCGCCTCAAGCCACAGCCACCGACTTATATTCCCTATATATATATTAGTATATTTAGGTTTTTCGAAAACCCTATTTTTAATTCAGTAGCTTTTTGTGGAGAGTTCGATAGGGATTCTTCGACTTCGCGGAGGGTTTGCCGTTGATCTAGACATCCTTTTTGCATGCTGTTTTTTTTAGAAGTGTATTGAGGTTAGGTTTCTGAATATATAATTTATTTTCCGGTATTTTGATATCAAATTTCTTAATAATTATTTGAGTGTCGGTTGTCCAAAAATCAACACGTCGCACGGTTTTTGAGATTTCGAGTGATCCCGAACTCCGTTTCGTGATCCGTTTGAAGTTTTGGAAAGCTGACACAGAGATCTACAACATATAATTTTTTCAGAAATTCAAAGTTTCATCTAGTATTTTATTTTATTCATAGAAGTCAGATTTGGTCAACGGTTCATCGATTTGGTCATGGTTAGCCATAATGGCGATAACTTTTGACCAAATCGTGATTTTGCGGCACGGTCGATTCCAGTACACTCATGGCACTGAAATCTACCACGTTGCACACTCAAACTTTTAAATTCATAATGTTTGACTAGTTAGTCAACAGTATGTCTCGGTTTACGTGCTACGGGGCCCGAATTTGGAACCGTAAATTTCCTTGGCCAAATATTTGCGTTTAAATTGTTATTTCAGAATTAAATAGGTTAAAAAGGATTTTAGATGATTTATTCCAGAATTAAAATAGTATTAATTAATTTAACCCATTAGCCACTTTCTAGGATTTTTAGAGTGGGAATCGTTGATCTAACTTGTGATTGTTTTTGTGTCGGGGTAGATCGGGTTACGACGTCTTGACTTGTGACTTTATCATCTATCGGAGCAGGCAAGTATCACTATGACCTATGTTTTCTTTATTTTATACTGCATGTATCTTCGTGTCGTCTTTTTCACTATTACTCCCTTATGGTTCATGATTGTCATTGTTCATGATTACTATTGTGCACGAGAGTTAGAATCGGTTGGATATACATACATGTTCATGCCTTACTCATTGTTTCCTATTATTTATAGTTTATCGTATTGCTAATGTTATCGTAGTGGACATGTATTGTGAGTGAGTCGGACGGGGGAATACAACAATTAAGCATGTGGTCAACGAATTGAATACAGACCCCCTATACATTGATTGCATAATATCAGTCATGCACCACACGTATGACTGACGGATATCCTAAGCCGTCTACATGCTGAAAGTTGGTATTCTAAATCACACAGTACATGTGACTTAATTATAGTTACTCTATTGTCTATTGTTCTTCTTTCGTCAAGTCTACCTTCTTATTGTCCTCATGTCTTAGTGGTATGTCAAGTCTACCTTCATATTGTTATCATGTCTCAAAAGTACTTCTTATCATACAATGCCATACCTGTACTTATCTTCAGTAAAATTCCTTTTATCGTTCCTTCATGCTTGTATAATATATTGTGTAATGTAGTGTTATGGTGATCTTGCTCCAATCTTGACTGGATAACTATTTTTCAGCTTTAGACGAAGAGATTTGCCCCGAGGTCTACGGTGAGTATGTTGGTGACCCTGACATCACTGGCGTACCCGGTTCAAGCACTGATACGAATTAGCATATTTTCTTCCTTATGGATTCGCATTAGTTAGTAGTTATAGTTATGGAGTTTTGTTGTCTATTTTATTTTTTGCTATCCGGGTTTGGTTCCGAGACTTTCTGAGTTGTAGTGGATTATTTCATATTTATAATATTGAGACTATTGGATATTTGGTGATTATTGCTGGCCTAGTTGTGGATGATATATATATGCGTGTTGTGCTTGTTGTGGACCATTGTTATCATAGACAGCGTACTACAGCCGATGCTGCGGCGTAGGCTGGACTTGGCCACGAACTCGTATCCCAAAATTGGAAGCGGGTCGTGACAAGTTTTTATGGTGGCCCATGCAGGTCCAATTTCGCAAAAGACTGCGAACTCGTAGTAGTGCTTAAGTTAGCTGTACTACTACGAGACTGCGAATAGAGTTGAAGTTAGGAGGTTATATCATCCACAGTAGGATTTTCGACCTTATGAGTCTATTTTATCTTAGGATCTTATTATCTCTTAAATTGCATCTTGCTTGATTCCGTCCGTGATTTCTTCGATATGTTTGTATCTACCGTTCTAACCACATCCTTTCTTTCCTTTTAGTTCGCAATGGTTGAGACAAGGCGCAGTGCGATCCGTAAGGGAAAAAGGGTAGCTAACCCTTATGCTACTCCCGAGCCTGAAGGATCGATGACAGAGAGTACAGAATTCGTAGAGCCCTCTAACCCTCAACCAGATAGAGTTAGTGATGAGGATCTTCCACCACCACCACCAATAGCGCCAATCCAAGGAGTAACTGTAGATGGAGCTCATCTTCTTACGATACTCCAGGGCATGATGGAGACTCAGCAGAGACATGCAAATGTTCTAGAAAGGAGCGTAAAAATATGACAAGATTGCGTGGGTACTATTGATGGGTTTTGCAAGATGAACCCACCTCCATTTACTGGCTCGGAGAAACCTATAGAAGTCACCAACTGGCTAGTGGAGATAGAGACACTACTAGAGGCATCGGAGCTGCCACCGGAGAAATAGATAAAAGCAGTAAAGTTGCAGCTCAAGGACAATGCACATCATTGGTGGACAGCACAAGAATGGCGGTTGGGCAAGAATGTGTTATGGAAAGAGTTTACGGACCTCTTCAATACCATGTTCTTTCCCACCACTGTTAGGAAGGAGCTGCGGGATCATTTCATACGACTAGAGCAGGGGAGCATGACAGTGGACGAATATGATGCAGAATTCAGTCGCTTGAGTCGTTTTGCTCCTACTCTTGTATCTACAGAAGAGGAAAAGACGAAGAAGTTCCATTCTGGGCTGAATTACAAGTTGCAGAGTTTGACAACATCAGTAGACCCAACATCCTATACAGATATCTTGAATGCAGCTAGGCGTCAAGAATCTATCCTAAGGCAGAAAGTAGCTTCCCAAAAGAGAGGTAGAGATGGCAGTCATAAAGAACCATCAAAACGTCCTAATATTTCTCAGAAGACCCTTTAAATCCAGCATCAACATCATCCTCCAACTAAGGTAGTATCATCCCAGCCACAACAACAACATATCCCACCCAAGCCTAAGTGTAATTATTGTGGAAGAGAAGGACACAAGTGGGACCATTGTAGGAAGAGGTTAGGACTTTGTCTCCTTTGTGGATCACCAGACCACCAAGTACGAGAATGCCCCGTAGCACCAGCTCATAAGCCAGTTTTGCAACAGCAGTCTGGAGGAGCACAACGTCAAGGACAAGCATTTGTGGCTATGACTCAACCCCAAGACATAGGTAACTTAAATATGTTTTCTTGAAAGCCTTCTTTAGTTTTAGTTGTTATGCACGCTTAGTTAGTTTGTAGTATACTTATTATTGATCAGTTCCCTTATGTTCCTAGCCATTATCTCTCTGTGACTTAGCTTAAGAAATTATTGCTTGTAAGAGTTAGGTATTATACTATGCTATTTGTGATGTTTTGATTTTTGAGGACAAAAATCTTTTAAGGGGGATAGTTTGTAGCATTTGGGTTCCTAGAATTTATCTTCTATTTTGGAGATTTTTTTATTTTATTTTAGTTAGAAT
This sequence comes from Iris pallida, assembly GCA_029216955.1. NCBI lineage: Eukaryota > Viridiplantae > Streptophyta > Magnoliopsida > Asparagales > Iridaceae > Iris > Iris pallida. The sequence continues at coordinate 21,198,097 of JANAVB010013397.1, read as the reverse complement.
CAATTATTAAACTAGGATATTGACAACGGATCGTAAGATTTTTGCCTAAGCCTATAGGTTAGGTATAAGAAAATTAGGTCATATATAGTCTCCAGGGTCCCCAGACAGCCTCTAGAGTATCATTTTATTATTTTAGAATTTCTTGGATTTTTAGGAGATTTTTAGATAAATTTATATATGGTTTCATTATTTTTCTTAAGCTTCTAGGAATTTCTGTGAAGGCACCCAAGAGTATTTTGAGGCTAAATGGATTATTTGGGCTCTAGAACCCTCAAACAATTTTCTAGAATTTTCTAGGAATTTTTAGGAATTTTTTGGGATTTATTTGGAATTTTTAGGATTTTTCCTGATTTTTATTTACTTTTCTGTAATTAAAAATCTATTTTCTAATATAAATATCCAGTCAGCCGCGAGGGGGGGGGGGCCCACCCGTCAGCCGCTGAAGCGGGGAGGGCAGGCCCACCCGTCAGCGTATGGGTGAGCTCCACGTGGGTTTCCAAATAAGGAAGCCGAGCTCAGCGCTGAGCTGGCTCACCCCCAAGCCGGTTCAATCCTAGACCATTGGATCTGGGCGGGAGGCAGCAGATGCTGCCACGTGTCACTGCCCACCCGCCTCAAGCCACAGCCACCGACTTATATTCCCTATATATATATTAGTATATTTAGGTTTTCCGAAAACCCTATTTTTAATTCAGCAGCTTTTTGTGGGAGAGTTCGATAGGGATTCTTCAACTTCGCGGAGGGTTTGCCGTTGATCTAGACGTCCTTTTTGCATGCTGTTTTTTTTTTCTTAGAAGTGTATTGAGGTTAGGTTTCTGAATATATAATTTATTTTCTGGTATTTTGATCTCGAATTTCTGAATAATTATTTGAGTGTCGGTTGTCTAAAAATTAACACGTCGCACGGTTTTCGAGATTCCGAGTGATCCCGAACTCCGTTTCTTGATCCGTTTGAAGTTTTGGAAAGCTGACACCGAGCTCTACAACATATAATTTTTCCAAAAATTCAGAGTTTCATCTATTATTTTATTTTATTCATAGAAGTCAGATTTGGTCAACAGTTCATCGATTTGGTCATGGTTAGCCATAATGGCGATAACTTTTGACCAAATCATGATTTTGCGGCACGGTCAATTCCAGTGCACTCATGGCAATGAAATCTACCATTTTGCACACTCAAACTTTTGAATTCATAATATTTGACTAGTTAGTCAACAATATGTCTTGGTTTACGTGCCACGGGTCCCGAATTTGGAACCGTGAATTTCCTTGGCCAAATATTTGCGTTTAAATTGTTATTTCAGAATTAAATAGGTTAAAATAGGATTTTAGATGATTTATTCCAGAATTAGAATAGTATTAATTAATTTAACCCATTAGCCACTTTCTAGGATTTTTAGAGTGGGAATCGTTGATCTAACTTGTGATTGTTTTTGTGTCGGGGTAGATCGGGCTATGACGTCTTGACTTGTGACTTTATCATCTATCGGAGCAGGCAAGTATCACTATGACCTATGTTTCCTTTATTTTATACTGCATGTATCTTCGTGTCATCTTTTTCACTATTATTCCCTTATGGTTCATGATTGTCATTGTTCATGATTACTATTGTGCACGAGAGTTAGAATCGGTTGGATATACATACATGTTCATGCCTTACTCATTGTTTCCTATTGTTTACAGTTTATCGTATTGCTAATGTTATCGTAGTGGACATGTATTGTGAGTGAGTCGGGCGGAAGAATACAACAATTAAGCATGTGGTCAACGAATTGAATACAGACCCCCTATACATTGATTGCATAATATCAGTCATACACCAGACGTATGACTGACGGATATCCCAAACTGTCTACAGGCTGAAAGTTGGTATTCTAAAACACACAGTACACGTGACTTAATTATAGTTACTCTATTTTATATTGTTCTTCTTTCGTCAAGTCTAACTTCTTATTGTCATCATGTCTTAGTGGTATGTCAAGTCTACCTTCATATTGTTATCATGTCTCAAAAGTACTTCTTATCATACAATGCCATGCCTGTACTAATCTTCAGTAAAATTCCTTTTATCGTTCCTTCATGCTTGTATAATATATTGTGTAATGTAGTGTTATGGTGATCTTGCTCCAATCTTGACTGGATAACTATTTTTCAGCTTTAGACGAAGAGATTTGCCCCGAGGTCTACGGTGAGTATGTTGGTGACCCTGACATCACTAGCGCACCCGGTTCCAGCACTGATACGAATTAGCATATTTCCTTCCTTATGGATTCACATTAGTTAGTAGTTATAGTTATGGAGTTTAGTTGTCTATTTTATTTTCTGCTATCCGGATTTGTTCCCGAGACTTTCTGAGTTGTAGTGGATTATTTCATATTTATAATATTGAGACTATTGGAGATTTGGTGATTATTGCTGGCCTAGTTGTGGATGATATATATATGCGTGTTGTGCTTGTTGTGGACCATTGTTATCATAGACATCGTACTACCACCGATGCTACGACGTAGGCTGGACTTGGCCACGAACTCGTATCCCAAAATTGGGAGCGGGCCGTGACACTCCTAGTAGAACAATCTCGAACCCCAGACTCTCGAGATCCTCTAGAAGATGCCGGTCCATAGTGAGAAACATAGCAACAGGATATCGACTAAGAGCATCTGCCACCACATTCGCCTTCCCAGGGTGGTACTGCAGATTGATGTCGAAATCCTTCATGAGTTCCAGCCATCTGTGCTGTCTCATATTCAGCTCCTTCTGAGTGAAAACATGCTTCAGGCTTTTATGATCCGTGAAGATGTCTACTCTCTCTCCATACAAGTAGTGCTTCCACAGTTTTAAGGCAAAAATGACTACTGTAAGCTCCAAGTCATGTGTAGGATAATTTTTCTCATGAGGCCTCAACTGTCTAGAAGCATAAGCAATGACCCTCTTGTTCTGCTCAAGCACACATCGCAAGCCTTTCCCTGAAGCATCGCTGTAGATGACGAATCCTTCCGATCCTGATGGCAAAGCTAGAACTGGCACTGTAGTGAGTCTTCTCTTCAATTCTTCAAATACTGACTGGCAGGCGTCTCTCCAGATGATCTCCTTGTCCTTCCGCGTAAGCTTGGTCATCGGCTCTGCGATCTTGATAAAATCTTTCACAAACTTCCTGTAGTAACCTGCTAGACCCAGGAAACTACGAATCTCAGCTACTGACTTGGGAGGTGCCCATGCTTCCACTGCTTCAATCTTCTTAGGATCTACAGAAATCCCCTCTCCAGTCACCACATACCTTAGGAACTCCACTCTGTCTAAGAAAAACTCACACTTCGAGAGTTTCCCGTACAGCTTCTCCTTCCGCAGAATCTTCAACACAATCCGCAGGTGCTCCACATGCTCCTCTTCAGTCTTCGAATATATCAGAATGTCGTCAATGAAGACTACGACAAACTTATCCAGGTACTTATGAAAAACTTTATTCATCAAGTTTATAAACACTGTTGGGGAATTGGTAAGTCCGAACGACATCACCAGGAACTCATACTGGCCGTATCGGGTGTTGAAAGCTGTCTTCGGAATACCCTGCTCCCGAACCTTCATCTGATGATATCCCAATCGAAGTTCAATCTTGGAAAAGACCTTCGCCCCACTGAGCTGGTCAAACAACTCATCAATCCGCGACAAAAGGTATTTATTCTTGATGGTGATGTTATTGAGTGCACGATAATCAATACACATTCTCACATTCCCATCCTTCTTGGGCATGAAGAGTACCGGTGCTCCCTAGGGTGAAGCACTGGACCGAGTAAAACCCTTGCCCTCCAATTCATCAATCTCGGCCTTTAACTCTGTAGCCTCCTTCGGGTTGATCTTGTAGCAATGCTGGGACTTCGACGCTGATCTGGGCACTAGGTCGATGCTGAACTCCACATTTCGATCCAGCGGCAATCCTGGTAATTCTTCGGGAAAGACGTCGAGAAACTCTGCAATCAGCAGATGCGGCAACTCCTGGTCTTCTGCAACTGCCCCAAAGTAGACTCCCTCTGGCCTCTCTGCAATCCGTCTGCTGATCTCGAACGGTAGAACTCCTGGCGGGCTGAAGATTACCTTCTCCTCATGGCAGTCTATTACGGCAAACTGCTCGCTCATCCAGTCGATGTCGAGGACAATATCAAATCCAGACAATGACATCACTAGAAGTCGAGCCCTAATCTCCTTCCATGCTATAGTGATAAGGCAATCCACCATCTCACTCACTGGCACTACCCCTCCTCCTGTCATAATCCGACAGTTCCTCCTAGTGGGTTTGGGTGTGAAGCCGTGTCTATGCAGAAACTCATATGATACAAAGCTATGTGTGGCTCCATAATCAAATAATGCAATAGCAGGAAATGAATATAAAAGTATAGAACCTGTGATCACATCTGGCATTGCCTCATCCTCCTCAACCGCGGCCATGACGTAAGCACGTCCCTGCTGTGGTGGTCCCCTCTGCTGCTGGTGCTGTACAAAATGCTACTGCTGAGTAGGTAAAGCCTGAACCCTCTATGGTGCAGCTGGTAGAGCTCTGGGTGGTGCAGTTGGTGGTCCTCCAGCTCCTCGGGGACCTCCTGCCAGTCTAACCGCAGCCTGTGGGCAGTCCCTCATCTGGTGTGTGTCTGATCCACAGAATAAACAGAGCCCGAGCCTCTTACGGCACTCGTCGAAGCGGTGTCCCGGCCGGGTAACAGAATGCGCAAGTAACTACCTGCTGCTGTCTCTGATGCTGATGTGTAGGAGCTCTGGCTGGACGATGATGCTGCTGTGTCGGCTGCTGTGGCCTCGCCTGAATCTGAGTCAGGACCCTCTTCGCTGGTGCCTGGAAACTGCTGCTGCCAATATCCCGATCCCTCTTCGGCTTCGGATCTGCCTCCTTCTCTACAGCCTGAGCAATCTTGAGGATGCTCGCATACGTCGTCGCATGACTAATCACCACTGCGTGCCGCAGCTCCCTGGTGAGACCTTTTTTGAATCTCCAAGCTCTGTCCTCCGGTGCTCTGACTAGGTTCTCCGCGAACCTGCTGAGTCCAGCAAACTCTGAAGTGTACTCCACAACCATCATAGTCCCCTGCTGCAGCGTCTCGAACTGCATCCACAGCTCATCCCGCTCCACATCTGGGAAAAACTTCTCCTTGAATAGAATTTTGAAATCTATCCAAGAAACCTAGTGCTCCGCCAACTCGGGCTCCTTCCGGTACCAAGCTCTGGCCAAATCGAAGAGTCACATACTCGCCATCTCCACCTTCAGGTCATCCGGGATCCGTGCCATCTTCAAGGTCCTCTCCGCATTCTCCAGCCACTCGTCTGCATAAACGATCCCCTCATTGCCCCAAAAGTCCATCGGACAGAGGTTCTGGTAGTCCCTGGCCGTCCCTGGTCTCGATGCTGCTGGTGCGGCTAGTGCTGCTGGAGCTGGTGTTGTCGGCTCTCTGGTCCTGAGCGCATCAACGACTGTCGCCCAAAACTGCGCTGCCTGGTGGTTCTGGGCCTCCAGAAACTACTGGAACATAGCCATCACCTGAGCACCGTCGAAAGTCATCGTCGGGGCAGCGGAGGAAAGATCGGAGGTGGTGGCGGAAGCTGATCTACTGGAGCATCTGGGGCAGGCTGATCCGAGCTGCCTGCAAATCCCGACTGATCAGCGGTCTTCCTCGTAGCGACCATCCTGCAACAAAAGAAAACTTCGTGATTGATAAAAACCTAACCTACCAGAAAAATATAAATGTTTATAATATCCATATATACCCGATTTCCTATGTTGTGATTCAAGTTTTTCGTAGTTTAAATCAAGTCTCCCAATAGTACACTAATACCTAGGTACTATTAGGATAGACCTGCATGGGCCACCACTAAAAACATGTCACGACCCGCTCCCGAATAATCGGACACGAGTCGGACACGCCCAGCCTTCATCGTTGGACACGATGAAGTAAGCTGTACCAATTTAGGGAAATCTAACCTAATAATCAAGACAAGTACAAATCACAACATCTATAAGCATATCCCAGAATCATAGTAAAGTACAAGTCTCGGAATTATTACATTCCAGCAATGAAAGTAAGTCTACTAGTCTCAAAATACAAGAAAAATATGGAAATACTAAGGTAAAACTCTAGGCTTCTGCAGCCTCTAAGTCAAGAGCAACTCCAGCTAGCTCTCCTGCATCTATTGGCTCTCGGCCATAATATGTGTCGCATAGAGCCTCCAACTCACCTGCAATATATCCTAGTCAGGAGCGGAGCAAAGTACAGTTCTAGGTAATAAACAAGAACATGATATGGAAATGAGTACAAGGGTACATGAAAATAAAATACATGAATGAACAGAAAAGTACAGAAAAGTAGTACAGAAAATAAGTACAGGAACTACAGTACAGAAATGTAAAGTACAGAAATGTAATGTACAGGAATGAAACTATAATCCTGAAGTACCAGACATGATAAGTGCATAATATCGAAATACAACTAGTCCATGTGATCGGCTGGGGTGAGTACAGGAGCATGTACATGAGTACATGAATATGGTACGGCTTAGGGCTCACATGTACGATACGAGGCCTAAGCTATCTACATGAATATAGTAATCGAGATTTGGTCACATGGCTAGTGTATTTTCCCATTCGATACTAGCAAGTACAAGCACAGGAATACAGGAGTACAGGGGTACAGGATATCGTGTCATGACGTGTCACAAGAAAAGTACAAGATATGTAAATGCACAAGACCGTAGAAAAGTACTTGCCTTGCTCCGGAAAAGTACAGGTAAAGATCGGATCTAGATGTCCTCCTATCCAATTTTTAATAGGTACAATTTGGTCAACAATTAATACTACTCTAGCTATTTTAGGTTGAAAGAACGTAATCTATTTATCTAGTACGTTATCTATATTTAATATGAAGATAACTTATGAGAAGCAATATTTAAAAATCTAGATCCTAATTTATAGAATAATCTAGTTATAAACCAATCATTTTAGAACATATTCACAGAATGTTACTTAGCTACTTAGACAATTTTTTAAAAGAACAATTAAACTTTCCCAATCTTACATATTCTTCCCTATAATTATGTACAATAATTGTACTCTATCAATTAGTGTAATATACAGATAGTATAGTATAATAGAATGCAACAAAAAAAATAGTCTAACCATATTCAGAAACACATATAGACTTAACATTTCTATTCTTGGAATACTATTTGCATTTCCCCTTCATACTTTACTAAAATCCAGCTGCCACCATGCACAAATCCTTATTCATTCCAAAACCTAGCAGAACTTACTAAATACCAACCCCAGTTGCTGTTGAATCCCATCTTCGTATAAAGCCAAAACAAGAATTTATGTAGAGAAATATTTATACAAATTAACTTTAAAATAAGACTCTCATTTAATCCTGAGACTCATCATCCAAACATTTAAATATAACTTACAACTTCAACTATAGTAATCTATAATGAACAACTTAATCAATTGTCCATAGAGAATATTTAAAAGACAACACATATCATAGATTATACAATTTCAATACTGACACTTAAAGAAAAATAAATATTGAAAAGGAATAATCAACTGATGGCACAGTGTCTCCATGTCCGACTTTTAAGATGATACAATAGGACACGGATACAGCGACAAACCCAGTCGCGGCTGCTGGACACAAGCAGTACTTGGACCCATCCTCCAGACACAGCACTAGTCTTACATGCAGTAGGACCCCATGCAATCTCAGCAAGGACTGGTCATAAACTAGGCCCGGATACGACCACTATTGAATGCAGTTAAAGTCGGACACGAACAACGTATCCTACACCTCGATCACAATTATGCCAACGTTAAAAAGTAAAACGAGCATTCGGTACGATCGTAGCAAGGAAGGAATAGATCTGTACCTGAGATAAACTACGATGAGTCGAGCACAATTTTTAGGAGTAGACGAATTCTCAGGTAATCGGACACAGTTCAATCGTATCCGAGAGTAAATCAAGCCCTGCATAGGTATTTTCACAAACCGTTTTCAAACGAATCAAATATTTAGAGTTTAACAGAGGCGTTGGAAAATTCTTGAGAAAAACTTTAGAAAATTAAAGTTCTACATCCAGAACTTACGATTCACTCTGATCATCACTAGTTCCGAAATTGAAATAATTCCCCATCCTATCGATCTGATTAAATTGAAAGAAATTCCAAAGAAGAAGGATCAATCAATCAATTGATTTGTCAATACTCAAGGAATTCTTCAGATCTGAGCACAACGAACACAGGACTCACCAGAATTAGCTTCTGATCGGAGAGGACACGGATACGCGACAATTCGATCGATCGTCGGAGAAGGAACTTCGTGGAGGGGGTGGCGAGTCCAAGCCATCACAGGAAGGTCGTCGACGAGCTGATGCTACTTCTTAGGTCGTCGGAGAAGATCGCAGGCGTCGAAGTCGTGGTCACCGCCGTGGCCGTCGTCGACTCTCAGGAGAGAGGGGTCAAGCTCTCGAGCTCAGGAAAAAGGAAGGAATTAGAGTGGAAAATTCTGTAACAAAATAAAATGAACTCTCTGTTCTTACAACCCATATTAATAAAAGTGCAATTTTGCACTTTCCCCCTCCGCCCTAAATTGTTGCATAGAAGCGCCCCGGCAATGAGGTTTATGCGAAAAGACCCCTTGCCTTTTCACTATTGCAGGATTTTGGTTAAAAATCAGTTAGAATATTTTTAAAAAGAGTGGGGACCACTAAGTTTGTTACAACAAACTTTCAAATTTGAATTTCTGCTAAATCCAAAATAGATCACCAAATTTATTATTTAAAACTAACTTATTATTTGAAACTTCAATCAACAAATGTTATTATTAGAAATGCTTTTGAAAAATCAAATTTATATTTCTCAAATTAGGGAGATGGAGTTACAGCAAGCTGATCTATTTGAGCCACACACGTCTAGATATATGCTTTGTAGTTAGTGTGGTGAGCCGCTACATGCTTGACCCTCGAAAGGGTCATATGGATGTAATATACCAGATTCTTAGATACTTGAAGGGTGCCGTCGGAAAGGGACTGATGTTCAGGAAGAATAATCACATGGACATCAAGGACTACTGTGATTCTGACTGGGCTAGTTGTGCTGATGACAGGAGATCTACTTCGGGATACTGCATCTTTTTAGGAGGCAACTTGGTCTCTTGGAGGAGTAAGAAGTAGTCAGTGGTAGCTAGATCGACAGCTGAAGCAGAGTACAGAGCTATGGCCTTGGGAGTTACAGAGCTGCTTTGGTTGAAGAATATGCTGGTGGAGTTAAAGCTGGATCAAGGAGCCAAGATGAAGCTGTGGTGCGATAACCAGTCAACTGTTAGTATTGCCAATAATCCAGTACAGCATGACAGGACCAAACACATCGAGATCGATAGGTTCTTCATCAAAGAGAAGTTGGTTAGTGGACTACTGGAGCTAGGCCACATTCCAACAAAGCATCAGGTAGCAAACGGACTGACCAAAGGACTTAGCTCTGTGAGCATGATCAAAGGATGTGACAAGATGGGCTTAGTGAATATCTTTCGCCCATCTTGAGGGGGAGTGTTGGTATATTTAGTATGGGAATATGTTATATTTAGTATGAGAATATCCTGAGGACATATTTGGTCTTGATATATTTAGTATAGGAATATGTTATATTTAGTATGGGAATAGCCTGAGGACATATTTGGGATGCCAGAATATGCCACAGGATTTTCCATTGGATATTCTATCATGTAAAGGCTATATAAAGCCTATGAGACTCAATCAATAAAATCACTCAATTACAATAGGAACTATTCTTCTAATATCAACGTCAGCTTGGTTTGAACAGAATAAGGGTTTATAACGGGGATGCAACATAAATAGAAACATTTTTTTAGAAGAAAAAAATGTAACCAACAAACAATGTCAATAAGATGAAACATTGGGCTAGAAGTTGGAAAACTAATATGAGCAGAAAAAATAGGGAAGATTCCATCCAACTTTAATTATAGCCCTCAAACAAAAGAAGAGCACACAAGATACTGCCATACGATCGAACTCAGCTGTCTCTTGTAGTCAGCGAGAAGAGGTGTAACATCCTTGGATAAGCAGACAGTCTCGAAATCGAACTGCGGGAGAGGTGTGGTTGAACTGCGGAAGAGGTGTGGATATGTGTGTGTGAAAACTGGGAACAGTGGATTCAAATGACATCCAACACAGAGTGCACAAAGTCTCGTGCGTTACACCATGCTAAAAAAACTGCCTATCGTACAAGATACTCTTTTTTCCATATAAGATACTCGTTGTGCTGCAAAAACATACAAGATACTCATTGTGTTGCAAAAACTTATTTCAGTACATAATATGAACATGGTGACATGAACACATATTTTTCCAACCAATTTAGAGAACTCCTCGAAGTACGACAAGTGTTATCCATGTATCAGAGAAGTTCGGGGAGTCGATGGCGAAAAGATGGCTCATTCTGAGTCAGTATCAGGCTCGGAACAAAACAGTATCGATGCAAGCGGTATACCGTCGTTGTCCCGCTAATAAGCAACCAATGTTACTTTTGTTACAGAGCGTGTGAGCGGTATACCATGGTATACAGCCGCTGTTGTTCTGTTTTCATAACATCTCGGTTGCATACCACGTCGAGGGATGAAGGTCCAATTCGAATGTATTATTAATACCGTTGGAACGCTGTCAACGGTCCACATTATTTCGGGATTGAGATGGCTTCTATATGAGTTTTTAAACACAAATCCTATCAGATAAATAAAAAAAATGATATTTTTGTCAAGAGTGCAACTTCAACCAAGATGAAGAGGAGATTTGTAGTTTGAGGGCTGTATTTGAAGAGAGATTTATTTGAGGTGTTCTACATCGGTTCGTTCTGGTCATCTCATCTTCGGTGACCCTCTACTTGTTTTGTAATTAATTTTCATTGTACTTGAAGAGTTGTGGTGATTCATGTTGGATCGATGGAGAATCTTGTAAATGAGTCAGTGTATTTTTTGTATTTCTTAGTTTATGATTTTTCAGGTTGGGCTCTGATTGTCCTGTAATTTTTTTGGTTATTATTCTTCACATAAAATTTGGTGTAGATTTTGGAATTGTTTCTGAATTGTGTTTTCTCTTCATGTCCTCGGCATGTATTTTCTGGTTTGAAACCGGCACTTTTCGTAAATTCCGTGTTTGTTTCCAACAATTTTGAGCTGTTATTTGATTGCTTTCGGTCCAAAACCGAAAAGCATATATATATATATATATATATATATATATATATATATATATATATATATATATATATATATATAATATAATTCGTGCCCTAGCTTCCGAGCTTGGCGCCCCCCAAACCCACTCTTCCTGTGTCGTTCCGCCTTTCCCCTGGCTGGGGCCTACCGACCTTGCGACTGAGGGGACCTCACCCATGAGGCATCCGGAGTCCTCGCCCCCTTCCTATGCGGCGGCCCTGGTGCGCGTTGCGACGGCCCCTCTGCCTCCGATCCCACACAAAAGTTTATATATATATATATATATATATATAAAATTCGTGCCCTAGCTCCCGAGCTTGGCGCCCCCAAAGCCACTCTTCCTGTGTCGTTCCGCCTTCCCCCTGGCTGGGGCCTGCCGACCTGGCGACCTAGGGGACCTCACCCATGAGGCATCCGGAGTCCTCACCCCCTTCCTATGCGGCGGCCCTAGTGTGCGTTGTGACGGCCCCTCTGCCTCCGATCCCATACAAAAGTTTTAAATCCTTCAACAATTTTCTGGCGATCTCTTTCGACTCGCAGGATGAAGCTGCCCTGACAGCTGTCACACCCCAATTTCGAAGAATCGATAGTCATCCCCCGGACGTGATGTCGTACGAACCTAGGTTGCGCTCGCACAAGGTGTAGGAACGAAATGTATAGCGTTATACTCTAGAGGGGGGTGAATAGAGTAGGCAGTGGAAATTAGCTATTTAAAAATCGTTAGTAACAAGATCACAGAAGTATATCACAGATATGTGGATGTAAAAGTAGAGAGCAGAGAGCAAACGCAAACACAAGGATGTATACTGGTTTCCCTCTTGTGAGGACTAGTCCAGTTGGAAGAACTCCAGCTTCCAGTTGAAATTCACTATGGAAAAATGATGCAAGTTTTCATGCGAAGTTTTTGCAACTTCTACAACACGAGCTTTGATCCGAAGTACTCAACCAACTTCAATTGTGAAGTGTCTTTCGTCAATCAAGCCTCTGATTACAATCACTGTGAACTTTGAGACCGTACCACACTGAAAAATCGACTAGAGGATTGTAACCAGCTTAGAATTTGAAAATGAAAGCTTAGAACACTTTGGAAAACCGTAGTAGGCTTAGAGAGAAGAGAAGAGAGAATAAATTGGTATTTTGAAATGGTAGAAATTCTTCTCTATAATAGGTTTTCCAACGGGAGAATTTGGGCAGAATTCGGATAGAGAGAATCTCGGTAAATAGCCGTTGCATCCGTAACTGTGGGAAGACTGGGTTCAAAAATCCAATGTTCCACTAACCGAACTCGTGGTAAATTTGGCCGAACTTGGTCCGAATTCTATTGGTCCAGAGTTAGTTTGGTTAGGGTTTTGCAAATCGGGTTTTGGGCTTTTTGAAAAGTCGAGCAGTTAGGAGCTTTTGTAAATAGGCTTATTTTCAAAACAAAGGGATATTTTGAAATCATTTTGGGTAGCCTATTTGCCAGTACGACTCGGTGTACATTGTATTTCTAGACTCAGTAAATTATGAAAATTACATTGATAAATGAAATACAGACTCATAGGGCAAAACGGCTTCATGTCTTGAATGGTAGCAGTAGCAGTTCTCAGTAGTCGTCCAAGTAGCCCTTATACCCAGACAGGGTTAGATCAATTATTAAAATCAGGTTTGACTATGACCAATGGGCCAACAATCTTCCCCATTTTGATAATTGAAAAACCTTGACCGATATAACATCTCGATCTTGATTTAAAAAAAAATCAAAATTTGTAAGGTACTGTTCTGAACTTGTATGGTAGGTACTTTGGTAGGCATTGTCTCCTCTTAAAAAATCTTGTGTCCTACAAAAGATGTTAGATCCATTTTCTCCTCCGTTGTCACTTAGCAAAATAATTGCAAAAAGAGAAGCTCCCCCACAATTCATGCTTAAGAAATGAACGTTGAAAAAATACATAAAATATGTAAAGAATAACATATATTTTATAGACAATTCTATGAAGGAAGCATAAACTAAGATAAGTAATGCTACACATAGAATGAGAAGTGCATACTAAGAATAAAAGAGAACAATACACTAAAATAGAAAATGCATACTAATAGGAGTTTGAAATACATCAACTCAGCAAACAGTCTCAGTAGTGCTAATAATAAAAATAAAAGATAAAGTACTATCTTAGAATATCGGAACATTTCCAAGCATACATAGACAAAAGTAGAGTCTAATCAGATATCATCTAGACAAAATATAATAACGTCTAGACCAAAATCCTCAGCAACTAAACAGAATCATCATCGTCATCGCGATCAGCATTGCCACCATGTCCAGAAGGACCAACACCAGAAGTGCCAGCTCCATAATAAGGTTGTAGAGTAGCACCAGAAACACGGTACCAGTCATAAGCGTTATCGGGCTCAAAGAAGTGATGAACCGCCTCATCCTCATAGCGGTAGCCAGAAACAATGGTATCTCGTAGAAGAAAACTGGCATACTGACTAGTCTGGGCGAAACACAGATCCGCAAAGGAGTTTGCCAGGGCCTAAAACCGACTAGCATCTCGGAACTCGCATTCCCTCAATATGTCAGTAACAAACGCTCGCAAAGAGTTGTTCTCATCCAGCTAAGCACGCCGCATGTTAAATAAATATTGGTGGATACCTTCAAAAGCCATAGGGTAATCCTGAGGAGGTGGAGGTGGTACAGTAGGAAGAGCAGGAGGAACAGCTGCGCTACGACGAGAGAGCTGAAGATACTTGGGCTCAGAGTCACGAGCACAAGTGGATAATTCAATGTCAAAGTGCTGAAAGATGATCGAAAGAATCATCGCGTAAGCAAGGTTCTTCTGCCTTTCGTGACAATGACCTATCATCTGAATAATTGTCTTGGGGACAGAAAACAGAAACCCCTTATGAATATGATATAAAAGATACATTTCAAGGGTGGTCACATGTCACGTCCCAGAACCAGAATACTGGAAAACGGGAGAAAGACACAGCCAGCTACGTACATTGAAGTGAATCCAACCTCGCAATACGATCATGGATGTCTAGATGCATGAGAGTTTACTACAAGCCATTAGTCTCTTAGGGTCAAGAACAAGCCTAGTGTCTCAATATCAAGCAAGCAAGTAAATATAATAAGATGGTAGATCATTAGACATACAAAGTAAGGCGTCCCAAACATTACATATTCAGATGATCATAAAGCTAGTCATACAAAATGCGAAGACTAGAAAGAGTTTAAGTCACACATGATCAACCTAGGATTTGTCAATCATGTTACATCCCTCAGGCATGCAGGAATGTAAATTCAACACGAGCTAACACTTGCTCGACGGCTAAACGCCTCAAAAGAATAATTTTACAATTAGAGTGGGAGAGCAAAATAAACCCACTCATAGCCAGGATTTCTTCTAGTATTCACCATCTGGCTGGAAGGCTGGGAGATCTTCGGGTACTACTCCGAAATCTGGCCATACAAAACCAGCTGGGTCAAACCCCAGAAAGAGCAAGTGCCACAAGGGAGACTTCACTTCAGAACTAAAACCATCATATTAGCACATAAAGACATAATTGATAATGAAAGACATGGGATAAGGAAATCTGGATGATAAACGATAAGATAACTAAGGAACTATTCAAGCAACCAAGTTACAACCCGTAAACCAAATAAGGACCGGGGTTGTAAGCCTTCACCTGAACAGAACTTAGTTTCTAACCAATTATCGAATAAGTAAAGCATAACAGTAACGGGCTGAAGTAACCATATACTGGCCTTGTTTAGGCAAGACTAGACTAGACTCCATAAAGCAATCACGGCCAAGCAATAAGTACGACTTGATACTTTAACTAACTAGGGTTATCACAAGCCTAGTTACTAACAAGATGCATTAAGATGTTCCAACAGCCACAAGACCTGCAGACTTAATCCAGGTTATCCAGTAGCAAGTTGAAAGAGTTGGATTAGGTGACTTGGGGGTACAACACATGACATTATGCTGGAAATGTGCCCTACTCGACGGCAGGCTACAAGTCCAATTAAAGTGCCCAGATAACGGGACTGTCTGTAGCTGGGAAATCTCTTCATGAAGTACTTGATCAATCTAATCATTATCCTAGTCAGATTCAGTATGAATTCCTGACCGTGGTAACCAGGAATTCATGTCCTAGACATGATGCAAGATGAGACATGTAGCTTATACAAGCACATACACCCACGTTGTCAAGACAAGAGTTACTTAGCAAGTCAAGATAGCCGTCACAACAGCATATCAAGATTATCAAGTCATGTCAGGTTACTTATCATGTCAAGAGTACGTCACAACAGACCACTATCAAGAATTTTATGTCAAGATTGATTGTCAAGAGTGCGCCACGACGGGCCACTATCGTGTTCTATCTCTACATTATCATGAACGAGAGAAATTTACAAAAAATAGCTAGTAACATATTCTTGAAGCCAAGAAAAAGATCTACAACTTTTATGTTGGAAATTGGAAGAAATTCTGGCCACAATTCAGCCAAATAGGGCATGAAACAGTCAAAAACAGCCAAAATAGGTACTATGCGGCACTATGTGGCACTATGCAGTCATGCGGACAGGCACTATGCAGCCATACAGACATGTACTATGCGGCACTATGTAGCCATGCGGACAGGCACTATACAGCACTATGCATCCAAGCGGACAGGCACTATGCAGCCATGCGGACTAGCACTATGTGGCACTATACAGCCATGCGGACTGGCACTATGCGGCAATATGAAGCCATGCATACAGGCACTATGCGACACTATACAGCCATGCGGACAGGCACTATAAGACACTATGTAGCCATGCGGACAGGCACTATACGGCACTATACAGCCACGCGGACAGGCACTATGCGGCACTATACAGCCATGCGGACATGCACTATGCAGCCATGCAGACAGGCACTATGCAGCACTATGCCGCCCTGTAGACAAAAACTATTCGTCGTCCCTACCAGAACCAGGACAGATGAACATAGAAGATGTCCAAAACTTACTTTGGCCATAACTTCCTCAAAAAAAGTCGAAATCCAACTTTTCAAAGGTTAAAATTGTGTAGAATCAAATTCTCTACCACATGGAACACTTAGTTTTCGAAAACAAGTAAGTTTGATAGATCAAAACCCAAGAAAAATAAAAATGACACAAACTTAGATCTATAAGAAAATATCCACCAAATTGAAAAATGCCAAGTTTTAAAGTGTCATAGAATCTTGTAAGAAAGACAATGGAACAAATAGAACTAGGTTCCTCCATGAAGCAAGTTGTACTTGCCTAGAGTTTCTTGGTAGGTGGAGAGAGTTACGAGGAGGAAAAAGAAGTAATAAAGAGTAAAGGAAGAGAGAGAATGTAGTTGGGGGTAAACCAAACCAAGTCATCCAAAGCAAGTCAAGTTGGACCAACCCAACCCAAGGTCAACCCTAGTCAAGATACATCAAGGCAAGCCATAAAGAAATATGAAAATACAGTAAATAATGTACGGGTCAAAATCCGTATACGTACACTGGAAATACGTATAACGAAAAATAGGAGTGACAACTCTAGCCACCTTAAAAGAAATTCTGTTCTCAAAATTTAATCAAGAGGCTAGAGATATCGGGGCAAGCCATACTAAAGCACAAGCAATCTACGACTAGCAACAAATCAAGCAAACATTTATGCAAGCGAGGAATTTAAAAGCATAAGGAATAAGGAAGATATTATACCTTATGAGTCAAACAAGTGTGGATATCGTGAGCAGATATCATCCTCACGCTCCCATGTTGACTCACCTAAAGAGTGGTGACCCCAAACAACACAGACTAAACTAATAGTCTTGTTCTTGAGTACCTTCTCTCTTCGGTCCAATATGGATACGGGCCTTTCCTCATACGAAAGGTTAGTACCAACAACCAATTCCGAATGATCAAGGACATGGCTCGAATCCAGGATATACCGTCGCAATTGATGGAACACGTTATGTACCTCACGCTCCCACGTTGACTCACCTACTCGCTCGAGAATGTCAAATGACCATATATACTTAGGGCTAAGCTTTTTCCATATGCCGAATCGAATGATGCCACGGGTAGGCAAAATCCTAAGGAACACGTGGTCGCCGACTGAAAACTCAAGGGGACACCGTTGAGAATCGGCCCAATGGCGCTGGCGATCTTGCACAACTCGAAGATGATCTCTGACTTGTCTGACCACCTCGATAGTCTGTGTAACCATCTCTGGACTAAGCATCTGTTTCTTGCCAATATCATCCCATGCTAACGGGAATCTGTACTTTCTGCCGTACAGGGCCTCAAAGGGTGCCATCTGGATACTGGCCTGGAAACTATTATTATATAAGAACTCTACTAGGTGCAGGTGATCTTCCTACGAACAACCAAAGTCCAGCATACAAGATCGCAACATATCTTCAAGAGTCTGAATCGTGGATTCTGACTAACCATCTATCTGCGGGTGATAAGCTGAACTGAACTTGAGACGAGTCCGTAAACTCTCTTGAAGACTCCGCCAAAAGTGAGATGTAAATCTGGAATCTCTGTCGGATATGATACTGACTGGCACTCCATGCAATCTGACTATCTGTCTAATGTACATCTATGCAAGCTGATCCGTTGACTGACCAATTCTAAAAGAAAGAAAATGAGCTACCTTTGTGAGTCTGTCAACTATAACCCAGATAGCATCTCTCCTAGCTGGGGATTTAGGTAATCTAGTTACAAAATCCATGGTGATATGCTTCCACTTCCATTCCAAAAATGGTAAAGGTTGAAGAAGTCGGCTGGTCTCTGATGTTCAGCCTTAACTTGTTGGCAAACTAAACAACCAGAGACAAACCGAGCTATCTTCCTCTTCATGCCATTCTACCAGAAATGCTAACAGATGTCTCGGTACATCTTCGTACCACCGGAATGAATAGAATACTTGAACTGTGAGCCTCTGTCATGATCTTTTGTCTGATATCACCACTGGGTACACAAAGATGCCTCACATGTCAGAGTGTACCATCTTCATGAATACATAACTCTGGCCTCCGTCCTGCTATACATTATGCCCTAAGCCGCTATAGCTTAGAATCTGCTGATTGTGCCATCTTGATCCTCTCAACTATACTGGACTGAACTTGCATGCTGGCCAGCAATGCCACATTGGTAAGAAGAACTATCTCTATACCCAGCTTCTGAAGGTCGACTAACAATTCTAGTTGCGCTGTTAGGAAATAAACTTCAGCTCTTCTGCTCAATACATTTGCTACTACGTTGGCCTTTCCAGGATGATACTGCAGGTTGATGTCATAATCCACTAGTAGCTCTAGCCATCGCCCCTGATCGCAAGTCAATTTTCGAGAGTACTGTCGCACCCCTGAGTTGATCAAATAAGTCATCTATCCTTGGTAGAGGATATCTGTTCTAGATTGTTACAGAGTTCTAGGTACGATAATCAATACATAATCTTGACGTACCTTCCTTCTTTTTTACAAGAAGTATTGGGGCTCTCCAAGGTGATCCACTAGCACGAATGAATCTCTTGGTTCTGAGTTCTTCAATCATCTTGTACAAGATCTCTAACTCTGAAGACGCCATTCTGTAGACACTCTCTGACACCAGTGCCATCCCTGGAATCAAGTTGATAGTGAACTCTATTTCTCTCTCCGGTGGCATATCTGGAAGCTCTTCGGAAAATACATCGAAAAACACTTCTACTACTCTGGAAAACCGAACTGCCTCTGCTACTGCCATCCGCAAGACTGGGGGAGAAGGTTCAACTTCGTCTCTGAAAAAGGAAAACTCCAGTCCGCCTGGAATACCAAAAATAATCCTGCCAATATGGCAGTCTATTCTAGCATATAGATTCTTCAACCAATCTATTCCTAGGACCACATCATAGTCGACCATCAGAATTTCTATCAACCTAGCGAAAAACTCTCTACCGCTAACTACGATTCGACACGAGGAAAACACTATATCTACTCCAATAAGACCGTTACTAGTAAGTATATTCAACCTTACGGATAATGTCTCGGGCTTCAGTCCAATCCGTGTTGCGAATCGTGTAGACATAAATAAATGCGATGCACCTGATTCAAATAATACTGATGCTGGAAAAGAGTTGACGAGAATGGTACCTGCCACCACCTCACTTGATGCCAATTCTTCTGCTACGGTCAGAGCCAGAGCCTGACCTTGTCCTCTTGGTGCTGGTCCCCTATGCTGGAAACCTCTCTGCTAGTTCTGAATCTGAGCTTGGGCATAATATTGAGCCTGTGGCGGCAATGGCCTCGGAGGCTGGTACTGTTGTTGTACTGGTACTGGACCCCTAACCGATGGACTGGTTAGGTTTAATGACGATGAACTGGCTCTACTCGGACATGACCCTATCTTGTGGTTCGGTTCCCCACAAGCCAAGCATAATCCCTGTGCTCTGCGACACTTTGATACTACATGCCCTGACTTCCCACAATGACTGCAGCCCATTGCGGAAGACTGCTTCTGCTTCTACTGCTGAGGATACATCGGTGCCGAGTGCTGAACCGACGAAACTGAGGTCGCCCTCATAGGAACTCCAATGGTCAATGCCCTAGTTGCCGGAGCTGGTGCTGATGACTGGGATATCTGTCCATGAGATCTCTTCCTCCCTCCGGCTCGATCTACTATCCTGTGGGAAGTATACTCATGCCTCTTCGCTGCTCGCAAGACGACATCAAATGTCTGGTGCTCAAACTTCTCTACTAATATAATGATCTCTAGGTGGAGCCCCTGCTGGAATCGCTGGACTCGGTCCAATTCGGTCACCACCAAGGTGGGAGCAAACCGACTAAGTCTAGAAAGCTCGATCGCATATCCATCGACCGTTCTTCCCAACTACTTGAGATTAGTAAAACTTGTCTTCAGATTATAGCGAGCTACTGCATCGAAATACTTCATCTGGAACTTGTTACTGAATGTCGTCCACAAAACCGGCATCGCCAAACCTACTGCTAGCATCGCCCACCAGGTGCGGGCTAAGTCCAATAATTGCAGGCGCACAACGGCCACCTTCTCATCCTCATGAATCCTAGCTGCTTCCAGGATAACCTCTGTGTCCTGAAGCCATGCATCAGCAGCAATAGCGTCTTCAGTTCCGTTAAAAAAGAGAGGGTTCAGGCGCTTGAAGTTGTTGGCTGCATTGTTCCCCTGGTAACCAACTCTGCACATGGCATCTTGTACTGTCTGGTGCGGGACATCGCCCCGATGATCTTGTGATGCAAGAAATTCTCGGACGAGTCCCACCAGGGTTCCATTATCAAGCTCTACAGGCTGGACGGGTTGAACTGGGGGCTCTGGATCCCCGGAATGCATGACTTGGGAGGCTGCTCCAGAGTGTTGGGCTTGTTCCCCAGGTTGCTGCTGGTTCACTGGAGGTGCTCTGTCGGGCTGATCGGCAGGACTAGGAACAATATTACTGAAGAAATGACATAGGAAACAATAAGGAAGGACCAAGATAGATCGAGGATATAAACATGTGATCAGTTCAAGATTTCAGAAAGATTAGGAGACACGAGTAGAGATCAAGGGCGAGTGCTGATTGAGACATCTATTCGCTAAAACCCCTACACATCTTGATTTACAAGACCTGCATGGGCCACCACTTAAACTGTGTCATGCCCCAGACCCAAAATACTGGAGAGCGGAGGACAGACACAGACAGCTACGTACATTAAAGTGAATCCTATCTCGTAATACGGTCACGACTGTCTAGATGCATGAGGGTTTACTACAAGCCATTAGTCTCTTAGGGTCAAGAACAAGCCTAGTGTCTCAATCTCAAGCAAGCAAGTAAATGTAACAAGATGGTAGATCATCAGACATACAAAGTAAGGCGTCCCAAATATTATATATTCAGATGATCATAAAGCTAATCATACAGAATACGAAGACTAGTAAGAGTTTAAGTCACACATGGTCAACCCTAGGATTTGTTAATCATATTACAGCCCTTAGGCAGACAGAAATGTAAATTCAACATGAGCTAACACTTGCTCGGCGGCTAAACCCCTCAAAAGAATAATTTTACAATTAGAGTGGGAGAGCAAAATAAACCCACTTGTTGCCAGGAATTCTTCTATTGTTCACCATCTGGCTGGAAGGCTGGGAGATCCTCGAAAGCTACTCCAAAATCTGGTCATACAAAACCAGCTGGGTTAGACCCCAGAAAGAGTAAGTGCCACAAGGGAGGCTTCACTTAAGAACTAAAACCATCATATTAGCACATAAAGACATAATTGATAATGAAAGACATGGGTTAAGGAAATCAAGATGATAAACGATAAGATAACTAAGGAACTATTCAAGTAACCAAGTTACAACCCGTAAACCAAACAAGGACAGGGGTTGTAACCCTTCACCTGAACAGAACTTAGTTACTAACCAATTATCGAATAAGTAAAGCATAAACAGTAACGGGCTGAAGTAACCATGTACTGGCCTTGTCTAGGCAAGACTAGACTAGACTCCATCCATCAATCACGGCCAAACAATAAGTACGGCTTGATACTTTAACTAACTAGGGTTATCACAAGCCTAGTTACTAACAAGATGCATTGAGATGTTCCAACAACCACAAGACCTGCAGACATAATCCAAGTTATCCAGTAGCAAGTTGAGAGAGTTGGATTAGGTGATCACTTGGGGGTGTAACACATGACAGTGTGCTAGAAATATGTCCTACTCGACGGCAGGCTACAAGTCCAATTAAAGCGCCCAGATAACGGGACTGCCTGTAGCTGGGAAATCTCTTCATGAACTACTTGATCAATCTAATCATTATCCTAGTCAGATTCAGTATGAATCCCTGACCGTGGTAACCAGGAATTTATGTCCTAGACATGATGCAAGACGAGACATGTAGCTTATACAAGCACAAACACCCACGGTGTCAAGACAAGAGTTACTTAGCAAGTCAAGATAGCCGTCGCAACAGCATATCAAGATTATCATGTCATGTCAGGTTACTTATCATGTCAAGAGTGCGTCACAACGGACCACTATCAAGAATTTCATGTCAAGGTTGTTTGTCAAGTGTGCGCCACGACGGGCCACTATCGTGTTCTATCTCAACATTATCATGAATGAGAGAAACTTACATAAAATAGCTAGTAACATATTCTTGAAGCCAAGGAAAAGATCTACAACTTTTATGTTGGAAGTTGGAAGAAATTCTGGCCATAATTCAGTCAAATAGGGCATGAAACAGCAAAAAACAGCCAAAATAGGCACTATGCAGCACTATGTGGCACTATGCAACCATGCGGACATGCACTATACGGCACTATGCAGCTATGCGGATAGGCACTATGCAGCCAAGCGGACAGGCACTATGCGACACTATACAGTCATGAGGACTAGCACTAGGCGATACTATACAGCCATACGGACTGGTACTATGCGGTAATATGCAGCCATGCATACAGGCACTATGCAGTACTATGCATCCGTACGAACTGGCACTATACGGCTCTATCTAGTCGTACGAACAGGTACTATCCGGCACTATGCAGCCATACGGACAAGCACTATGCGGCACTATACAGCCATGCGGACAGGCACTATGTGGCACTATACGGTACTATGCAGCCATACAGACAGGAACTATGTGGTGCTATACAGCCATGCGGACAGAAACTATTCATCCTTCCTACCAGATTCAGGACAGATAAACATAAAAGATGTCCAAAACTTGCTTTGGCTATAACTTCCTCAAAACAAGTCGAAATCTAACTTTTCAAAGGTCAAAATTATGTAGAATCAAATTCTCTACCACATGGAATACTTAATTTTCGAAAACAAGTAAGTTTAATAGATCAAAACCCAAGAAAACCGAAAATGACACAAATTTAGATCTATAAAAAAATATCCACCAAATTGAAAAATGCCAAGTTCTAAAGTGTCATAGAATCATGTAAGAAAGATAATGGAACAAATAGAATTAAGTTCCTACATAAAGCAAGTTGCACTTGCCTAGGGTTTCTTGGTCGGTGAAGAGAGTTATGAGGAAGAAGAAGAAGTAATGAAGAGTAAAGAAAGAGAGAGAGAGAAAGAGAAAGTAGTTGGGGGTTTATAAAAAAGAGGGAATGGTTCAACATGTTGAACCAACCATCAAAATAAACCAAACCAAGCCATCCAAAGCAAGTCAAGTTGGACCAATCCAACCCAAGGTCAACCCTAGTCAAGATACATCAAGGCAAGCCATAAAGAAATACGGAAACACAGTAAATATTATATAGGACGAAATCCGTATACGTACAATGGAAATATGTATAACGAAAAATGAGAGTGACAACTCTACCCACCTTAAAAGAATTTTGTTCTCAAAATTTAATCAAGAGGCTAAAGATGTCGGGGCAAGCCATAATAAATCACAAGCAATCTATGACTAGCAATAAATCAAGCAATCATTCATGCAAGCGAGGAATTTAAAAGCATAAGGCATAAGAAAGACATTATACCTTATGAGTCAAACAGGTGTGGATATCGCGAGAGGATATCATCCTCATGCTCCCACATTGACTCACCTAAAGAGTGGTGATCCCAAACAACACAGACTAAACTAATAGTCTTGTTCTTGAGTACCTTCTCTCTTCGGTCCAATATAGATACGAGTCTTTCCTCATACGAAAGATTGGTACCAACAACCAATTCTGAATGATCAAGGATATGGCTCGAATTCGGGATATACTATCGCAATTGATGGAACACGTCATGTACCTCACATAATGACGACGGAAGAGCGAGACGATAGGACACATCACCTAATCGCTCGAGAATGTCAAAAGGCCCTATATACCTAGGACTAAGCTTTTTCTATACGTCGAATTGAATGATGCCACGGGTAGGCGAGATCCTAAGGAACACGTGGTCGCCGACTGAAAACTCAAGGGGATGCCGATGAGAATCGGCCCAATGGCGCTGACGATCTTGTGCAACTCGAAGATGATCTCGGACATGTCTGACCACCTCGATAGTCTGCATAACCATCTCTGGACCAAGCATCTATCTCTCACCGACATCATCCCATGCTAACGGGGATCTGCATTTTCTGCCGTACAAGGCCTCAAAGGGTGCCATCTGGATACTGGCCTGGAAACTATTGTTATAGTAGAACTCCACTAGGTGCATGTGATCTTCGTATGAACCACCGAAGTCTAGCGTACAAGATTGTAACATATCTTCAAGAGTCTGAATCGTGCATTCTGACTGACCATCTGTCTGCGTGTGATAAGCTGAACTGAACTTGAGACGAGTTCCCACACTCTCTTGAAGACTCCGCCAAAAATGAGATTTAAATCTGGAATCTCTGTCGGATATGATACTGACTGGCACTCTATATAATCTGACTATCTGCCTAAGGTACATCTCTGCAAGCTGATCCGTCGACTGACCAATTCTGAAAGAAAAAAAATGAGCTACCTTTGTGAGTCTGTCAACTATAACCCAGATAGCATCTCTTCCAACAGGGTATTTAGGTAACCCAGTTACAAAATCAATGGTGATATCCTCCCACTTCTATTCCGAAATCGGTAAAGGTTGAAGAAGTCCGGCTGGTCTCTGATGTTCAGCCTTAACTTGTTGGCAAACTAAACAACGAGAGACAAACCGAACTATCTCCCTCTTCATGCCATTCCACCAGAAATACTGATAGATGTCTCGGTACATCTTCGTGCCACCGGGATGGATGGAATACTTGAACTGTGAGCCTTTGTCATGATCTTCTGTCTGATATCACCACTGGGTACACAAAAATGCCTTCCATGTCGGAGTGTACCATCTTTGTGAATGCATAACTCTGGTCTCCGTCCTGCTATACATTCTGCCCTAAGCCGCTGAAGCTTAGAATCTGCTGATTGTGCCATCTTGATCCTCTCAACTATACTGGACTGAACTTGCATGCTAGCCATCAATGCCACATTGGTAGGGAGAACTATCTCTATCCCCATCTTCTGAAGGTCGGCTAACAATTCTAGTTATGCTGTTAGGAAATAAACTCTAGCTCTTCTGCTCAATGCATTTGCTACTACGTTGGCCTTCCCAGGATGATACTGCAGGTTGATGTCATAATCTACAAGTAGCTCTAGCCATCGCCTCTGACGCATGTTAAGATCCTTCTGAGTAAACACATACTTAAGCCTCTTGTGGTCGATAAAAATCTCTACCCGATCTCCATACAAATAATGTCTTCACAACTTAAATGCAAAAACTACTGCAGCTAACTCCAAGTCATGGGTAGGATAATTCCTCTCATGGTCACGAAGCTGACGTGACACATAAGCGACTACCTTACCATGCTGCATCTGCATCAAGACGCATCCCAATCCTCTGCCAGAAGCATCACAATAAAATAAAAATCCTCCAGTCCCATGTAGAAGAGTGAGAATGGGGCCGTCATCAATCTCTGCTTTAACTTCTCAAATGAGCTCCAACACTCTGCTGACCAAGCAAACTGTACATCCTTACGGGTCAACCGCGTCATGGGCGCTAAAATCCGAGCAACATCTGATATGAATCGCCGGTAATAGCCGACCAATCCTAGGAAACTGTGAACCTCTGCGACGGTACTGGGCACTGGCCATGATTCTATAGCCACTATCTTCTGGGGGTCCACTTCCACTCCACCTCTGGTGATGATGTGACCCAAGTACGATATACGGTCAAGCCAAAACTCACACTTACTGAACTTCGCGTACAACTGGTGCTCTCTAAGAATCTGAAGGACCATTCGGAGATGTTGCTTATGCTCCGCTTCACTCTTGCTATAGACCAAGATGTCGTCTATAAACACTATCATGAACTGGTCCAAATAGGGCATAAAGATACAATTCATGAGGTCCATGAATACGACTGGCGTATTGGTCGCACCAAATGGCATAACAAGGAACTTCCAATGTCCATATCTTGATCTGAACACTGCCTTCGGGATGTCTTGCTCTCTAAATCTGATCTGATGGTACCCTGATCGCAAGTCAATTTTTGAGAATACTGCCGGTTCCCTGAGCTGATTAAATAAGTCATCTATCCTTGGTAGAGGATATTTGTTCTTGATTGTTACAGAGTTCAAGGTACGATAATCAACACATAATCTTGACGTACCATCCTTCTTTTTCACAAGAAGTATCGGGGCTCCCCAAGGTGATCCACTAGCACGAATGAATTATTTGGTTCTGAGTTCTTCAATCATCTTGTACACGATCTCTAACTCTGATGATGCCATTCTGTAGACTCTCTCTGACACCGTACCGTCCCTGGAATCAAGCAGATAGTGAATTCTATTTCTCTCTCTTGTGGCATACCTGGAAGCTCTTCGAGAAATACATCGAGAAACTCTTCTACTACTCTGGAAAATCGAACTGCCACTACTACTGCCATCCGCAAGACTGGAGGAGAAGGTTCAACTTCGTCTCTGTAAAAGGAAAACTTCGGTCCACCTGGAATACCAAAAATAATCCTGCTAATATGGCAGTCTATTCTAGCATACTGATTCTTCAACCAATCTATTCCAAGGACCACATCATAGTCGGCCATCGGAAATTCTATCAACCTAGTGGAAAACTCTCTACCGCTAACTACGATTCGACACGAGGAAAATACTCTATCTACTCCCACAAGATCGTTACCAATAAGTATATTGAGCCTTACTGATAATGTCTCGGGCTCCAGTCCTATCCGTATTGCGAATCGTGCAGACATAAATGAATATGATGCACCTGAATCAAATAATACTGATGCTAGAAAAGAGTTGACGAGAATGGTACCTGCCACCACCTCACCTGATGTCAATTCTTCTGCTACGGTCAGAGCCATAGCCTGACCTTGTCCTCTTGGTGCTGGTCTTCTCTGCTGGAAACCTCTCTGTTGGTTTTGAATCTGAGCTTGGGCATACTATTGAGCCTGAGGCGGCAATGGCCTCGGAGGCTGGTACTGTTGTTGCACTGGTGCTGGACCCCTAACCGATGGACTGGTTAGGTTTGATGACGATGAACTGGCTCTACTCGGACATGACCCTATCTTGCGGTCCGGTGCCCCACAAGCCAAGCACAATCCCTGTGCTCTGTGACACTCTAATACTACATGCCCTGACTTCCCACAATGAGTGCAGCCCATTGCGGAAGGCTGCTTCTGCTTCTGCTGATGAGGATACGTCGGTGCCGAGTGCTGAACCGACGAAACTAGGGTCGCCCTCCTAGGAACTCCAATGGTCAATACCCTAACTGCCAGAGTTGGTGCTGATGACTGGAATATCTGTCCATAAGATCTCTTCCTCCCTCCGGCTCGATCTACTATCCTCTGAGAAGTATACTCATGCCTTTTTGCTGCTCGCAAGACGGCATAAAACGTCTGGTGCTCAAACTGCTCCACTAATATAATAATCTCTAGGTGGAGCCCCTGCTGGAATCACTGGGCTCGGTCCAATTCGGTCACCACCAAGGTGGGAGCAAACCGACTAAGTCTAGAAAACTCGGCCGCATATTCATCGATCGTCCTTCCCATCTGCTTGAGATTAGTAAATCTTGTTTACAGATCATAGCGAGGTACTGCATCGAAATACTTCATTTGGAACTTGACTTTGAATACCGCCTACAAAATAGGCATCGCCAAACCCACTGCTAGCATCGTCCACCAGGTGCGGGCTAAGTCCAATAATTACAGGCGCACAACGACCACCTTCTCATCCTCAGGAATCCTAGCTGCTTCCAGGATAACCTCTGTGTCCTGAAACGATACATTAGCAGCAATATCATCTTTAGTTTCGTTAAAGAAAGGAGGGTTCAGGCGCTTGAAGTTGTTGGCTGTATTGTTCCCTTGGTAACCAACTCTGCCTATGGCATCATGTACTGTCTAGTATACGGCATCGCCCCGATGATCTTGTGATGCAAGCAATTCTCGGATGAGTCCTACCAGGGTTTTATTATCAAGCTCTGCAGGCTGGACGGGTTGAACTGGGGGCTCTGGATCCCCGAAATGCATGACTCGGGAGGCTGCTCCAGAGTGTTGGCCTTGATTCCCAGGTTGCTGCTGGTTCACTGGAGGTGCTCCGCCGGGCTGATCGATAGGACCAGGAACAATATTTCTGAAGAAATGACACGGGAAACAATAAAGAAGGACCAAGATAGATTGAGGATATAAGCATGTGATCAGGTCAAGATTTCAGAAAGATTAGGAGATACGAGTAGAGATCAAGGACGAGTGCTGATTGAGACATCTATTTGCTAAAACCCTCACACATCTTAATTTATAAGACCTGCATGGGCCACAACTTAAACCGTATCACGCCCCAGAACTAGAATACTGGAAAGCGGGATAAAGATACAACCAGCTACGTACATTGAAGTGAATCCCACCTCGCAATACAGTCACGGCTGTCTAGATGCATGAGGGTTTGCTATAAGCCATTAATCTCTTAGGGTCAAGAACAAGCCTAGTGTCTCAATCTCAAGCAAGCAAGTAAATGTAACAAGATGGTAGATTATCAGACATACAAAGTAAGGCACCCCAAATATTACATATTCAGATGATCATAAAGCTAGTCATACAAAATACGAAGACTAGCAAGAGTTTAAGTCACACATGATCAACCTTAGGATTTTTAATCATGTTACAGCCCTTAGGCAGACAAGAATGTAAACCCACTCGTTGCCAAAATTTCTTCTAGTGTTCACCATCTGGCTGAAAGGCTAAAAGATCTTCGGGAGCTACTCCAAAATATGGCTATACAAAACTAGTTGGATCAGACCCCAGAAAGAGTAAGTGCCACAAGGAAGGCTTCACTTAAAAACTAAAACTAGCATATTAGCACATAAAGACATAATTGATAATGAAAGACATGGATTAAGGAAATCAGGATGATCTAAGGAACTATTCAAGTAACCAAGTTACAACCCGTAAACCAAACAAGAACCGAGGTTGTAACTCTTCACCTGAACAAAACTTAGTTTCTAACCAATTATCGAATAAGTAAAGCATAACAGTAACGGGCTGAAGTAACCATGTACTGGCCTTGTCTAGGAAAGACTAGATTAGACTCCATCCATCAATCACAGCCAAGCAATGAGTACAGCTTGATACTTTAACTAACTAGGGTTATCACAAGCCTAGCTACTAACAAGATGCATTGAGATGTTGCAACAGCAACAAGCCTGCAGACTTAATCCAGGTTATCCAGTAGCAAGTTGAGAGAGTTGGATTAGGTGACTTGGGGGTACAACACATGACAGTGTGCTGGAAATGTGCCCTAGTCGATGCCAGGCTACAAGTCCAATTAAAGCGCCCAGATAACGGGACTGCCTGTTGCTGGAAATCTTTTTATGAACTACTTGATCAATATAATTATTATCCTAGTCAGATTCAGTTTAAATCCCTGACTGTCGCAGTTTGAGAGTTTAGTTCAGGGCAGTCAGATTATCGTGGAGTATGCAGGGGAGTTCTGTCGTCTGGGCCGATTTCTTGAGGGACTCAGTGAGACAGCGAAGGCTTGTAGGTTCCGGAAGGGATTAGTCAAGGAAGTCAAGTCCTTGACCAAGAGTGATCGAAGTGCCACTTTTGAGAAGATTTTGGTGGGTGCCCTAACAGCAGAGGTTGATCTTGAACTGAAGCTCAAGAGGGGACGAGACGCCCATAGAGCTAGTGGCAGTACAGGCCCGGCCAAGAGGCCTCACATACAGATTCAGCAGCAGCAGCAGAGGCCTATTCAGCAGCAATTTCAGGGCCAGGAATGTACCTATTTCCAGCAGGCATCCAGACAGCGGCAGGATGCGATGTACAACTTCTGTAAGAAGGCAGGTCATTCGTGGAACGACTGCAGGAAGAGGCTGGGTATGTGTTTACTTTGTGGTTCAGAAGAACATCAGTGTAGGGAGTGTCCCAAGAACCTGACACCTTTAGCTCAGGTAGCAACAGGAGCTAGGGCTCCGACAGGACAGCAGAGGGTTGCTCAGCATCAGCAGCAGGCCAAAGGAGGAGGCCAGCAGGGGCGAGCTTTCGCCATGACAGTCGAGGATGCACAGGCAGTAGGAGGGATGCTTGTAGGTTCTGTTCTTTTCGATTCTATTCCTACCTTTGTCTCATTATAAACTATCTTGAAATTCGATTCCATCTGTTCCTTATTTTTTTTGATAAGTTGATCTAAAGTTTCATTGTGATTTAATTTTCTTCTGAGATAAGTCGTATGAGCTAGGTTGCCTTAGTTATGGGATCTAGAATCATCTATAGTCATGTTAGCTGGCATAGTGAGGACATATAGTCTAGTTTTGGATGTATTTCTTGGGTGTGAGAATTTAAGATTTTTGTGGCCAAGCATGCGGTAATTCAAAAATTTTAAATACCATTATTCTAAAGGTATATACCATAGCCGAGGACTCTGTGATTATCGTAGCCTTGCTCACTAGCATGACGAAGATTCTGAGTATCATAATTTTGGACAGACGCATATGATTGTCGAATAATGTGATTTTGAGACTATGATTGTTGGGGGTGTTGACCTAGAAGGAGTACTACCATCTTAATTTTGAGGACGAAATTTTTCTAAGGAGGGTAGACTTGTAACACCCACTTTTTTAAAATAAGGGTAATTTTGAAATTTTGTAATTATAATCATTTAATAATGATATTTAAACTATGTTATATTTTTTGGTGATTTTAATCAATTTAAAACTATTTAAAATATTAAAATATGGTTTTGATGGTTAACTAGTGTAACCCTAGAATTGCTAAGCCTAGAGACTAACCATGACCATGGGAGCCTAGTCATGTGATTAGAATGTCATATTACTACTTTTTAGCCTAGGGATATTTTGGTCATTTTGACAATTTTATGAAATTGTAAATTGAATTAATTAAATATGTGCTAGTTAATTAGGTGAGACTTAACCTAGAAGTTTAGCCTAATCTAGATTAGTCATGAGGATTAGATGATGCTTATAACCTTGCTACTAAGTGCCAAGGTTAACAATATCTAGATATTTCTAAATAGGATATTTTCTCCTTAGGATATTTGTGAAAAAGGAAGCCTTTGGACTGTTGGACCAATATGAGGACTTAGAATTGGGTGGACAAACCCTAGACACTCATCTACATCTAAAACCTAACCCTAATTCATCTAGTGGCAGCCACAATAGTAATTTCCTTCTCATATAAAGTATCATTTAGAAAACCTTGCCTCTTTTTAACACCTACTTAGAACCCTAATTTGTTCTTCCCCAAATTCCTCCCCCTTTATCCAAATTGACCCCAAATTGAGGCTACTCTCTTGCATTAGGATCCATTTCAGAAGTAGAGGCTAGTGGAGGCTTACTTGCAAGAAGTGGAGCGCGTTTGGACATCGCTCGAGGAAGGGAACTTCTCATTTCGGGACCCTTTTTATTGAGTTTGAACTCTCAATAGGTAAAATCCTACAAACCCTAATAAATTTCTGATTTCTTTCCATTAATGCATTCATTTAGGGTTCCCCTAGGTGTAGCCCAAGTTTGGTAGGAATTTGTGTCCATTTTGTGTCCGTATCGGTTACGTATCGGTGCTTTTAAAAGGGTATTCGATGAAATGCCACATAGGAAATTATTTTAGTAAATTTCAAAACTAATTACATGGTTGTGTAGCCCTTGCTGTGTGGATTCCAAATCTATTCGACTGAGACAAAGATTTTGCCATTTTCGTGTCCAAACTGGACATGCACTCTGTGCACGAGGACTCAATCGAGTCCCCTGCTACCCGACCCTTATTCCTTCTTGGTTATGACAAGTGGACATGTGCCACTTGGCACAGAGGTGGGGGCCATCACTGACAGACTCCCCCTCGAGTTTCATGACACTTTGTATCGTGTCGGATACAAAAATACGAGCGCACTGATTTTACACTACACTATTACACGCGAACAGGGCTCACTGACACGGGCTTCGTGTCCTGTCCTGACACGACGAGGATACGAATCAGGGTGTCGACCCTCTAACCCTATATCCCCCCTAACCCTAGACACGAGCACGTGGCCTCTCGAGCTCTGTGTCGAGTCCAAATCGACTCGACACGCAAGCACGA
The DNA here is from genome assembly GCA_029216955.1 of Iris pallida. Taxonomy (NCBI): domain Eukaryota; kingdom Viridiplantae; phylum Streptophyta; class Magnoliopsida; order Asparagales; family Iridaceae; genus Iris; species Iris pallida. Next base: position 21,165,762 of record JANAVB010013397.1, on the reverse strand, counting down.
GACAGCCTTCACTGTTTTCTGATACTTGTATTTTCTGTTTTGGACACGTTCATGTCCACTTGTGTGGTCACGAATGCAACCCCCCTGACACGTCTACATGTGAGAGACACTCAACAAACACTGTTTTGGGTTTTTATCAAGTTTTGAGTTTCGAATTTGGGTTTCAAATTCCTACTGGGTACATTTACTGATACTCTAAAATTGTAAAACTGAGTTGGTTGGTTTTGATTTTTGATTTTTAAAACAATTGTTAACTGAATTTATATATGAATTTAGATTGGTTTTAATATTGATAGTAGACACTGTAATGTAGATGTGGGTTGATTTATGAAACTGAGAAAAATACAAACCTGAGATTTGGGGGAAAATTGAAAACTGAGATGTGGTTATATGTATGATGCACATAGTTGAATGAGAACTGAGTTTAATTTGATATAAAAAAAACTTACAATTGGGGTTTTCGATTTTGGTAATAGTTTCGTATATATGTTTGTTAACTAAAGCTGTGAACTGAATGTTCACTGTGAGATAAAATCCGAATATGGAATTTGGTTGTTTCATTTGAACCTGAGAACCATTTAAACCTGAGAACAGTTGAATTAAAGCTGGAATTGGGTTTTAGTGTTTTAACCACATTTAAATTATTCAAATGTCAAATTACCATGTTAAGTTGTATGCTGAATTAATGATTATATAAACCTGAGAAACATTGTAAAACCTGAGAAGGGTTTTTTTTGGTAAAACATGGGTTTGGTATAGTAAAAACTGAGATTTTTTCCTTTTTGTATGAACCTGAGAATGAGTCATAAAATCAGAGATGGTATTCTCAGTTTGCATGTTTACACATATGTTAACTTAACTAAAAACTGGGGTTATATGATTAGAAAATCTGGAAAGGGAAACCTGAGATTAATAATATGTACATATGTACATATGTATATATGTATGTAATAAACTAAATCAAAATGCATGTATAAGTGTAATGATATATAGGTTTTGAGTTTGGGTTCTAACCCCCACCTTTCACATACACCACTGTCTACACATCACACACACACACACACACACACACACACACACACACACACACACACACACACACACACACACACACACACTCTATAAATGCCACACACCCCTTTCACTCACTCACTCTCTTTCACTTACCCTCTACATGTAAACTCCCTAAACACACACTCACTCATGTTCTTCCCCTCTTCTTTCGCAATATAGGTAATGTATAATGTATACATGATATGTAAAATATGCATGTAGGCATGTAAGAATGTATAGTGTAATACAAGGTATTGTATGTAAGCATGAAGGCATATATGAATGCAATGTATGCAAGCATGAGTGCAATGAATGCAAGCATTGTAATGTAATATATGGTAATATATGAATATGATAAATGCCAGCCTATATGCATGATATGAATATAAGTATGCATAGCATGAATGTGTGAATATTATAATTGTAAGTTGTATGCATGTAGCCTAAGTTATAGATATAGGATTTGATATAGTTTTGGTTTAGACTTGTAGAGGCTTAGTATAACGGTTGTATGATATAGGATTGGGCTAGACTTGAACTTGTAGACTAGGTTGACTAGAGTTTACCCAGATTTGACTAACTTAGACTAGTTTGACCTTGTTGACCAAACCCTAAAGTTGACCAATAGTTGACCATTGACCAAATTGACCCTTGATAGCCTAAGTTTGACCAGTTGACCAAGATAGTCTTGTTGTTGACCTAGTTTGACTAGATGTTGACTTGGTTTGACCCAGAGTTGACTTTGACCTAGATTGACCTAGAAATCATGTAGATGTATTGTACACTTCATTTATAACCCCATTGTATACATCATGACTTGTGTTGCTCCAAATAGGACTCAGATACCTTGTTTCGGATGGTGTATTCTCATAGACATTCAGATCGCAGGTGAGTACATTCTCTGATCGTTTCATACTTGTCACGACTTATATTCTTGCTCTAGATTACTTTACTTGATGCTGACTCTTGTTATTACGGATTAGTACTATATGGATCTTTCATGCGATGTTATCCCCTTATAGGATACATCGGATATTTCGTGTTCGTGTACTTTATCATGGGCATCGTGTACTCCTTGTGTTCGTGTTATTCGTGTACAAATCGTGTGAAATTGTGTACTCTCATGTGTCCACATGATCATCTTGTACAACTATACTTCGTGTGTAATAACATAACTTGACTGGATCATTGTGTATTGATTGGGGAGGGTGAGTAGGAAATAGTTATGCGATCAAATTTCCTATTGTATAAAATATTGTATATGTCTATTGTACCCTCATGTATAATGTAGTCTCATTTTATTGTATAACCTAACCTGTTTACATAACCATATTGTGCTCTAAATTACTAGTCACTTACAGTTCTTACTTATCATGTATATATTTCTAGTTTACAAATATATCTTGTTTTCGTGTAGATCTTCTTACATTTCATGTATCTTACTCTTTTGCATGCTTTATATTTTCTGCCATGATATGAACTGCATGAGATGTACTGTGCTCGCTCCTGTCCTGACTGGACCTGTTGAAAATAATACAGATGATACCGAGGACTTCTACCCAACCTACTATGGAGCCCATCTAGACGACACCTGTGAGTTGGACCCACAGGAGGATCCAGCTCTAGCTGAGGACGTCATCCCTACTGCTTAGACTAGATTAGCTAGGCTTTATCTTATTTTGTTATGTCATTTGTATTGACTTTAGAGTTGTATTATTTTTTGGATGTTTGTGATGTTGTGTCGTTTAGACACTTACACTTTTCTTCTGTTTGTATGTTCTCTTGAGATTTCATATTTATCATATCGTGCTGTTTCTATCTCTAGATTTGTGATTGAATTGTACCTTCTATGATTTGTCCTCCGTTCGAAGAGTATATCATATTGTATTTAGTTTGTGATAGTGACCTAGGACAGCATTCTACCGCCGACACTACGGCGTAGGCTGGACGTACCCACTTCTCGTGCCCCTACACTGGGTGCGGGTTGTGACAAGTTGGAAGAAATTATGTTCACAATTCAGCCAAATAGGACATAAAATAGCCAAAAACAACCAAAATAGGCACTATGCGGCACTATGCAGCCATACGGACAGGCACTATACAGCCATACGGACAGGTACTACGTGGCACTATACAGCCATACGGACAGGCACTATGTGGCACAATGCAGCTAAGCGGACAAGCACTATACGACACTATGCAGCCATGCGGACTGGCACTATACGGCACTATGCAGCCATGTAGACTGGCACTATGCCGCTATGTAGACAGGCACTATGCGGCACTATGCAGCCATGCGGATTGGCACTATACAGCCATGCGGACAGGCACTATACGACACTATACAGCCATGCGGACATGCACTATATGGTACTATACAGCCATGCAGACAGACACTATTCATCGTCCCTGCCAGAACCAGGACAGATGAACATAGAAGATGTCTAAAACTTACTTTGGCCATAACTTCCTCAAAACAAGTCAAAAGCTAACTTTTTAAAGGTCAAAATTGTGTAGAATCAAATTCTCTACCACATGGAACACTTAGTTTTTGAAAACAAGTAAGTTTGATAGATCAAAACCGAAAAAAAACCAAAAATGGCACAAACTTAGATCTACAAGAAAATATCTACCAAATTGAAAAATGCCAAGTTCTAAAGTGTCATAAAATCATTTAAGAAAGATAATGGAGCAAATAGAATTAGGTTCCTCCATGAGCAAGTTGCACTTGCCTAGGATTTCTTGGTAGGTGGAGAGAGTTATGAGGAAGAAGAAGAAGAAGTAATGAAGAGTAAAGGAAGAGAGAGAAAGTAATTGGAGGTATATAAAGAGAGGGATGGTTCGACATGTTGAACCAACCATCAAAATAAACCAAACCAAGCCATCCAAAGCAAGTCAAGATGGACCAACCCAACCCAAGGTCAACTGTGAAGCCCAAGCAGGTTATTTAAATCTTATTGGTCTTATTGGTTGTTTTGTTTAAGCCAAAATCCCAAGCCTAATAACTTAAGCCTATGACACTTAGACTCAAACCCAACCTCTCTTACTCGTTCAAACCCACGACTCTATTCCCCCGTAGATCCTATTCTTCCACACCACTATGCGCACCCCCATCCCCTCTTTCTCTTCTGTACATAACCTATCACAGAAACTCTCACCCTCCTCCTACACCAAAATCCTTCTCTCTTCCAAACCTCCCCACCATTCCTAAATTCGGAGGCACCCCCGCGTCCGTCTCGTCGTTCTTTTCGAATTCGGACCGCTCTTCCCGTCGTTCCGTGCCGCGCTCGAACCCGCGCCCGCTGTCGTTCTAGGCCGACGCCAGCCCCGTGTCAGCTACTGGTTTTCGTGCCAGCCTACGCGGACCCCCCTATCATGGTAGCACCTCATGCAGACCCTCCGCGTGTACCAACAGCCTTGTGCCAGCCGACACGGACCCCTCTGTCGTGGCAACACCTCGCGCGGACCCTCTGTGCGCACCAGCAACCTCGTGCCAGCCCGCACAAACCCCCCTGTCGTGGCAGTACCTCCGTGCGGACCCCCGCACGCTCGCGGCCTCGTGTCTGTGTTTCCCGCGGTCCTGTCGACTTTCCGACGATCCGTTCTGAGTCCTAGGCATCCCCTCGGTGCTCCTTCTCCGTTCGGGTAAGGTTCTGTTCCAGAAACTCTCTTTCCTTTCTGTCAGAACCCAATTCCTGTTTCGGCCAATTGACAGAATAAAGCACTATCAATTGGAATAGCTAGTTTAGAATAATTATTTTAGTGTATTTTGTGGTGTGGATTAATTAATTAAATAGTTTAATAGTTAAATTATATTGATTAGTTACTTGTGTATTATGTGTAGATTCATTAATTAATGTAAGGTTGCTAATTGCTAATTAAAGAGAACTATAGGGTTTAGAAATTATTAATAAATTTTTAGCTGTATTATTAATCTGTTAGCAAATATTAGTATTATATATTATTAGGATGACTATATGGCAAACGAGTTTATATAAAGCTTATTTGTCACTTTTGGTTAATTATTAATAAGAGAAATGGATTTGGTAAGAAATTGGTATTAATATTTTTCTATAAGTAAATTTTGGCCTATAAAAGGTTTTTATATCAAAAATAAATTTTATATGGATTTTTCATACCAGAGAGTAATTATTTATAATGCTTCCCAAAAAGTAATTATTTATAATATTCTATTTTTGATTAAAATGAAGTTTTACCTTTAAAAAGTGTTTATTTTATTAAAGGATGACTTTTAGGTAAAGTAGCAATGTGGTTAAAATTACTATTTTCTTTATCTTGTGAATAATAGTCAAAGATGGTTTTTAGTAAAATCGTATTTTTGCGTAATATGGTAATTACACAAATATGCTATATAATTTCTATAAATACAATTTAATAATTGTTTTCTTACCCTTACCCATTACGGTAAAAATATGTATTTTCTGCTAAAATGATTATCTTGTCACTTAGTGATAATAAATCAACATATTCTAAAATATAAATATTTTCCTTGTTGATAACAAAATTTCATGATTTGTAACCCGACTAGACTTAGCCTTATTAACCAGCTAGTGTTGTCTTAAAGGATTAGAGTGTAGTAAATTCTAGTTATTAAATCCGGTGTTATGATTATGTAGGGTTCAGGACCTAAGTTCGAGGACATCTACATTCGTCACTACAGTACTGGAGACACCAATGCAAGTGTATACTTATCTAAACTCGTGTTTTAATTAATAATTAATTTTATTGCATGATAGAGTACTGTATCGACACCTGACTCACGGGATCCCACTCGGATCATATCGACTACTTTACTGAATTATTGACTTGACTGCTTACTAAATCATTGACTCGAGGATTAGGGGAGTAACGTTAACACTTGTGGTCAAAGCCCCTTACTGAATTACTGTGGATAGCGGAAGCCCAACTCACTTAGGCCGAAGCCGGACCGTGTTCATTAGAACACTTACTGCCTCCAACCCTACCTGGCCACAGGCTGTTACGTGCTCTAAACACTACTGTAGCTAGATTGCATCATTTTACTTTTCAGAGTTTTCCTGCATCACTGTTTTATTATCATTATTTAGAAAATCATATTTCCATAATAAACTGCTTCTTGTCTCGTCTTTTAATTATTGAATAAAATGCTGGAATGGATTTGTGTGTCTTGCTCCCTCATGACTGGAGACAACACTTTTACATAACTGCGACGATGATGAGCTGGCTTATACTTCCTATTATGGGCCCGACTTGGGTTCTGAGGACTTAGCTGAACCAGGGCAGAGGAACTAGGAGTCCTAGTTGCACCCTTTTCTGATTAGTTCAATTTTCCTAAAGTTGTAATAAACAAATCTTTGTGATGTTGAATACTTTTACTTTGTCTTCATTTTCATTTTGACTTTACTTGTACTTCATAATGTTTAATAAAATGTTTTATTTTCCGTTTAGACATTTGTACTGCTTGTGTTCACATCTTGATACAGCTTACTGCCGCCGTCTCATAACAGTGCAGGCTGGACATGATCCGACTGGACCCATTATATTGGGATCAGGTCGTGACATATTTTTAGTGGTGGCCCATGTAGGTCAGATCTGTAAATTGGTCTAGTCAACTTAGTCTAGACCAATATGCAGTCCTGTAAATTGACCTAGGTCTAGATGAGACTCTAGGAAAATAGACTCTAGAAACAACTACAACACCTAGATTATGTTCACCCTGTTACAAAAATAGGGCCAAAATTATCTATTTAAATAGCTATTTTTGGTTTGCTTATATAGGCTATCTTGCTTATGTTTGAACCCAAACCTTTTCTGAAGATGGAGAAAGGAAAGACAACTCACTTTGGGCCTGCTGACGAAGAGGTTTCTTCCTCCAGGAATACTACTACTCATGATCAATCAGACCCCTCTCTCATGCAGCCTAACACCCGTTCTCGTGCTGCACGGACTCCTCATGCTGCATATACGTCCATTGTGCATGCAACTATACCGATTCCCCCGAGGCCCACATTATCAATTGTTGATGTGAACCCTCCAGCTGCTCCATCTGTACCAGTGGACACCGCCGAGCTTGTAGGCCTGCTACGAGGAGTTCTTGAGGCTAGAGGGCTCAAGCAGAAGCTAATCGCGAGCAGACCGCAATTATGAATGAGGGTATGGAGAATGCTCACAATGTAGCTTTGGCAGCGCTGGACTCAGCACAGTCGAAACAGAGGCCTGCCAAGGTAAGATGAGTATAATTGGTATGTTTTATGTTTCATTTGGGAGAATATGAGTCTGACTGGCAGCTTATTATTCAGGAGAAAGTTGGGAATATCGAAAGTTTCAAGAAGATGGATCCGCGGCCTTTCAAGGGAACTAAAGGCCTTGTATATGCGGATGAATGGCTGGATGACATGGAGCGCATCCTCAGCGTTGCTCGAATCCCAGCTGACCTTATGGTAGAGGCTGTAGCTCTACAGCTTTGAGAATTGGCCAGTATATGTTACCAAAACGAGCCCATATTTCAGACTGGAGGAACCTCTTGGCGTTCCTTCAAGAAGCAGTTTAAGAGAAAGTTCTTTTCGGAAGCCACCCTACAAGCTATGGGGAGGCAGTCGAGTTCAACTGGCTCGACAGATTTATACCTTGCATGGTAGTAGACCCGGTGGAGCGTGCCCAAAAGTTTCAGCACGGATCGCGAGAGGAGATCTGCACTCTAGTTGCCGCTAATGGAGCTAAGACCTATGATAAGATGCTTAAGGTGGCCCAAGATGTGGAGGCCAGTTCGTCTACTCGAACCAAGAGGGAGCACCCAGGATCCAGCAGCAATCATCAGGGCAACATCAAGAGGCCCAACAACAGACCCTCTCATCATCAGCAGCCAGTAGCACCCAACAAGGTGCCCCAGTACCAGCAATAGAAGACAATCATCTGAGCTTATTGCAAGAGGCCTAGTCACACCATAGACATTTATAGAAAGAAACTGGGATACTGCCTTGCTTGTGGGTCTGCCACCCACCAAGTATAGGACTGTCCAACCTCATTCATCAGGACTGGAGCTGGACCGCAGAGAGGTACCCACACAGCAGCAACACTACAACCAGCAGAGGGCCGGGCAAGCATTTGGCTTGGCCGTTGAGGAGCCGAAAGCTGAGCCAAAAATTGAAGGAGATGTCATCGTAGGTTCTATTTTATTACACTCGCACCCATCTTTATGCCTATTTGATTCTGGAGCTTCGCACAGTTTTATATCTTCAGAATTTGTTATTGCATACCATATAGATGTAGGGTGTAGTAAGATGATTTGTATATTTATGACCGGAGGGGGACCAATCCCCATCAAAGAGACTTGTACCTGTCCTATCACCATTTTTGGTCATACCTTTCTAGCACCCTTACTTGTTATGCCTCTCCCTAACTACGATATAGTCTTGGAAATGGATTGGCTGAGCAAGAAACGCGCCCTGGTAGACTGTCATCGGGGTTGTGTTACCTTTAGTCCACCTGGAGGACCTGAATTTGAAGTAGCTCGAGCACCAGAGAGCTTGGAGTGTGTCTCCTACACATCTATCACAGAAGATTCCAAACCCCTTCATCCCCTAATAGCAGAATTCTTAGATGTCTTTTTTGACAACTTACCTAGATTATCCCCTGATCGAGACATAGAGTTCACTATCGATATTGTACCTGGCTCATCTCCTATCTCACAGAGAAGCTACAGAGTTAACCCCAAGGAAGCTAAGGAGATGAAGGACCAGATAGACGAGCTGAAGGCCTAGGGATTTATCAGAGATGGAGCTTCACTCTAGAGATCACCAGTTTTGTTCGTGTCCAAGAAGGATGGAACCGTACGGATGTGCATAGATTATCAGGCATTGAACAACATCACCATCAAGAATAAGTACCCTCTGTTCAGGATTGATGACCTATTCGATTAGCTGAGCGGAGCAAAGGTTTTCTTGAAGATTGACCTCAGGTCAGGATATCACCAGGTCAAGGTTCGAGAAGAGGATATTCCGAAGATGGCATTCAACACCAAGTATGGACAATATGAATTCTTGGTCATGCCCTTCGGTCTTACTAATGCCCCAACTGTATTCACGAATCTCATAAACAAGGTCTTCCTTGAGTATCTAGACCAGTTTGTCATTGTCTTCATTGATGACATTCTGATCTACTCAAAGATCCAAGAAGAGCATGAGAAGCACTTACGGATTGTCTTGGAGACTCTAAGGAAGGAGAAGCTATATGGTAAGCTTTCCAAGTGTAAATTTTTCTTAGATAAAGTAGATTTTCTTGGGCATGTTATCACAGGAGAAGGGGTATCTGTGGACCCCAAGAAGATAGCAGCAGTGGAATCTTGGGCAACCCCCAGCTCAGTTGCGGAGGTCAGAAGTTTCTTGGGCTTAGCAGGATATTACAGGAAGTTCGTGAATGACTTCGCAAGGATTGTTGAGCCTATGACGAAGCTAACCCGTAAGAACGAAGAGTTTGTTTGGACCGAAGCATGCCAGGCGTTATTTGAGGAACTGAAGAGAAGGTTGACAACAACACCTATATTGGCACTACCATCCAGATCAGGTGGATTCTCTATTTATAGTGATGCTTCGGACAAAGGATTGGGCTGTGTGCTACAACAACATGGAAAGGTAATTGCCTATGCATCTCGGCAATTACACAATCATGAGAAGAACTACCCGACGTATGACTTGGAGCTAGCAGCAGTCATCTTCGCCTTGAAGCGAGACGTGGCAAAATTCATCTCTAGATATTTGATCTGCCAGCAGGTGAAGGCAGATCACCAGATACCAGCAGGTTTGTTGCAACCGATTCCTATTCCAGAGTGGAAATGAGAGCATATTACTATGGACTTTATAACATGATTACCCAGATCCCAAGGAGGGAAGGATGCTATGTGGGTAATAGTGGACAGACTGACTAAGTCTGCCCATTTTATTCTTTTTAAGGTTGGTTTATCCACCGAGAGGCTCGCAGCTCTTTATTTGCAGAATATATACCAGCTTCTTGGAGTTCCAGACAGCATCATATCAGACAGGGATACCCATTTTACCTCACATTACTGGAAGAGCCTACAGGAGAGCTTGGGCACGCAGCTGAAGTTTAGCATGGCATACCACCCGCAGACCGACGGCCAGTCCGAACCGAGTATTCAGACGCTTGAGTACATGTTAAGATCATGCATCCTACAGTTTGGTGGATCTTGGGAAGATCACCTACACCTGGTAGAGTTCTCCTACAACAACAGCTACCAGGCCAGCATTCAGATGACACATTTTAAAGCTTTATATGGTCGATGTTGCCGCACTCCACTAGCATGGGATGATGTTGAAGATCGAGTCCTGTTGGGACCAGATATGGTTACAAATGCAGCCGAGAAGATGAAGACGATTAGAGAGACACTAAGGATTGCACAGGACCGTCAGAAACATTAGGCGGACAGCAGGTGTCGAACCTTGGAATTTGAGGCCGAAGATCAGGTATTTGTCAAAATATCACCTACCAGGGGCACAATTAGATTCGGCCAAGCTGGGAAGCTGAGTTCCCGCTACATCGGTCCATTTAAGGTATTAAGCAGAATCGGAGAGGTAGCATACAGTGGATCTACCTTCCAGTCTCGAAGGTGTGCACAAAGTCTTCCACGTATCGCGGCTGAGGCATTACATACCAGACCCGAGCCACGTTGTTGATCATTCAGAATTGGAGGTTGGACCTATCCTCACCGTGCCAGAGCAACCAGTGGAGATCATCGACCGCATGGAGAAGAGACTGAGGCGTGCAGTAATCCCACTAGTCAAGATAGCTTGGCGTAACCACTCTCCAAGTGAGGCTACCTGGGAGCGAGAGGACGAGATGAGGGAGAAGTATCCTCATCTTTTCTAGGCATGTTCTAACCCTCTCTTTCATAGTTGGTTAAAATTTCGAGGACAAAATTTTCTAAGGAGGGAAGGTTGTGAAGCCCATGCATGTTATTTAAATTTTATTAGTTTTATTGGTTGTTTTGTTTAAGCGAAAACCCCAAGCCCAATAACTTAAGCCTATGACACTTAGACTCAAACCCAACCTCTCCTACTCGTTCAAACCCACGACTCTATTCTCCCGTAGATCATATTCTCTCATACCACTATGCGCACCCCCATCCCCACTTCCTCTTCTGTATGTAACCCATCACAAAAACACACAGAAACTCTCACCCTCCTCCTACACCAAAATCCTTCTCTTTCCCAAACCTCTCCACCATTCCCAAATTTGAAGGCACCCCCGCGTCCGTCTCATCGTTCTCTTCGAATCCGGATCGCTCTCTCCGCCGTTCTGCGTCGTGCCCGAACCCGCGCCCGCCGTCGCAGCAGCCGTTCCAAGCCAGCGCCAGCCCTGCATCAGCCATCGATCGTCGTGCCAGCCCGCACGGACCCCCCTGTCGCAACAGCACCTCGTACGGACCCTTCGTGCACACCAGCAGCCTCGTGCCAGCCGGCACGGACCCCCTATCGCGGAAGCACCTCGTGCGTACCCTCCGCATGCACCAGCAGCCTCGCGCCAGCCCACGTGAACCCTCCTATCGCGGCAGCACCTTCGCACGGACCCCCGCGCACTTGCAGCCTCGTGTCCGTGTTTCCCGCTATCTCGTCGACTTTCCGACGATTCGTTTCGAGTCCGAGGCATCCCCTTGGTGCTCTTTCTCCGTTCTAGTAAGGTTCTGTCCAGAAACTCCCTTTCCTTTCTGTCAGAACCTAATTCCTGTTCCGGCCAATTGACAGAATAAAGCTCTGTCAATTGGAATAGTTACTTTAGAATAATTATTTTAGTATATTTTGTGGTGTGGATTAATTAATTAAATAGTTTAATAGTTAAATTATATTGATTAGTTACTTGTGTATTATGTGTAGATTCATTAATTAATGTAAGGTTGCTAATTGCTAATTAAAGAGAACTATAGGGTTTAGAAATTATTAATGAATTTTTAGGTGTATTATTAATCTGTTTGCAAATATTAGTATTATATATTATTAGGATGACTATATGGCAAACGAGTTTATATAAAGCTTATTTGTCACTTTTGGTTAATTATTAATAAGAGAAATGGATTTGGTAAGAAATTGGTATTAATATTTTTCTATAAGTAAATTTTGGCCTATAAAAGGTTTTCATATCAAAAATATATTTTATATGGATTTTTCATACCAGAGAGTAATTATTTATAATACTTCCCAAAAAGTAATTATTTATAATATTCTATTTTGATTAAAACGAAGTTTTACCTTTAAAAATTGTTTATTTTTATTAGAGGATGACTTTTGGGTAAACTAGCAATGTGGTTAAAATTACTATTTTCTTTATCTTGTGAATAATAGTCAAAGATGGTTTTTAGAAAAATCGTATTTTCGTGTAATATGGTAATTACACAAAAAGGCTAATTTCTATAAATACAATTTAATAATTATTTTCTTACCCTTACCCATTACGGTAAAAATATGTATTTTTCGCTAAAATGATTATCTTGTCACTTACTGATAATAAATCAACATATCCTAAAATATAAATATTTTTCTTGTTGATAACAAAATTTTATGATTTGCAACCCGACCAGACTTAGCCTTATTAACCAGCTAGTGTTGTCCTGAAGGATTAGAGTGTAGTAAATTCTAGTTATTAAATCCGGTGTTACGATTATGCAGGGTTCAGGACCTAAGTTCGAGGACATCTACAGTCGTCACTACAGTACTGGAGACACCAAGACAAGTGCATACTTATCTAAGCTCGTGTTTTAATTAATAATTAATTTTATTGCACGATAGAGTACTGTATCGACACCTGACTCACGGGATCTCACTCGGATCATATCGACTGCTTTACTGAATCATTGACTTGACTGCTTACTGAATCATTGACTCAGAGATTAGGGGAGTAATGTTAACAAATGTGGTCAAAGCCCCTTACTGAATCACTGTGGATAGCGGAAGCCCAACTCACTTGGGCCGAAGCCGGACCGTGTTTATTAGAACACTTACTACCTCCAACCCTAGCCGGCCATAGGCTGTTACGTGCTCTAAACACTACTGTATCTAGATTGTATCATTTCACTTTTCAGAGTTTTACTGCATAACTGTTTTATTATCATTATTTAGAAAATCATATTTCTATAATAAACTACTTCTTATCTCGTCTTTTAATTATTGAATAAAATGCTGGAATGGATTTGTGTGTCTTGCTCCCTCCTGACTGGAGACAACATTTTTAGGTGACTACGACGATGATGAGCTGGCTTACACTTCCTATTATGGGCCCGACTTGGGTTCTGAGGACTTAGCTGAACCAGGGCAGAGGAACTAGGAGTCCTAGTTGCCCCCTTTTCTGATTAGTTCACTTTTCCTAAAGTTGTAATAAACAAACCTTTGTGATGTTGAATATTTTTGCTTTGTCTTCATTTTCTTTTTAATTTTAGTTGTACTTCAGAATGTTTAATAAAATATTTTATTTCCTGTTTAGACATTTATACTGCTTGTGTTCACTGCTTGATACAGCTTACTGTCGCCGTCTCACAACGGTGCAGGCTGGGCCTGATCTGACTGGACCCATTATATTGGGGTCAGGTCGTGACATCAACCCTTGTCAAGATACATCAAGGCAAGCAATAAAAAAATACGAAAATACAGTAAATAATATACGGGTCGAAATCCGTATACGTATACTAAAAATATGTATAACATAAAATGGGAGTGACATCACATCATCTTTAGAAGTGGATTTGGGCAAGATAGTGGAGTAGATGATGCGATGCAATTCATAGAAAAATAAGTTCAAATGTGCATCTTTGAACTTTCCAGAACGAACTTGATTAGAAGAACAAAGTTCATTTTTGAAACTATTTAAAATCGTATCTCCGGAAAATTCAAATTTAGTAATATCGACTAGCAGAGCACCTTTATTTAGAATATTTAGGATTTTTGCTAGGTCGGCATCATTGAATTGAATATCAATTTCAGCAACATGGCTCTTAACAGTAAAAGTGTCAAGGGTAAAATTGTAGTAAAATAATCGAATAGCATTAGTTGCAATAGGAAATGAGTGAGTAACAAGATAGTGCAATCCTAATACTTCAAAGTAGGTCTTGTAGGACGGAAAGATTGTCTACTTGATCGGTACGCCAGGACATATGTTGCGAACTGAGAAATTTGCATACCATAATAAGGATTGTTCAAGTGTTTCGAAGAACAACTCATTGAATGCCCTGTCGTCCGATTGGACGAGCGAAAAGAGTGATCCATGGATATGATCCGAAGAGGAGGCTTCTTCGCTAGCTACCGCCTTCTTTCTCTTGAAGGGGTTGTTGATTCTAGGCATAATTTCTAAAAAAATATAGAAATTTAAGAAATTAAAATCAAGATAATGAAGAAATTATACCTTCTGAGAATTGAGTATGTGGAAGAGAAAGAGATTTCACGCACGAATCCAAAAATTGGGTAGAAAACTCCAAAGGATTTGAGAGAAATCAAAGTTGAAAAAAATCTAGGGTTTTGGAGCTCGTCTGCGGCTGCTACTCTGTTTGGAAGGAGGAGGATGGTGAATAGAAGGGGCCACATTCAAATCTGACTTAAAAACACCCGACACCAATAGAACTCATGCCAAATTTGGTACGAGTTTGCCTGGGGTTCTATTGAGGTATTTTTGTACAAAAATAAAATAAAATGCCACTTTGTATTCGTCAATCCTTTTTAATTACTTAATTCAAAGTTTAGTTATTTTAAATTTCAATTAATATAATTAATATTATTTTATGAATTAATTTTCGTTATGCAACGATTGTCTCAGATTAGCTGTAGGGATACTGTCCCAGCTAACAGAGGTTCACAGGGGAACGCTTAAGTACCGTTTTGCTTCGACCTTAGTCATAGTGACAGACAGACCCTTTATAGACTTGTCTCGAAACAGTTTTACATATTAAAAAATAATTAATAAATTTACATCTAAAATTCCTAATTTTCGACGTAAATAATTGAAACGATCTTTCACTAATGGTTTTGTAAAAATGTCAGCCAATTGATTCTTTGTGTCTATATATTCAAGGTTTATATCTCCATTTGTTTGATGGTCTCTAAGAAAATGATGTCGAATCTTATATGCTTAGTGCGAGAATGACATACAGGGTTCTTAGTTAAATTAATAGTACTAGTATTGTCATAGAAAATGGGTATGTATGAATACTGTAACCAAAGTCTTCTAAGGTTTGCTTAATCTACAGAATTTCTGCACAACAACGTCCTACGGCGATATACTCAGCCTCAGTAGTTGATAATGCGACAGAATTTTGCTTCTTGCTAAACCATGAGACTGAAGCCTTTCCTAGAAAATAACACGTATCGCTAGTACTTTTTTATCTACTTTGCATCTAGCAAAATCAGCATCCGAGTAACCGGTTAGGTCAAAGGACGTGATTTTGGGATACCATGAGCCGGCCTTTAAGGTATCGAAAGATACGCTTAACTGTGCACAAGTGTGATTCCTTAGGGTTAGCTTGAAAATGTGCACACAAGCAAACACTAAACATTATCAGGACAACTAGCAGTTAAATAAAGTAAACTACCAATCATACCTCGATACGTACATATGTCGACCGGTTTGCCTTGCTCATCAATATCAAACTCTGTTGAAGTTGCCATTAGAGTGCTAAGAGGTTTGACGGTTTCCAGATCAAACTTCTTTAGTAGATCTTTTGTGTACTTGGCTTGATTAATGAACGTCCCATTGTTAGTTTATTTGATTTATAGTCCAAGGAAGAATTTGAGTTCTCCCATCATGCTTATCTCAAACTCATTCTGCATACACTTTAAAAATTCTTGACAAAAAGACTCATCAGTAGATCCAAAGCTAATATCGTCAACATAAATCTGAATTAAAATAAGATTTTCTTTGAAAGATTTTATAAACAGTGTAGTATCAATCTTCCCTTTTGAGAAACCGTTATCAAGTAGAAAAGAGCTTAAACGATCGTACCAAGCACGAGTTTCAGACTGTATAAGGCTTTCTTCAACTTGAAAACATAATCAGGATTTTTAAAATCAATATATCCTGGAGGTTGAGCTACGTAAACTTCTTCTATTATAAAACCATTAAGAAATGCACTTTTTATGTCCATTTGAAAAAGCTAAAATTATGAAGACACGCAAATAAACATAACATGCGAATGGACTCTAATCTCGCAACTGGGGCATAGATCTCATCGTAGTTGATACCTTCCCCTTGGTTGTATCCTTGAGGTACGAGTCAGGCCTTGTTACGAGTGACTAAACCATTCTCATTGAGTTTATTTCGGAATACCCAGCGGGTGCCAATGATCGAATGATCAATGGGCTTAGGAACAAGTTTCTAAACTTAATTCCGTTTAATTATAGCATCTAACCAAAAAATATTGCTACATGCTTCTTCAATAATTTTGGGTTCTAGCTGTGAAATAAATGCAACATGTGAAACTATATCTCTGTTAGAGGAACGAATACTTACACCCTTGGTAATCTCACATATTACCAAGTCCTTGGGATAGTCATCCATAAACTTTATTCTTTTTGGCAGACTCTTAAGGTAGCTGGTTCCGGCTTCAAGTTCTGTACGTGCTATGCTTGGTGATTTTGCAGGTGATGTGCTTGATGGTTCTGCAGGTGCTGTACTCGGTGTACTCATGTCTTTATCATCATCATCGATCATCTGTTGATTTAGTTCGTCAAAGGTGACATTCATTGACTCTTCGATGATTATGGTCCTTTTGTTGAAGACTCGGTACCCTTTGCTTTTGGTCGCATAACCTAAAAATATACCTTCATCGGCCTTTTCATCAAACTTTCCCAAATTATCTTTAGTATTTAGAATAAAACATTTGCAACCAAAGATTTTGAAAGAAGAAACTGAGGGTGTTCTATCAAACCATAACTCATAGGGAGGCTTCTTCAATTTAGATCGAATTAGAACCCTATTGAGAACATAACAAGCTGTGTTGACAGCTTCAACCCAAAAGTATTTAGGTAGACTAAACTGGTTTAACATTAATATAGCCATTTTAGATAGAGTCCTGTTCTTACGTTCCATAACTCCATTTTGTTGTGGAGTTCTAGGACAGGATAACTCATGCAGATAACCGTGTGTTCACAAAATTGTTCAAACTCTGCATTCTTAAATTTGCCGCCATGATCACTTCGAATACGAGTGATCATGAATCCTTTCTCATTTTGAACTCTCTTGCAAAAGAAGACGAATTCAGATAATGTATTATTTTTGCGTGCGAGAAAATATACCCACGTGTATCTAGAGAAATCATCTACTATTACGAAAGTATATAACTTAGCACCTAGGCTAGCAATTCTACTAGGTCCAAATAAATTCATATGCAGTAATTGTAGAGGTCTAGTGGTAGTTACAACATTCTTGGACTTAAATATGGATCGGGTAGCATTGTTATTTTTATATTCACTACATATCGTATCCTTCTTGAAGGTGATGTCCGGTAAGTCTCGTACCAATTGCTTTGTGGATAGTCTTGAAATTGTGTCCATATTAGCATGACCAAGTCTCATATGCCATAGTTGACTCTTATCATTCTTGGCGATTAAGCATCTACCTGCTTTGTTAGCATCTTCCAATAAATAGAAAACATATATATTGTCTTCCCTAATACCTTCAAACATAGTACTACCAGTTGAGCTATCAATTATAGTATATTTGTCTTTGACAAAGTTAATACCATAACCATGGTCAGCTAAATGGCTTATGCTGAGTAGATTATGTTTTAACTCGGTTACTAGATAGACATCTTTAATCACAGGATAGAGAGCCTTACCAATGTTGTCGATACCTACTATGTACCCTTTAAGATTATTATCGAAGGAGACGTATCATTCTTTCTTCTTCGACAGTGTTACGAGTAATGAAGCGTCACCGGTCATGTGCCGTGAGCAACCGCTGTCGAAAAACCACTTGCTTTTAGCATGTGAGGGGTGTTCCACCTACAAATGAATTTGTAGATGAAACTTCTGGTACCCATTTCTTGTAGGGTCCAAAAATGTTAGTCTTTGGTATCCATGCACATATCTTCAAATCAACTAGCTTTCTTACTCTATATGCAAGAAAAATATGACCAATGGTGCCACAGTAGTGACATCTAGCATGTTGAGTGTTAGATGCAGTGTGTTGTGTATGATTGGTAGGTCTTGGTTTTTTAGTTTGATATTTGTAATAAAATGTATGCCTATTAGTCTTCTTGGGCAAAGGTTTGGTTGAGTTTGGTCTGACAGTGTTGGGTTTGACAGTATTCTGGTGTTTCGGTAAGTGACACGTGTTAGGATAGGAAGCAGCAACCTCAGGCTATTTTTCTAACCTAATTTCCAATTTTTTGGAAGTGTCATAAAGTGTATTGTAGTCAGCTGTGAGTGCATCATTTCTGACTAGTGCTTGCTGAAGACTCTTCTTCTCCTTGAGTATGTCTTCCTCTAATTTGGTAGTGGTCTTGTCTTTCTCTTCGGATGGCCTTGTGGTCTCGTGTAATTGCAACTTGACAGAAGAAAGCTCACATGTCTGACTAGAAATATCATTACTTCTAACCTCAGCTAGTAGGTCGGTAAGTCTTCATATTTCACCTTTGTACTCTTTGAGTACCTTCTTAGAGTTTTGGTATTTGCTACACAATTTTCTATAGTCTCCTAAGAGGTCACTAAAGGCTTCACCTAACTGTTTAAAGGTAAAATTATCATATGTATCAAAAAGTGGGTTAGTGTTTGCCTGATCATATGCCATTAAACATATATTTGCAGCGTCGTCTGATTGTTCATCTTCTGAGTCGCTGGCTTCACTTTTATGCCATATGCTTGTATTGGCATATCTCTTGGAGGTAGATCTCTTCAGGTACCCTTTTTCATATTTATTTCCATTCTTGGTTGATGATGATGTTGCCGGACATTCCTTCTTGATGTGTCCTTTCTTCTTGCAACCATAGCAGATTGGATCTTCTTCATTGTTGCTATTGTTGCTGTTGTGCTCTTTTGTTTTTCGATTGAATCTCATGAATTTTTTACTAAGAGAGCTTGATCTTCAGAGTCATAATCACTATCGACGGAATCTTCTTCGACAGATGCTCTGTGTTGAGCTTTGAGTACGATTGACTTCTCCTTTGGTGCAGCTTCTTCAAAGTCTAGAAGTTTCAACTCATGAGTGAGTAGCTTACCCATAAGCATTTCAAGAGATATAGTAGTGAGGTTGTTTCCTTCAATAATTGTAGTAGCCTTTGGAATCCAGTTCTTCGTGAGAGCTCGTAGTATTTTGCGAATCTTCTCATGGTCAGAGTTACTTGCCTAATGAAGAGAAAGGATTTACAATATCCAGAAATCTTGTAAATATTTGAGTGATGGATTCTTTTGACTTTATTTTGAATGCCTCATACTCTTGATTAAGTCTACTGATCTTTGACTCCTTGACTTGTGTCGTGCCTTCGTGAGTAACTTTAAGAAGTTTCTACACTTTATTGGATGTTGTGCATGTAGACACCCTGTTAAATTCAGTCATGTCTAAAGAATAAAATAAAGCATTAATAGCATGTGCATCAAGACTGGCCTGTTTCTTTTCGGCTTCAGTTTACTTGTCATGGGGTTTCTCAACCAATTCTCCGTCAACAAGAATACGAGGGAGCTTTTTATAGCCATCAATTACAATAGACCATAAGTCAAAATATAAAGATTTCAAGAAGAAACTCATGCGTCTTTTCCAGTATATATAATTTGTACCATCAAACAATAGGGGTCTGTTTGTGGCTTAGCCTTTACTTATGAATTTAACAGTTGCCATAGTGATATAGTGATGTTATATAATAGCACTATTGATAAGAATATAATAACAGTGTTACCTCGCTTTACCTGTATAATTTGCTCTGATACCAATTGTAGGAACGTTATGTAAAGTGCTATACTCTAGAGGGGGTAAATAGAGTTGTAACTCCTCTTCCCAAATTTTCAAAATTTTATTGTTATTTACATATTGTGTTCAAAATAAAAATTCTCACCAGAACATATTCCATCACAACAATAAGCCTCATATTCCTACTTCTCGAAAATCCCCAATCCCGAAATTCTTCCAAATCCTTAACCACCTTGGCCGCAACTTCACAGTCACTGAACCCCTCCATCCTTCTTCAGCGACCACGTCGTCGTGGTCGTGCGCCTCCACCGCAGTGGCTGGCCAACGCCGTCGTCACCCACTTGCGAACTCTTCCCGCCAACGATCGCGCTCCGGTAATAAAGAGCCCCTCTCCCCTACCTCCTCCACCAGAGACCCACTGGCCGACTTCTCAGGCGACCAGCTTCGACCACCATGAGGAACGAGCGCCGCCACGACTCCTCCGTACCAGGCCGCCACTGGAAAGTTACAGTGTGTCCGCCCCTCCGCCCTGTCCACGGTGGCGAGCGGTCCTCGCGAGCCGAGTCACCTCGAGCCGACGGTCGCTCCGCCGGCGTCGCCCCTGGGCGAGACCCCCCTGGGCGAGACCCCCCCTATAGTGAGCTTCCAAACCCCTCCTCACTCACTCTCTTCCTGTAGTCCCTCTCTCCCAATTTTTTCTCTCCCTCTCACTCTTATAACTTACTCTCTCTCTCTCTCTCTCTAAGTCTTCTTTCTCCCCTTTTGTAAAGGAGGATGGGCACCTTTTTGGGTTCCCTATTAAACACACAGAAGCAGTGGTCAGTTGACTACTGTTGTATGTTGTTGGATTATTTTTATTCATTTTGTTTGGTATACATTTATTATTGGGAAGGACGGAATAGTTGTTATATGGATTATGGCCTGTTGGGCTCACTTCTTAAATAACTGATTTTTGGGATTATATACTTTGGGCTGGGTTTGGGCCTATTTTCAAATAACTTTAGATATGGCAGTTGGAATTGGGCTATAACTTTACATAAAATATATTCTCTTACGCATATATATTTTGGGCTGTACTGAATAATTATGGGGTGTGTATAAGTGTAGTATTTTATCATAATATTACAAGTGAGAATTTATCATTTTATGGGGCATTGAGTTAGGCTTAAAACCTTTTGTTTTATAAATAAATATATTGGGGCTTTTATATCGTATACAGTGATATATAAATATAGTGGTTATTATTAAATAAATTTTTATAATTTCTATAGAGCTATAAATATTTTCTTAATAAATGTTATATTCTTTCACCTATTATAAAATTAGGGTTTTATCATTAAGGTAATTCCCTAGAACATTTATCTAAGGAATCTAATAAAATATTGTTTTCAAAAATCATAATAATTTACAAATAGTTTTCTAAATAAATATATATACTTTCGTATTAAGAAATTCATTTCCAACTTTTTCTCTTAGATTAGAAAGTCTTGATCACAGCTAACCATATTCCTATTTCTTGACAAATTTGGACTCCTTCACATCGACACTAGGCTAATTGGACCGTCCTGGACCTAACTGGATTAGCGGTTTCATCAGCAAAGGACTCCAGGTGAGTATAATTCATATATTGTTTCTAGTGTTGTTAATTACTATAATTACATGATTAGTGATACATATTTGATTCTTTACTCGTTCATCACACAGGTTAGTGCCATATGAAATTTAGTCATGATACCATGTTTTATTTTACCGTATTTCATAATTTATTGTCATGACTAATCCATTTATAGTAGTCGGGTGGAGAAGTACGTACTAAGTAGATATGTGATCAACCCCGTAGACCGTATTTTATTTCATGCAATGTAGACCATTGTAACACCCAGTTTTCCAAATGAGGGTAATTTTGAATTTTTGGTAATTATAATTATTTATTTATTGATATTTATATCACATTATGATTTTGGTGATTTTTAATCAATTCAAAATAGTTTTAAGTCATGACTTGTGATTTTGATGTGCTGCTAGTGAAACCCTATAGACTGTCTGACCTACAGCCTAACCGTGTGATTGGGATATTTATTTATCATTTTTAGCCTAGGGATATTTTGGTCATTTTGACTTATTGGAGTTATTTGATTAATTGTGGGATTGATAGTTGTTAATTTTGACTTTTACTATTTGTGACTTAAGAGACTAACCTAGATATTGACTCTAGCTATGGTGACTTGAATAGCATGGTGGGGCCCTAGTCTAACTTAAGTCAACCCAAGATTAGTCCTTTAGAACCAAGTTTCAAATAGGAGAATAAAGATTAGGTTCAATGACTTGTGACATAAGAATTGATTTCCTTTACCATTTAAACTTGGCCCAAGCCCATTAGTTATAACCCTAACCCTAATTTTCCCCCTTTATGGCCAGCCACATAGGGATCCCCCCACTATAAAGTCTCTCTTCCTTTGGTTCTTGCCTCTTTTGTATCATTGCAACTTTTGAAAGAAAAGGTATTTATCCGTCTTCCCAAATTCATAATAAATTCATTTTAATTCCTTTTTTACTCTAGTTTCTTGAATTAGAGTCTAATCCTACTATATTTTATGTTCATGGAGAGAAATCACAGTTTTAGGACAATCTGAAGAGTTTGGCTAGCAAGAAGAATCATTCGATTTGGGGCTTTTCTTGGTCATTGACACACTATAGGTAAACACTCTAAATTGTGTTTTTATTCTAATTTCTTTACATATTAGGCTAGATCTAGGTGTTTCCCTAATTGTCCCTCAAGTTTGGTAGGAAACCGTGTCCATTTGGTGTCCGTATCGGACACGTGTCTATGTGTATGTGCAAGTGTTTGTTGAGATGCCACTGTGGACTATTTGTTCTTGTTTTTCAAAACAAATTATAGATTTGGAAAGCCCTATATATGGGGATTAATTATATCTGTGACTGAGTCAAATTTTGGGGGATTTTTGTGTCCAAAATGGACACACACACACGCACGAGGCTCGTGCGACTCCCCTGCTGCTTGGGGTCAACACAGGACACGACACGGATTCTTATGGCATAAATTTGGGTGGACACGAGGGGGCAAACACTGACAGCATGCACACAAAATTTGGGGGGATTTCATTGAACGGATTGGAAAAAATCCCACTCGTACTGAATTTGCACACACGCACTCACGCGCACAAACACGTCCTGATACGTGTTCGTATCTAGGACACGGTGACACTTGGATACGAGGCAGGGTGTTCAGTCCCTAGCCCTATGTCCCCACGACACGAGTACAAGAGCACGTGGTGCTCGAGCACTGTGTCGAGCCCAGGAAGGCTCGACATGGTTGTACGATAATTTATTTCCCATTTTCTGAGAATTTCGAATTGGGTTTTTGGACACTTCGTGTCCCAATTTCTGGACACGAGGGACTCCCTGGACACGAGGGACATGTCCCCATGCCTATACACTCTTGACACACCTTGAATTAGTTTTTTTTGATTCGAATTTGGCCTTAGATATCGGGCTCGAAACTCTGATACACTGATATATTTGTTTACTGTTTTTAAATGCTTTCAAATGATTCAATTCGATTTCAAAATGAGTTCATACATTTACCTGAGTTTGATGTTAATTTCAATTTGGTTTCATATAGGTTTCCATATATTTTAGCTTTTCATTTTTTTTGTTATATTTGAATATGTACATATGTCTATAGGTATGTGGTATTCATAGTATAGCTAATTATCAGTAATTTATTCTCAGGTTTTGAGGAGGGTATTATTAGCAATTTAGTCCACTCACTTTATTTACTCGAGTTTCATCTACATTCATTTCTCCTCACCCTTATAACTGTCCTATTTCCTATTTATGCAGTCATGTATCTGCACTTGATATCAGTCCACTACAAGTCAATACCTTGGCTTGTGTACCAATCCTATAATTGGTTCAGTCCTCTGGAGGCCATGATGTATCAGTCAAATACCCTTCATGTTTCAGTCCCTTAGCTATGTCAATCCCCTATTCTTTTAGGTTCAACCATGTAATCTTAGAAGTTCATGCACTACCTCATGTCTCAGTCTTTGGGATGAGATGTATCATTCCATATATATATGACAGTGTATTTTGGTTTAGTGTGTCAGTTAAGATTTGAGTATCAGTTAGAATTTGTTAGTAACAATGAATTAGAGAATGTTAAGGTAGGAATGTAAATGTAACTTAGATAAATAGGTGTGAGGCTTCATGTGAGGCTGTCCTAGTATCAAGTGTCTTCGGTTAGAGTGTATGACTGGCTTGGTGGCACTGTAGGGTATCAACCCACTGTTGGCAGCAGGGTATCAACCCACGATTTGATATTGCTGGATCCATTTCATGCGACACTCATTCATTCATGTCTGGCCTCCATTTCTGGAACCACTACTGGAATCACCTACTGGAATCACCCTGGAATTACTTACTGGTATCATTCACGTTCTGGCTGGACTTGTACTTATTTTGTGTCAGGTTATGGATTCACTTGTACTTGTTGGGCAGAAAAATATTAGAGTAGACATGTGAACATTCCTAAATACTAGAATCACTCCCTTGGAATTATACTGGAATAATAGCCATCCCACACTTGGCCGAGTGTGCGATGTGCCGTATTACCTACAGTCGTTTACATGTCGATCTCGATATTTTAAAACACACTGTTAGAGTATAGTCTGGACTCACCCTGGAATCTTTGATCACTGACTGGACTCAACTTATACTGGACTCATCTTGTACTGGAATCATCTGGTATTAGATTTACATTGTCTGGACTCACAATGGGATTACACTTGACTCATATTATACTGTCTGGACTTATATCATGTTACTCTAGTTCAGCTAGATCATATTTTACAGTCTTCATTGCCATGCTTCTCCTCTTGTTGAGCTACCTTACTTTTTTTGTACCTTAACTATTTCTCTACATCATTACTCATATAAACTTCTATGTTCATCAATATAATTGTCTATAACTGCTTTATAGTTCTCTGTCATTTACTTGGAATTTCTTGATGAGATGTGCTCGTTCCTGTCCTGACTAGACCTGTTGAAAATATTACAGATGCTTGCCCCGAGGACACTTTCCCTACTTACTATGGACCAGCAGATGGCTTAGTTACCTTTGGCCCCGACACTCAGGAGTGATCGGAAGACAAGCTAGTTGACTTAGTTTAGTTTTCATGTTTAGAACTTGAATTGTAATAAGTTGAGATATTGTTGTTTTGAGATTATTATTATTTAGTAGTTAGTTTGTTGTTGTTATTTAGTTTTAGTTATAAACTTATGTGCTATCATATTGTGCTTAGACTGTGATTGAGATTTCACTATATCTATACTTGTCCTCCGTTCGGAGTTGAGATTGACAAGTACATTATATAATTGCGTGAGTTGTTGATTAGATAGTAACGTAGGACAGCGTTCTACCGCCGACACTGCGGCGTTGGCTGGACGTACCCACTTCTCGTGTCCCTACACTGGGTGCGGGTCGTGACACATTTTTAGTGGTGGCCCATGCAGGTCGAGTTTATGTAGTGGTATTCGAACTAATGTATCTCTATAGTCTGCGATAGGATTGAGAGACAGGCTTTAACGGAGAGGTTACTCAATCACAGCTAGGACTACTTGAGAAGATTCCTGGGATGATCCTTGATAATCTCATTATAAACTATCGCGAAATTCGATTCCGACAGTTTCTGTCTACTTTCTTGTCATCGTTGAATTTGATTCTTGGTATTCATTATTGACTTAATTTTCTGCCAAGATAACATTATGGGCTAGGTTGACTCAGTCATGGAATCTAGAGTCTTCTACAACTATATTAGCTGGTTTGGCGATAAGATAGAGTCTAATTTTGGATGTATTTCTCGGGTGTGGGAATTTAAAGTTTTCGCAACCAAGCTAGCGGCAATGCGAAAATTTTAAATAACATGATTCTAGAGGTATGTACATTAGTTGTGGACTCTATGGATTATCGCAGCCATACTTACTAGTAGGACGAGGATTTTAGTAACATGGTTCTGGATAGACGGGTATGATTATCAGATTACAGAATAGATACCATATAGATAGTGCCCTAGTATGATGGAATAGAATATCAGTGTGGATGTTACTTGAGTGTCATGGATTAGATAGAGGGAGCTAGGCCACCTGTAGCGCAGCACCGTGCCCCGCACCATCAGAGGGATATACGCCAGAGGGGCAGGGCTTTTGCGCTGACAGTCGAGTAGACCGACGCTACGGGTGACGGGTTAGCAGGTCTGTCTATCCTGTTCTTCTTTCCATCTTGTTGTGTGATTCTATTAGTACCTGTCAGGATGTTTTGTGCTGTGATAGATAGTATAGTGACCCTGATCAAGACCGTGATATCACGACCAGTAGGACCACAATTTGCATGTTTTAGATATAATTTTCTTGACCTTGATTGTTGGGGGTTTAACCTAGAAGGAGTCCGACCATCTTAATTTCGAGGACAAAATTCTTCTAAGAGGGATAGACTTGTAACACCTAGTTTTCCAAATGGAGATAATTTTAAACTTTTGGTAGTTATAATTATTTATTTATTGATATTTATATCACATTATGATTTTGGTAATTTTTAATCAATTCAAAATAGTTTTAAGTCATGACTTGTGATTTTGATGTGCTGCTAGTGAAACCCTAGAGACTGTCTGACCTAGAACCTAACCATGTGATTGAGATATTTATTTATCATTTTTAGCCTAGGGGTATTTTGGTCATTTTGACTTATTGGAGTTATTTGATTAATTGTTGGATTGATGGTTGTTAATTTTAACTTTTACTAGTTGTGACTTAAGAGACTAACCTAGATGTTGACTCTAGCTATGGTGACTTGAATAGCATGGTGGGACCCTAGTCTAACTTAAGTCAACCCAAGATTAGTCCTTTAGAATCAAGTTTCAAATAGGAGAATAAAGATTAGGTTCAATGACTTGTGACTTATGAATTGATTTCCTTTACCATTTAAACTTGGCCCAAGACCATTAGTTATAACCCTAATCCTAATTTTCCCTCTTTATGGCCAGCCACATAGGGATCCCCCTAATATAAAGTCTCTCTTCCTTTGGTTCTTGCCTCTTTTGTATCATTGCAACTTTTAAAAGAAAAGGTATTTGTCCATCTTCCCAAATTCATAATAAATTCATTTTAATTCCTTTTTGACTCTAGTTTTTGCATTAGAGTCTAATCCTACTCTATTTTATGTTCATGGAGAGAAATCTCAGTTTTTGGACAATTTGGAGAGTTTGGCTAGCAAGGGGAATCATTCGATTTGGGACTTTTCTTGGTCATTGACACACTATAGGTAAACCCTCTAAATTGTGTTTTTATTCTGATTTTTTTGCATATTAGGCTAGATCTAGGTGTCCCCTAACTGTTTCTCAAGTTTGGTAGGAAACCGTGTAACACCCAGCTTTCTAGAAGAGGGTAATTTTGAAATTTTGTAATTATAATTATTATTTAATGGTATTTATTTCATATTACGATTTTTAGTGATTTTTAATTAATTTTAAACTATTTAAATTCATGACTTGTGATTTTTGGTATTTTGCTAGTAAACAGTAGAGACTGCCTACCCTAGAGCCTAGCCATGTGATTAGGCTATTTTTGACATTTTTAGGGTGATTTAAATTTATTATAATTTATTTGAATTTATGGGAATTTTTAGAATTTATTTTGGAATTGTTTGAATGAGGGTTGACTAGGTTGACTTTGACTAGCAATGACCTTGGTGGGCTAACCTAGAAGCTAACCCTAGTTGTGTTTGGACTTGGTTAGGTTATGTAACTCTAGTTTAACCTAAGTTAGTGAGGATTAACTCAATAGAATTAATTTGGAGAAACTAAGATTTGAATTGATTTAGAAATGGCTTGTGATTTCACAAGTCATGACTTGTGACTTAGGCTTAATAGCCCATAGGCCCACACCATGAACCAACCTAACCCTAATCAGCCCATGGCAGCCAACCTAGGGTTTCCCACCCTATTTAATGCCTCTTCCATTTGTTCTTGCCTCATTTATTATTTTTCTCTCAAGCTTTGGAAGAGGTGAGCCTCCATCTTCAAAAATCTATAGTAATTCCATTTTATCTCCTTTTTCCCTCCAATTAATTGCATTAGATCCTAATTTTCGTTTTCTTGCTGTTTGTGGTGTTCAACCTCAGCTTTGGGGCAATTTGGGGAAGTTTGCTAGCAAGAGGAACCCCCCATTTGAGACTTTTCTTGCATTTTGACACCAATAGGTAAATCAATGTAAACACCATTAAATTCTAGTTTCTTTGCATGTAGACCTAGCCCTAAGTGTCCTGGTCCTGTAGGTATTCTTAGACCTAGGTTTTGTGTCCATTTCGTGTCCTAAATGGACATGTATCAGCCTATAGACCTAGGTGTTTGACGAAATGTTCCAAAGGACATTTCGGTTAAATTTTAGGAATGTGTTTGAATAGAAAATTAGGGTTTGGTCTTGCTTGTCGATTTCTGGTTGACTGATATGATTATTGTGTCATATCGTGTCGGCATGGACACGTGAACACGCACGTTCCCGTACGGTAGCAGTGCCTTGCTGCCACGCGTGTCGTGCTCACTGCACAGACCTTGTGAACCCACCAAAATTGGTGTAGAGGTCAGGGCAGTGACTGACAAGTCACTTCCAAAATTTCACGACTCTTCGTGTCGAGTCGGACACGTAATCACTCACGCACTGATTTCGTGCACGAACTGTGCGCACAGGAATCACGCTCTAATACGGGTTTCCCGTATGGACACGGGAACACGTTGGCTCGTGTCAGGGTCCTAGGCACTAAGCCCTATATGTGGCGAACCTAGGTGCACGAGCTCGTGTCCTGGTTTGGCTCGTGTCGTGCACACGAGGACACGGCACACGTGCACGATGATTGTTGTCCAGTTTTGTATTGTTTTGTGTTCTCTGTGTTCATTTAGTTGATTAATGTTTAAATACATGTTTAAATTGGCTAAATTAATCCTAAATATAATGTATTATATGTGTTAGATTTAGCTTGCACATTAGTTTAGGTTTTGTTTGGAATCATGGCTCGAATTGGATTGAAAATGGCATGGTGACTGATTTTTCTGATACACTGTTATTTCAGCAATTCCCCAAACTTTTAATCCCAGATTTCTTATGTTCTTTCACTGTTTAGATTCCCCACATGTTACAATCCATGTTAACTAAGTTTTAAAGTTCAAATATAGGCTTTTGGATGTGGGAATGGAATATTAGTATTTGGGTTGGGTTCGAAAACTGTTATTAAATTTATATTGAATTGATACTTGTTTTTTTTCCAGTTTGTTCTTAACTATATTCCCTGTTAATCTTCCACATGTTTGTAATGCATGATTTGCTATGATTGTTCATTCGAATTTGCCTTTGGTTTTATGAATGAGTTATTGACATTTGGATTGAGTTTCAAATAACTGATACAATGGTTCCAGATTTCTAAAACCCCTTAATTTCCTGTTTTGATTGATGTTTTCAACTGTTAAATATTACCTACATGTTTGTTAGTATATATTAAGGGAGTATTTCCATTTGATTTTGGATTTTGGGTTGAGAACGGGAAATTGGCTTTTGAGTTGTGAATGGGTTTTGATATGTGTAGTTTCAAAATATTAAACTGAGTTTGTTTTGGTGTTAGAGAAACCTGGGTTCATTGATACCTGAGATAGGTCAAAGTCTGGAATTTGTTTGATATCCTGGGAACCTTTCTATACACTGTACACACACATGTCTAGCCTAAACACACACAAGCTCACTGTCCTGTGATGTTGACACTCACCCACATGCACATGACACCACATTGTTTTCCCTTATTGCCTACACACACACCATGGGCTAACTGTCACACATTGACAGTACACACACACAGGAACACTCTATACACACCCTATCCTGTCTCACATTGACACACCCACACTCTATTATGTTTTTTCCTGTCATCAAACCTGAGTTTCCTGAGAACAAAAACCTGAAACCTGATGTTTCCTGAGAACTTTCATTTGTAATGCTCTGTTAATGATTCACTGTTTGGTTTTGAGACATGAGATTTCAGTCATGATTGATTGGGTTTGATTTCAATGTTAATATTAATAACTGAGAATTTATGCATGAGTTGATGTTACCTATTGAGAGGAATTCAAAATTGGTTGAAGGGTTTGTTAACTGTCAATGGTTCAATATCCAAACTGTCGAATTGATTTCTTTTTCCTTTGTTATTTCTATTATTAATTCACTGCCAACCCTTAACACTCACTGATTCTTCTCCTATTTTTGCCACTGTTGTATTCCCAGAATTCAGGATCACAAATGCACTCATGTCCATGTCTAACACACACATTTTTCTTTCACCCTCACACACACTATAAAACCTAGGACTGTGACACTATTGCCACTGTTTTGAATCTGTGATCTAAACCTGGGTTTAACCCATTGCCTAACACTTCACTACTATTCATGTTGACACAGGTTACACTACACTATTTTCCTATTTTCAAGATATCACTCACACACACACTCTCTTGTATCACACACACACACATGTTAGTTTTTCCCACAATCAAATGCCTACCCTCATGAGCACACACACTGTTGGCCCAATGATTATATTGTGTTTTTGAATATGGCTAATCAGTTAAGTTTAACATAATGATGTCACTAATACTCATATACTCACTATCATGTTGCTACTTAAACTTAGCATTGTCCTAATTGTCCTATATTATATTGCTATGTTTGTATCGTACTGCAACATATTTTGTTGGCCTAACATGCTATCATATTGTTACTTAAACTTAGCAATGTCCTAATTGTCCTGTATTATATTGCTATGCTTCTATCGTACTGCAACATATTTTGCTGGCCTAACATGTATTTGTAGACATGCAGTGAGCATGATCAAACATGATCAAACAGGACATAGGCAATGAAGAATTAATGATGGAGCGAAGACGACGTCATACAAAAAGATTTCTCCGAACCGCCTAGCGACCTATCCGGGGCCTCGCATCGGGGGTTCCGCTACCCGGTCAGCGGACAGGGATCGAGGGGGCAGCGCCCCCCGTCGGGGGTTCGGGGGCGAAGCCCCCGAAAGGTATTCAGATTTCCAGATCTGTTTATCTTCGGACGACTGCTGTCAAGGGAAAAGACGTCTTCAGGACTGCTCAAATATCAGAAGAAAGGCTTCATAAATAGGACTCTTGGTTTTCCTAATTGTTCTAAGTCTGTAATATTCAATTTATTGAGTCTAGGAGAATGTGTACGTTGGGTCGTACTGAGTCATCTCAACCCCTAGACATATCTCTCCAAGCTCTACCATACAACAGACCAATTCCTGAACCAAGCCCAAGCTCCACAAAGTCCAAAAGCCCAATGGACCTATTCTGTCTGCTGGAGACAGAGTTCGGGCCGAACTCTGCCTCCACACAGAGTTCGGGCCGAACTCTGTCCCCTGATTTCCAGCACCCTGATTTTTAGGGCCTGCTTGCTACAAGCTGTCCAATGGCCAAAAATTTGAATTATCCATACCGAATTCTGGCCGAATTCTGCTTGTCCCGAACCCTATAAATAGGCCTTGGTTTCTCTCATTTGAAACCATCCACTCTTCTATTCTTCTTCTCTTACATAGCCTATATAGTCAAGAGCCTTACTCTTCCAATCTACTAGCCACAAAACTTCCTAAGCCCCAAGGTACTCAAGTGCGATTCAGCTAGAAGTTTTTGTGCAAGAGTTGAAAAGAAAAGTCACTTGGACAATTCCAAGTCGCTTAAAAAATTCCAAGCAAATCGCCACTGCGATCCTCTGTAAGAAGTTGACGTGCTCTTCTGAAGAAAAGGCACGGGTTGTAAACTACTATTTTACAAATAGTGGATTTGAATCCTGAGCTAGAGTTCTCAGGCCTGGACTAGTCCTCCACGAGGGAAACCAGGTTAAAACTGCTGTGTTTGCGTATGCTCTTCTGATCTTTATTTACTTCCGCATTTCTCTCTGATTTATTTACTATCTTGATAGTTATTTTGTGGAGGTGATATAGAGTTAATTTTTTATTTGGTGATTATTGACACAAACTCTATTCACCCCCCTCTAGAGTTGCCTACACTTGTGTTTTCACACACATTGCACTGTACAAGCTCACACACATCCTTACATATATCACATCCACATATGCAATGTCCCCCATCCCTCTCTATGTCTATATATGCATATATAATATATAACCTAGAGTGAAATGCAATGTAATATAAGGTAGCCTATACATATATGTGTGTGTGGTAACTATATTAACTTAGTATAATATATGTATATAATGTGTGGAAGCAATGTATTTACCAATATAGATTGTATTTACTTATGTAGATTCCTATATTATAGCCTATATATATATATGGCATATATATACACATGTGATTTGTGTGTTGATAGTTTGTATAGCCTTGTGATTGGTGTGTGATTGCTAGACTAGGCTTGGTTAGGCCTAGTGAGACTTATTAGACTTGTTTGGGTTAAGTTTGACCTAGTTGACCTAGTTTGACTAGTCTAGTTGACTAGAGTTGACCGAGTGTTGACTTTAGTCTAGATTGACCTAGAATCATGTAGAATGCATAGTAGAACTTCATTATATCATTTTAGACTTGTTGTGACCTATGCTGTTCTGATTAGGAGCCAGACACCTCTCCTCGGACAGTACATTTCATCCGGACACTCAGATACAGGCGAGTACATTCTCTGATTATTTCATATCCTGCTTAGAATTATTTTCCTGCATTAAATTACTTTACTTGATACTGTCACGTTGGTCACACTGATTAGTACAATATGGATCCCTCCCTGAGATGTTATCCCTTCAGGGAGCATCGGGTACTCTATGTTCTGTACGTTTCACTTATATAGCGTATCATATGCTTCTTTGGTTCTTTGATCACTTGTGACATATACCCATATGATCACAGAGTCTTCTTTGAATCCTTATTCCATTTGTGGGACTACTATGTACCACCCTTCGGGGGCATATCACCCTTTGGGGGCTTACCACCTTTCGGAGGCTTATCACCCTTTGGGGGCTTATCACCTTTTGGAGGCTTACCACCCTTCGGGGGCTGTTACATAGAATCATAACATAACTTGGTTGGATCCTTGTGTATTAATTGGGGGTACGGGGGAGTATAAATAGCCATGTGAACAATTCCAAAGTAGAATAGCCATGTACGCCTCTTTAGTATAGCCATGTACAAATCAAGCCGTTCACATGTCGACTTTGTGCTCTAAATCACTAGTCACTGGTAGCTCTTTACTTATAGTAGATATTTCTATTACAGTTCTCTCTCTCTGTTTACATACTGCATTTCTTCAGTATCTATATCTTACTTTACTGCATGATTATATTTTCTAACCTGCTATGAACTGTTGAGATGTACTGTACTCGCTCCTGTCCTGACTGGACCTGTTGAAAATATTACAGAGGACGAGGAGGAGGCCCGTGAGGATACCTTCTACGGGACAGCTCTAGCTGAGGACATCACCCCCACTGCCTAGACTAGTTTAGCTAGGCCTTATCTTATGTTTATGTTGTCTTGAGATTGTTTAGCTAGACTTTACTTCTGTTCAGAGATGTTGAGTTGTATATATTGTTTCATATTCAGTAGCTGAGATATGTACTCCGGATATTTGATGGGATATTACCTTAGACTATTCTATCTTCTGTTTTTTTTCCTTGAGTTCTATATCATATCGTGCTTTCTTCTTCCTTAGTTGTGATTGAGTTCATTTACTGCTTAGTATTATATCGCTAGATGTATGTTGACCTAGGACAGCATTCTACCGTCGACACTGCGGCATAGGCTGGACGTTGTTACGTTCTCGTACCCTCACAGTGGGTGCAGGTCGTGACAAACCGTATCCATTTGGTGTCTATATCGGACACGTGTCTATGTGTATGTGCAAGTGTTTGTTGAAATGCCACAGTGGACTGTTTGTTCTTGTTTTTCAAAACAAATTACAGATTTGGAAAGCCCTATATATGGGGATTAATTATATATGTGACTGAGTCAAATTTTGGGGGATTTTTGTGTCCAAAATGGATACACACACACACGCACGAGGCTCGTGCGGCTCCCCTGCTGCTTGGGGTCGACACAGGACACGACATGGATTCTTATGGCATAATTCTAGGTGGACATGAGGGGGCAAACACTGACAGCATGCACACAAAATTTGGAGGGATTTCATTGAGCGGATTGGAAGAAATCCCATTCGCACTGAATTTGCACACACGCACACACGCGCACAGATACGTCCTGATACGTGTTCGTATCTAGGACACGGTGACACTTGGACACGGGGTAGGGTGTTCAGTCCCTAGCCCTGTGTCCCCACGACACGAGTGCAAGAGCACGTGGTGCCTCGAGCACTGTGTCGAGCCCACGAAGGCTCGACATGGTTGCACGATGATTTATTTCCTGTTTTCTGAGAATTTTGAATTGGGTTTTTGGACACTTCGTGTCCCAATTTCTGGAAACGAGGGACTCTTCCTGGACACGAGGGACATGTCCCCATGCCTATACACTCTTGACACACCTTGAATTAGTTTTTTTGATTCGAATTTGGCCTTAGATATCGGGCTCGAAACTCTGATACACTGATATATTTGTTTACTGTTTTTAAATGCTTTCAAATGATTCAATTCGATTTCAAAATGAGTTCATACATTTACCTGAGTTTGATGTTAATTTCAATTTGGTTTCATATAGGTTTCCATATATTTTAGCTTTTTATTTGGTTTGTTATATTTGAATATGTAGATATGTCTATAGGTATGTGGTATGCATAGTATAGCTAATTATCAGTGATTTATTCTCAGGTTTTGAGGAGGGTAGCAATTCAGTCCACTCACTTCCCTTACTCGAGTTTCATCCACATTCATTTCTCCTCACCCTTATAACTGTCCTATTTTCTATTTATGCAGTCATGTATCTGCACTTGATATCAGTCCACTACAAGTCAATACCTTGGCTTGTGTACCAATCCTATAATTGGTTCAGTCCTCTGGAGGCTATGATATATCAGTCAAATACCCTTCATGTTTCAGTCCCTTAGCTATGTCAGTCCCCTATTCTTTTAGGTTCAACCATGTAATCTTAGAAGTTCATGCACTACCTCATATCTCAGTCTTTGGGATGAGATGTATCATTCCATATATATGTGACAGTGTATTTTGGTTTAGTGTGTCAGTTAAGGTTTGAGTATCAGTTAGAATTTGTTAGTAACAATGATTTAGAGAATGTTAAGGTAGGAATGTAAATGTAACTTAGATAAATAGGTGTGAGGCTGTCCTAGTATCAAGTGTCTTAGGTTAGAGTGTATGACTGGCTTGGTGGCACTGTAGGGTATCAACCCACTGTTGGCAGCAGGGTACTATCCCCTACATGCTTAGGCAGATGGCAGTAGGCCATACAGGCCAGGATGTAGGCAATGGCTTGGCCACTACAGGGTGGCATTTGGCCTTAGGTCATTTAGCTTGTATAGGTAATAGACTGTACAGTGGGGGTTCTCCTGGCAGCAGGGCAGCAGCATGAAGGCAGGGCAGAGGGTGGTTCATGCACCCAGGAATGGAGGTTAGAGTTAAAGGTCAGTAAATAGGAAGAAAACAGTGAATTGGGATTGTGTGTCATGTGCCTACATATATGTAAGTAAGTTTTAAGTACTAGCATTATTATAATCTAGTATGTAAGATCAAGGGTACATAGATGTGTTGGTAGGTGTAGATAAATAAGGAGGGTTAGAGAGTAGCTAGTAGGCCTCAATCCTAGGTTTAAGGAAGAGTGTATATGAGAAATCCATTTGTAATATGTGTTGAGATACTTGAGCATAGGGTAATGGGCACCAAGGGTAAATGCATAAGGTAATGGTTTAAATAAGGAATGTATGGTCAAGTATTTAGAATACCATGAATTGTGTAATACAATTTTACAGGTAGAATAATGTAGGTATATATATATGAGTAATGTCAACTAGATATAGTTATAAGTTATGAGAATTAGGAATTGTTAGTGTATTAAGTGATTTATAAGTCTCACTATAAATAAGTAGAACCCTAGAATTGACAAAGGTTTGACCCAATAGTTCAAGATTGACTAGAGTTGACCAAAGGTCAACATTGAGTCTAAATGTGACCAATTGACCTAGTTTGACTAGATGTTGACTTGGGTTGACCCAGAGTTGACCAAGTTTGACTTTGACCTAGATTGACCTAGAAATCATGTAGATTGCATCATAAACTTCATTTACCTTATTTTAAACACATTATAACCTGTACTGCTCTATTTAGGACATTGTGACTCCGGTGCAGACATCTGATATTATACTACTCTTTTCAGAGTGTCAGACGAGTATATTCTCTGATAGTTCTTTCATTTAATTGTCAATTACTGTACTTCAGTTCTAGTTAGTTCTATTTGATTCTCTGTTACAAACACGATTTGATATTGCTGGAACCATTTCATGCGACACTCATTTATTCATGTCTGACCTCTATTTCTGGAACCACTACTGGAATCACCTACTGGAATCACCCTGGAATCACTTACTGGTATCATTCATGTTCTCTTTGAACTTGTACTTATTTCTTGTCGGGTTATGGATTCACTTGTACTTGTTGGGCGGGAAAATATTGGAGTAGACATGTGAACATTCCAAAATACTAGAACCACTCCCTTGGAATTATACTGGAATGATAGCCATTCCACACTTGGCCAAGTGTGCGATGTGCCGTATTACCTACAGCCGTTTACATGTCGATCTCGATATTTTAAAACACACAGTTAGAGTATAGTCTGGACTCACCCTGGAATCTTTGATAACTGACTGGACTCAACTTATACTGGACTCATCTTGTACTGGAATCATCTGGTATTAGATTTACATTGTCTAGACTCACATTGGGATTACACTTGACTCATATTATACTGTATGGACTTATATCATGTTACTCTAGTTCAGCTAGATCATATTTACAGTCTTCATTGCCATGCTTCTTCTCTTGTTTAGTTACCTTACTTTCCTTGTACCTTAACTGTTTCTCTACATCATTACTCATATAAACTGCCATGTTCATCAATATAACTGTCTATAACTGCTTTATAGTTATCTGTCATTTACTTGGAATTTCTTGATGAGATGTGCTCGTTCCTGTCCTGACTGGACCTGTTAAAAATATTACAGATGCTTGTCCCGAGGACACTTGCCCTACTTACTATGGACCAGGAGATGGCTTAGTTACCTTTGGCCCCGACACTCAGGAGTGATCGGGAGACTAGCTAGTTGACTTGGTTTAGTTTTCATGTTTAGAACTTGAATTGTAATAAGTTGAGATATTCTTGTTTTGAGATTATTATTATTTAGTAGTTGGTTTATTGTTGTTATTTAGTTTTAGTTATAAACTTCTGTGTTATCATATCGTGCTTAGACTGTGATTGAGATTTCATTATATCTATACTTGTCCTCCGTTCGGAGTTGAGATTGACAAGTACATTATATAATTGCGTGAGTTGTTGATTAGATAGTAACCTAGGATAGCTTTCTACCTCCGACACTGCGGCATAGGCTGGACGTACCCACTTCTCGTACTCCTACATTGGGTGCGGGTCGTGACAACCGTGTAGACCGTATTTTATTTCATACAATGTAGGCAGTCTAGCCCGTACGGTGTTGTGGACCAGCCCGATCACATATTGAACAGTGTGCTTCAAATCACATAGTTGGTTAAGTTTTCCTTGTTCCATGATTCACTTGTCCTTATAGTTCAAGATTAATTGTTTCACTATATTTTTCGTGCCATGTTTTATTGTTTATTTCTTTTATCATGTATGTCATAACTTTTTATTGTTTTTATAGTCGTCTTATATTAGAACTGCATGCTTGGATTGTACCCGTTCCATTCCTGACTGGAAACCAATATTTTTTAGGTTAACTATGGCTTATCTTAGCATTGGAAGATACGAGTGTACTTGCAGGCCAAAACCTAGAGATTAGATAGATGTTGTAGTCATTTTCAAATGTTTTGTAAGAACTTTGTACTTTTCTTTAAAATATAAATCTTGTAAATGTTGTAATTAACTTAGTTATTGTGAATGAGCATAAAGTTATTATTTTATGTGAATTTGAGCATCATGGTCTGACAACGTTTTACCGTCGATACTGCGGCATAGGCTGGCTTGGACACGCACTCGTATCCCGAAAAGCGGGTGCAGGTCTTGACAAGAGTAGGCAGCAAAAAATTAACTATTTAAAAATTATTAGCAACAAGATCACAGAAGTATATCACAGATAGATAAATGTAAAAGTAGAGAGCAGAGATCAAATGCAAACACAAGGATGTATACTGTTTTCCCTATTGTGAGGACTAGTACAGTCGAAAGAACTCCAGCTTCCAGTTGAAATCCACTATGAAAATATGTCGTAAGTATTCATGCGAAGTTCTTGCAACTTCTACAACGCGAGCTTTGATCCGAAGTACTCGACCAACTTCAATTGTGAAGTGTCTTTCTTCAATCAAGCCTCTGATTACAATTACTCTGAAGTTCTAGACCGTACCGCACTGGCAAATCGACTAGAGAATTATAACTGGCTTGGGATTTGAAAATGAAAGCTTAGAACACTTTGGAATACCGTAGTAGGCTTAGAGAGAAGAGGAGAGAATGAATTGGTGTGTTGAAATTATGGCAGAAATTCTTCTCTATTTATAGGTTTTCCAAAGGGAGAATTCGGACAGAATTCAGACAGAATTTGGACAGAATTCTTTGAGAGAATCTCGACAAATAGTCGTTACATCCATAACTGCGGGGAGACTGGGTTCAAAAATCCAATGTTCTACTAACCAAACTCGGGGCAAATTTGGACTGAACTCCGGCCAATCCAGAGTTAGTTTGGTTAGGTTTTGCAAATCGGGTTTTGGGCTTTTTGAAAAGTCGAACAATTAGGAGCTTTTGTAAATGGGCTTATTTTCGAAACAAAGGGATATTTTGAAATCATTTTGGAGTAGCCTATTTGCCAGTACAACTCGGTTTACATTATATTCTTAGATTCAATAAATTATTAAAACTATATTGATAATGGAAATACAGACTCGTACGATAAAATGGCTTTATGTCTTGAACGGTAGCAGTAGCAATTCTCAGCAGTCGTCCATTTAGCCCTTATATCGAGACAGGGTTAGATCAATTATTAAAATCAGGTTTGACTATGACCAATGGGCCAACACAAGGCACTTTCATAAGGTTATCCAAAATACAACAACAAAGAGAGTACACAGAGTAAATTAAAGACATTGTATAGAAGAAACCTTTTACTTTATTGATAATGAACATCATATTATAGACTCGATACAAAGGTGTAGCGTGGGCTTACAAACTGACTATATTATACAAAATAAACGTCGATGAGATAGTTGTTCCATACACTACAACCCTTTATACAAGCAAAATGTGCAGACACCTTGGATAGGGGAGATTTGAGACATCTCTACATGGACAGTTGCGGGGTCTTCAAAAGAATTTCGATCAGGTCTTCGCACGCACAGACGAAACATTAAAACACATGGGCGTCACCTTGAGTCGGGTGGCATGCTTCTCCTGATTTATAGTGTAATGCCCCGCTCCGTACGGTGCATTATGATGAGTCGTTGACTCGAAGAGTTGCGTTGACCCGATGAAGTATCGATGCGAATCGATGCAAGAGTTACGTTGGCCAAAGGTAAGCTTTGAGTCGATAGTCTATGAATCGAATCGATGCAAAAGATATGTCCCGTTGAGCAAGTGCTGAATTTAGTTGATCTGGTGTGCAGGCTATGCTTCTACGCTGGACGATAAGAGGTCGGCATTTTGCCTTATGCAATGAAGTATCCGCGAAACCAAATTGTGGCCTTACAACGGATTGTGGCATGGGCGCGATAGGCCAAATCAACCGAGTATTTCAAAGGAATGGCTAAGTCTGAGAGTTAGCTATGCGACCAAGTTATGGAAGCGAGCCGCTTCAACTCGGCGAAACGGCAAGGCGTATCGACTTAAGGTGGGCAGGTTCTTGACTCTCTCTCCCTATTCCTTCATGTCTAATAAGAGATATCATTGTATGCGTAATATATTATTGAGTTAGCGAGCGTGGCTCGGTGATTAGGTACCTTAATATGCGTTGAACACTAAGGTAGAACATTGAACATTGAATAATTGAAACAACGTGCATCAAGTGTACGAGTTGCGGTAGGGCAATGATGGTAGAACATTGAAAGAAAATATCGAGATGTGCATCACGTGTACGCCTCCGAGAATATTGAACACTAGGCATAGAATATTGATTACGGTGCTGAGCATGCCCTCAGGCACTTATGCTACGAAAAGACTAAGTAACTACGGAACTAGGCTATGAGAATGACTTACGAATGATACGCGTTGAATATGAGTATGAGATGACTAAGCCGTTGGGCATTGTGCATCAATATGGATGTGTTGGGGCATAACGCCGACGGAGCTCCCCATATGGATGGTGGATTATGTTTATGAGACGCAAATATGTTTATGGTGCGGGACTATGTTTATGGAACACGAGATTGGTTGGACGATATGACTTGTATGCTATGGTA
Organism: Iris pallida; assembly: GCA_029216955.1. Classification (NCBI taxonomy): domain Eukaryota; kingdom Viridiplantae; phylum Streptophyta; class Magnoliopsida; order Asparagales; family Iridaceae; genus Iris; species Iris pallida. The sequence goes on along the minus strand of JANAVB010013397.1, from coordinate 21,125,144 downwards.
CGTATTGCATGGTCAATGGACTCGGATGGCCCGTGCACGGGTGCGGCTTCCCTCGGACGGTTACGACCGGGGCACCGGAACCATTCGGCCTAGGAGAGAATTATGTGTGGTATTTATGGTGCACATCATTCGGATGAATTGCGACCGTCCAGTGCTGTGATAAGCTATGATATCCGTAAGTTTAGGATCCTTCGGATACTGGGCTAGCAACCCGTATCGAAGTGATTATTGGTTTACACATAAGAGATGCCAAGTCCATTACGGTGCAAAATACCGTGACCTTCATATAGATAGGGCCGATGGGCTGAGATGAGAGTTGGGTGCAGGCGCAGGGCCTGCAACCCTTATGCATTGTCTAAGTTTATGGTGGGAATGTTGCATGAATTATATGGTTTCTTACGTAAGTTCTAACCAGTGCAGGCTAAGGAAAATGGGACGGAGATGAGCCCGAACACTATGTTTACGTTCATATTATGCCTAACCGTATCTGCTGTAGAAACACGGTAGTGGACACGTTATGATAAAGTTGCTATACATAAACATTGCCATGAAACTAATCCTAAGGCTAAATAGAAAGAGCACAAATTAAGATGCAAGTTTCACTAAAATGATTAAGTATTTGGTTTGGGTGCGAGCGGGTCTTGATCAGTGCAAAGCGAGGATGAAAGCACTAATCCTCCACTAGTTTGTGTGCAGGTTCAAGTTATGATTGGCTCGGGCGGAGCTTGGCTTGGACGTGCCGAGGCATGGAGTCCTTGGCGTTCAAGAGGAGCTACCGCATAGGTGTTCAGACTTACGACATGGAGATGTTCGGCCGAAGACTACTTTGTGGCTATAAAGAGACATAATGTATGGAACAATGTAATCCTTTGTGAGCTAGAGAGATCATGAGCGTTGTAGCCAATTGGCATATTAAGTTAGGCTATTCAGAGCCTTGTAACCTTCAGTTCATTATGAATAATAGAGATTCTTATCGTATTCTTTATTTCCTTCCGCTGCTTATGTTACGAATTTGAGATAATCACTATGTGAACCATTATCTTGCCTTGCATGAGCGCAACTCCAGGCTCGTACGGCATCACTCCCCAGTGAGGACGATGATTCGGGTAAAATCTAGCGAGGACGACCGATTTCCCGGATCGGGGCGTGACAAGTTGGTATCAGAGCGGTTCCATCCTCTGGACCGTACACGAATCTCTTTGACCCTCAGTTGCTTCGCTATCGAATTCAGTTGACTCTAAGTTGTTTCCGCAACCGCATGGCTCATGGATCTGCTCGACGCTACATTGGATGTTCCATACAATAAGTCTATATTAACTGCGTACGTCTGCCACAAGTATATCGTGACTATCACGTTATCTCCGAGTGCCATCGGAGAATGTCGGTTGCACGAAGTGCAACAAAATTATGAAATGTTGGTTGTACGAAGTGCAACGAGTTATGGAATGTTGGTCGCACGAAGTGCAATGAATATGGTGATGTTGGTTGCATGAAGTACAATTATATACGTATTGTTGATCGCACGAAACGCGAGAAGTTATGTGTTGTTGGTCGCACGAAGTGTGAGAAGATATGTGTTGTTGGTTACACGAAGTGCAACGGATCGATATGTGAGGTGATGTGTGTTATTTTGCTAGGCGAACTATTATGTGTTGTTGGTTGCACGGAGTGCAGCAAGTCGTGAATCGTTCGTTGTATCTGTGCGACGAGTCGATATGGTATGATGCGTGTTGTATGGCTATACGGATGGATAGCAATATGTTGTGCGAGATTGAGTAAAGACCTTAAGTATCGAGAATGAGTTGTTGTACGAGTTGCAACGAGTGAGATTGGAATATCGCGGATGCGATAGTACGAATCGGGTTGGTCGCTAAGTCGAGTTGAGTAGGCAAACATTTATGTTGGCCGTGTGTCACATTGAGCTTTGAATAAGCGAATGTTACGGGTGTGATCGATATGATCGCCAAGATACGATTAGAGATGATGCGTGTCAAACTTAAGCGAACGCTAGAGCTGGGATCGGAAGGATCGCCATACGGGATAGTTGATTGAGGAATAGATGTCGGACCTATGCGGAATGTGATATCGAGTAATAACTCAATTTTGAGTGGTATATGCAATACCAATTATGCGATCAGTATAGCGAAGTATTGTATCGATAATGATAGGCTCAATTCCTGAGTGGTATATGGAATACCACTTAACGATAGCTATGTTAAGCCGGTTGGTGACTTGCGATAGGTTACGTCGAGACGATTGTATTGTTACGATATGTTGGTCCTCAACGGACGGAGTAATACCGAGACTTGAGTGGGAATGACTTGAGAGAAGTCGACGCAAAGTATGCGTCGATGAATTGAGTTAAGCGATTATGCGTGAAGTCGTACCTATGGATGATACGTCGGATGAAGAGTCCTTAAGTGTAAGTCGAACGATAGGCTGAGCATAACGAAGGATGTTGAGTTGAGAAAATAGTCGGCCAGTTGAATTTATATTGAGTTAGTACGAAACTTGTTCGGAACGAGTTGAGTAGGTACGAAGAATCGTACGAACGAAATTGGGTTAGTATAATGAATCGGTAGCACGATTTGGGAGTGCGAGTTAGGGATATGAGAATGAATTTATGAATTGGAAATCGTGTCTCGATGATGGTAGTTATTACAACAGAATGGATTTCGGTACGTGAGAATTGATTCGTATTCGAGTTCGGACGAAGACAGTGATTGCAACGAATTGGAGCTTATGAGAAAGGAAGATGTTCAAGTTATGCATATCGACAATGGTATTGAGGCATATCAAAGACGATATACAATAACTCAGGGATACTTCGATCGAATGAACAAAAATTGTGTTGAGCATTGTTGTTGGATGAATAAGATGCAAGTTAAGTTATGGCAATTGGGATGATAACGGTAGGAGTGCTTCGAAAAATTCGAGAGGGGATGTACGTTACTTGAATGAATCGAAAGTGCTTGATTGTTTCGAGGATAACCACAATGTCGACATTCTTGTCTTATGCGAGTGCAACTCCAGCATCGCATATGCGTCGTGCCAAATCAGGGCGATCATTCCGCGTGAGCGCTGGTATGGTGATTCATACAGTGGGGATGATCAAAGTTGCAAGGCGTGGCAAAAATTGGATTAGACTTGTGGTTTGATGCGAAAGTTGTTCGAGGATGATTTCGAGGAGTATGGAATATGTCGGACTGTGATTACGGATAGGTAAACTCGGACCTGAGGCGAGTAGATGTCGTATGACTAGCAAAGATAGTCGACGGTAATGCATGAGTGATTCGAGTAGTAACGGCGCACAAGTGCATGAGTCATTCGAGTAGCAACGGCGCATCAGTTGTGTGGGGATAGATAAATTATGGATTGATATGTCGGATTGGATAAAAGTCTCGTAGGAATTGTCGGGAATTAATTTGGCTCCACGATAGGATATAGCATGGTTCATTGTAACTGTCCCTCGTTGATGATCTTCAATTATCGAGCGTAGTTTCGGGGCAGATGACCCTAGAAGACTTGAGCGCCAAATCAAGTGAATGTTGAAGTCCCATAGGATGACCCTAAAGAAGTCGCATAAGAAATTTTGTCGAGGATAAGGAATGAAGTAGTGCATGTTGAGGATAAGTCTAAGTGAGTGAGTATCGTGTTTCGTAAGTTAGCGAGTATCATTCGACTATAACGATACGGTCAGGAAAGGAAATTTATGATCGATCGAATAAGTACGTAAGTAGACTTGGTTGGTCGATGATAGAATAGATGTCGAGGAACGAGCTTAGCATAGCGATGCGGTAAGGCGATTGCAAGGATTCTGCAATGCGCAAGAGCAACATATAGTAGAACGACCCTGAGAGTCGTATCGTAGATCGATTTGAGTAACGGTTAGGCTATGTGTGTTAAGCACGCGATCTATGTTACGAAATAAACTAGTCAGGATTGAATCGAAGATTGAGCAAAGAATTCGTACTCGGTCGAGTATCGGAGATAGGCGTATCGTAAGAGACCTTGGGTCGGAAAGATTGTTGCCTTTGAGCATCGTAGACTCAAGTTGACCTCTTGTGTCGGAAGAGCACGAGCATGATGTCTGGATAAGTTACCTAGCGGGGGCAACCCCAGACGCGATACGTAGGCAGTTCGAGAACGTGGGTCGTGTTGGAATAGTTGTGTGCGAAACTTAGTACGGATTGTAGACAAAGGAATTTGTGACATGTTGGACTTAGTCCATGTCGTTAAGGCCAAATGTTATGAATGATTGGAAGAAAGACTTGATTTATGTGAGAGATAGGAAATGATTAGACGAGTAGGCATTGCGGAGATTTGTTGCGATCTGATGCGCAACGGCTTAATGCAATGCATGCGTTAGATGGCCGTCGAAGAAACTTATGAGATCAAAGTTACGGGTTTGAATTAAGTTATGTGCAAGATATTAGAAGATGATCACATGTTATGGAATAAATGTACGAGGAGTATTTGGGAATATATGCTAAGATATGACTAAGTCAAGTACGGACTGATTGGTGCTTAAGATTAAGTTGAGCCTGTTAGTTGTCCCGATATCCTATAGCTGAGCTTGGCTAAAATGTATATATTGGTGGGACGCCTAAAATATGTGTATGATCCAAACTAAGTTGCATGATTCCAATGGTAGTAGCATGAGATCGTGAAACGATCTGGCGAGACACTCAGATTAAGTGTTGGTTTCGGTTCGAAGACGAACCTTGTTTTGAGTGGTATATTATTTAATGCCCCGCTCCGTACGATGCATTATGATGAGTCATTGACTCGAAGAGTGCATTGACCCGATGAAGTATCGATGGTAATCGATGCAAGAGTTACGTTGGCCAAAGGTAAGCTTTGAGTCGATTGTCTATGAATCGAATCGATGCAAAAGATAAGTCCCGTTGAGCAAGTGCTGATTTTAGTTGATCTGGTGTGCAGGCTATGCTTCTACGCTGGACGATAAGATGTTGGCATTTTGCCTTATGCAATAAAGTATCCGCAAAACCAAATCGTGGCCTTGCAACGGATTATGGCATGGGCGCGATAGGCCAAATCAACCAAGTAGTTCAAAGGAATGGTTAAGTCCGAGAGTTAGCTATGCGACCAAGTTATGGAAGCGAGCCGCTTCAACTATATGAAATGGCAAGGCGTATCGACTTAAGGTGGGCAGGTTCTTGACTCTCTCTCTCCCTATTCCTTCACGTCTAATAAGAGATATCATTGTATGCGTAATATGTTATCGAGTTAGAGAGCGTGGCTCGGCGATTAAGTGCCTTAATATGCGTTAAACACTAAGGTAGAACATTGAACATTGAACAATTGAAACGACGTGCATCAAGTGTACGAGTCGCGGTAAGGAAATGATGATAGAACATTGAAAGAAAATATCGAGATGTGCATCACGTGCACGCCTCCGAGAACATTGAACACTAGGCGTAGAACATTGATTACGGTGCTGAGCATGCCCTCGGGCACTTATGCTACGAAAAGACTAAGTAACTACGAAACTAGGCTATGAGAATGACTTACGAATGATACGCTTTGAATATGAGTATGAGATGACTAAGCCGTTGGGCGTTGTGCATCAATATGGATGTGTTGGGGCATAACGCCGACGGAGCTCCCCATATGGATGGTAGATTATGTTTATGAGACGCGAATATGTTTATGGTACGGGACTATGTTTATGGAACACGAGATTGGTTGGACGATATGACTTGCATGCTATGGTACGTATTGCATAGTCAATGGACTTGGATAGCCCGTGCACGGGTACGGCTTCCCTCGGACGGTTACGACTGGGGTACCGGGACCGTTCTGCCTAGGAGGGAATTGTGTGTGGTATTTATGGTGCACATCATTCGGACGGATTGCGACCGTCCAGTGCTGTGATAAGCTATGATATTCGTAACTTTGGGATCCTTCGGATACTGGACTAGCAACCCGTATCGAAGTAATTGTAGGCTTACACATAAGAGATGCCAAGTCCATTACGGTGCGAAACACCGTGACCTTCATATAGATAGGGCCGGTTGGCTGAGATGAGAGTTGGGTGCAGGCGCAGGGCCTGCGACCCTTATGCATTGTCTAAGTTTATGGTCGAAATATTGCGTGAATTATGTGGTTTCTTACGTAAGTTCTAACCAGTGCAGGCTAAAGAAAATAGGACGGAGATGAGCACGAACACTATGTTTACGTTCATATTATGCCTAACTGTATCTGCTGTAGGAACACGGTAGTAGACACGTTATGATAAAGTTACTATGCATAAACATTGCCATGAAACTAATCCTAAAGCTAAATAGAAAGAGCACAAATTAAGATGCATGTTTCACTAAAATGATTAAGTGTTTGGTTTGGGTGCGAGCGGGTCTTGATCAGTACGAAGCGAGGACGAAAGCACTAATCCTCCACTAGTTTGTGTGCAGGTTCGGATTATGATTGGCTCAGGCGGAGCTTGGCTTGGACGTGCCGAGGCATGGAGTCCTTAGCGTTCAAGAGGAGCTACCGCATAGGCATTCGGACTTGCGACATAGAGATGTTCGGCCGAAGACTACTTGGTGGCTATAAAGAGACATAATGTATGGAACAATGTAATCCTTTGTGAGCTAGAGAGATCATGAGCGTTGTAGCCAATTGGCATATTAAGTTGGGCTATTCAGAGCCTTGTAACCTTCAGTTCATTATGAATAAAAGAGATTCTTATTGTATTCTTTATTTCCTTCCGCTGCTTATGTTACGAATTTGAGATAATCGCTATGTGAACTGTTATCTTGCCTTGCATGAGCGTAACTCCAGGCTCGTGCGGCATCATGCCCCAGCGAGGACGATGATTCGGGTAAAATCTAGCGAGGACGACCAATTTCCCGGATCGGGGTGTGACATACAGCACCTGTGGAGAGAGAGGATCAGTACATTCACGAGTACAGGTGTGTGGCTAATAAATTTTTGTGCTCCCATTTGATTCAAGAATTCAGGTAAAACATGCAGCATATTTTAGTGATGCCTTCTACGGAGATGATGTGTTCGAGGAATAATACGTTGTTTAGCCAGAATTCACATTTTTTTATCTTTCCATACAACTGGTTGTCACGAAAGATTTAGAGTACCGACTGCAGATGATGTACGTGCTACACTATGTCGTTCGAATAGATGAGAATATCGTCAATGAAGACTACGACGAATTTGTCGAGAAAGGGTCGAAACACCCGATTCATAAATTCCATGAAGGCAGCATGGACTTTTGTTAGGCCGAGTGGCATTTCTAGGAACTCATAATGGCCGTATCGAGTTCGAAAAGCTGACTTCTACACGTCGTATATCATGATCTTGAGTTGATGATAGCCCGATCGGAGATTAATCTTAGAAAACACCGAGGTGCCTTATAGCTGATCGAATAAGTCATCTATGAAGGACAGTGGATACTTGTTTCGGATGGTGGCTTTGTTCATCTCTCGGTAGTCGACGCACAGATGCATTGACCCATCTTTTTTCTTCACGTAGAATACGGGTGCTACCCATGGCGAAATACTAGGCTGAATGAATCCCTTATCGAGCAACTCTTGCAACTGAATCTTGAGTTCCTTCAGTTTTACGGGAGCCATTCTGTATAGAGCCTTGGAAACCGGACGGGTGTCGGAAAAGGTATCGATGGTGAATTTAATTTCTTGATCGGGTGGCATGCCGGGTAACTCGTCCGAAAATACATCGAGAAATTCTGCCACAATATCGATTTGACCTGCGTTTGCACCATCCTGTTTCATGTCTCGAACAGACGCCAAGTAGCCTTCGCATCTGAGATGCAGCATCCTTCGAGCAAAAATTATCGAAATTACCATGCAGGTCGACTATGCTTCACCACACGAGTAGCAGAATTTAGTCATTCCAGGTATGAATGTCAAATCCCTATTTTTGTAGTTGGTATCTGACTGTATTTTTATATTTTGGAAATTTTAAAATTGGGTATTCTTAAATTTTCCTTATTAATTTCTTGAATATGGATTTTATCCTCATTTATTATTATTATTATTATAATTCCTATATCTACCTCCCTTTTTCTCCAAACCCAAACCCTAACTCTAACCCTCACTCTCTTATCACTCACCTCCACAGCCGCCAGCCCTCTCTTTCTCATCCACATCACTTTCTCTCTCCCTGCTCACTCCTTCTCGTCTCCGGCCTGCCCCACCGCCATGGCTGCCACCATAACCATCATTATCGTCGTCGCCTGCCACTAGCACCACCACCTCCTTCCCTCCCTTCCTTTCTCCTCCGTCTGGCCGAGCTCCATGGCCGTCGTCCACCTTGGCAGCACCCTCGTCTCCCTGCCCTTCCCGTTTTTTTCCCGATGTAGTGCCACCGCTGCCATCCTTCCTCCGCCGGATCCTGACCTCGCCTGGCCGAACCTCCACGGTAGCTCCTCCGCTGCCTCCCTCTCTCTCTTCTTCATCCCCTCCGACTGTTGCGCCTGCACAGCCGCCGTACCGCAGCAGCGCCTCGAACGACATGACACCTTTGGGCCTCATGCTGCTCGAACAGTGAGCCGCCCTCGGCCTACGAGCTTCTCGGGCAGTGAGCCCTCATGCTCCGTGCCTTTCCTCGGGCTGCCTTTACCGATCCGCGGGCCGTCTCGTACAGTGCACTGCCTCGAGCAGTGCACCCTTGATTGGTGTGCCCCTCGTATTTTGTGTTATCCTCGTACAGCGTGCATTGTTTTGCATGTACCTTGTTTTGCGTACGCATCGGTTTGCGTGTACCTCATTTTGTGTATGCTTCGATGCGCGTGCTACCTCGGGCAGTGGGATGCCTCGAGCCTCGTGCTGCCTCGGGTGACATACCATCTCGCTTTATACACTACTATAGTTTTCATGCCTCAGCCTTTATGTCTATCTCGTGATCCAAACTGCATCGATTTGCGTGTTACATTGGTATGTGTGCCACGTTGGACTTTGTGTCACTCCAGTTTACGTGCCGTATTGAATTGTGTGCTTCTTTGTCTTATACGTCTCGATTTACGTGTACGCCTCAGTTTGTATATCGCGATGATTCGTGCACCATCTCGATATTCGCAATCCTTCGATCTATGTGCACGTCCCATTCTTGTTTGCCTCGATATTCGTGCCATCTTGATCCTCGTGCACGTCTCGGTTTGCATGCCCGTATCAGTCTATGCGTGCGTCTCGATTTACGTACATGTTATATTTTTTGCTTGCCTCGATCTTCGCATCATCTCGATTCTCATACGCATCTCGATGTACGTGTGCATCTCATTTTGTATATCCGTGTCGATCCGTGTGCCTCGATTTTCTTACCGGATCCATGTGCTGCTTGCGGGACCTAAACGGTATAACCTCCTACCATCCATCGTGATTTATATTATTATTTTAATATTTTATTCTAATGATTGTTTATTATGTGTTCTGAGGTCTTCGATGGACGTGCTACCTTGGATCACGATCGTCGAAGACATGCTTACCAAGCTGAGCCCTCTAGGCAAGTATCCCTTGCTCATCGATGGCTCTTGCCCTCTCTTCTGGATTTGATTTAATTAATTATACTTGTAAATGCATAACCATGACTAGTATAGCATAGTAGTAGAACTGTCATGATGATAACTTAGGATAGCTTGGTTTGATACTGGTTTACGACCGTATTGGACAACTCGGACGGGTCACCCACACCTCTGAGGACACGAGCACGACTCATATGTATGGATTGTTCCTATATGCCCTGTGTCCGACTCGCGGTCGGGTAACCGCTTGGCTAACTGTTTCTATGACTTTGCTTGTGGCTTGGATATAACTGTGGGTCTGTGATGCGTCCTGTGTGGCGGTTCTATTGCATGTGTTGGCTTGGCACCCAGTACGCATCGTAATGCTATTGAAGGCTGAGACTTAGTGTTTTCGGCTACGGTTTGGTTTCCAGTACACATTATAGTGCTACTGTAACCCGGGACTTAATGTTATCGGTCTGCGATTCTGCGACGGATTGTACCGAGGGAATTTAGACCCAATTCGTTGGGAGCTCCTATCCAGAATAAAAAGGAGATTCTACCAAATTTTTTCAGAATTCCCAATCGAAAATTTGGTTCAAAGAGTTGGGCAGAACCGTTCCTTTGGTATGCTGAACCAGTCTCGTACGCGTTTATTGTAGTACTTTGTACCTGATTCCAGTACTTGCTAGGTAGACTCCTGACTAGACTAGTCGCCTAGCTCTTGACCTGTCTTGTCCGTCGGATAACGTGAGGAGCACGGTTCCACTCGGAAGACGGTCTGCAACCCTGGTCCTTGTTTGGTTTAAGGGTTGTGGATTTGCTCCAGAGCGGTCCATGTAATTCTTGCTATTTTTTGACGATATTAATAAGTGTATTCTTGTCCCCTGGCCATCCTTTTTAGGAGTTATCCTAGTTTAGCCAGATAGGACTACCAATTTTCCTATGTATCGAGATTCGTGACTTTGGATATGTCTGAGGATTGAGTATCATAGAGAGTACGATCTTAGGATCTTGGGATCTTGGGATATCGATTTGATCTCGGGATTCTACATTATCATCCTGTACTGTAGATTTCCTGATTATCATATGAGTATTTCCTGTCTTCCATATGATTCTCTCTTGCTTATTATTTCTTTGTGATTGACTGTGGATATGAGATCGGATTTAGGCCATAGATTGATTGCATGCTACGATACCCCACAAGATTGACAGCCGTCATCGTCGTATAACGTATTCGTACCTTATACGGTATAGCTGGCCGACGTCCGTCCCCGTATTTCGATACTGGGGCGTGACATGGTTTTAGTGGTGGCCCATACAGATCTCGTTTTGAGATGTTGGGTATCACATGATTATTGATCTCAGTCCACTATTCCTTGCTATTCCAATTTGTTACACTTGTCCTTCGCCCACTTGAACTTATGAATTGGTCCTCATCCCTAACTGGACCTATCTTGCTTGGCTATGTCTTATTCATTGTTATGTACCCTTGATCCTTGTTCAATAGATATGATCATATAGTTGGCAATGTCGATCGCTTTATCAGACAAGGCGTTGTCTTGTCTCCATTATTGGGTTACTTGATTTTCTATTTTGGGTTCTGTACTCTCTATCGATGCATCGCCTTGTTTGATTCTCCTGTTATCCAAATTCGTACGTTGACTTCATGTTGACTTAATATCATTATCGTCCTCTTCGAACGTTGGCTTGATTATTGCAGAAGGAATATTTCATCAGGACTCTGAGATTGGATATTCTGACGTCTGTTGAGTATCCAGTGGATATTCTAGTGTCATTTCAGCTCCTTTGGTTCTGGACATTTCTGCAATCCTGATTATATGTTTCAGATATTATTTTGATGATAGATATACTTTCTATACATCATGTTTTGATATGGATCCTTGATTTGGAGTATTTTCCTACGGATATGGAGTATTTTCCTAGAAAACTATCTTGTGGTTATTAGTGAAGATATTTATGGATGTATGTTACGATTCACCTGGATTTTGGATTTTGATTATTTTTCTAGGACTTTTGCATATTTTTAGAGATTTTGTGATTTTAGTGATTTGGATATTTGAGTTATGGATTTGATCATTTTTGGGTATTTGTCAAGAGTGACCAAGTGACCCTAGTATACCTTGATGACGTGGTAACGAAAGTTGCAGCCGCTCAATTATAGTGCCATGGTGAATCTTTTGCAGCCATTCTGAAAGGCATGGCAGGGAATGACCGTGACGCACATTATGATCGGATATAAGGAAACTACTATCATCTGTTTGAGACGAATATCCTGGATTTTATGATTTTTTGTGGATTTTTATGCAGTGGAGATTTCAGGTTTTTTGATACTATTTTGATATGTTGTACTTATTTTGTTTATGGGGATATTTCTTACATGTGAATTTTGTTTTTCAAGATTCTTTCGATATTTTGGATTTACCCTGAGAATGGACTTATGTAGCCAGACATTGTTCTCTTTGATGTTTTCATACTGAGATTTTATTCATTTCTAGTTGTATTACTTGATTTCTGTAAGGTGGGTAGAGTTTTCATGGCGTATATATGTACTAGTTTTGAAAACCTGATATTAATAAATATAAAATTTCGAGGACGAAATTTTTGTAAGGTGGGTAGGATGTCAGATCCCTATTTTTGAAATAGGTATCTGACTGTATTTTTGTATTTTGGGAATTTTAAAATTAGGTATTCTTAAATTTTCCTTGTTAATTTCTTGAATGTGGATTTTATCCTTATTTATTATTATTATTATTATTCCTATATCTACCCCCCTTTTTTCTCCAAACCCAAACCATTACTCTAACCGTCACTCTCTCATCACTCACCCCCACAGCCGCCAGCCCTCTCTCTCTCCTCCACATTACTCTCTCTCTCTCTCCATGCTCACTCCTCCTTGTCTCCGGCCTGCCCCTACCGCCATGGCTGCCACCACAACCATCATCGTCGTCGTCGCCCGCTACCAGCACCACCACTTCCTTCCCTCTCTTCCTTTCTCCTCCGCCTGGCCGAGCCCCATGGCCGCCGCCCACCTCGGCAGCACCCTCGCCTCCCGGTGTCTCCTCCCCTCTCCGTTCTTTCCCGGCGCAGCGCCATCGCTGCCATCCTTCCTCCGCCGGATCCCGACCCCGCCTGGCCGAACCTCTATGGTGGCTCCTCCGCTGCCTCCCTCTCTCTATTCTTCATTCCCTCCGGCCTTCGTGCCTGCACAGCCGCCGTACCGCAGAGGACAGCACCGCCTCGAGCGGCGGGACGCCCTTGGGCCCCACACGACTCGAGCAGCGAAATACCCTCGGCCTGCGAGCTTTTCGGGCAGTGAGCCCTCGTGCTCCGTGCCTTTCTTCGGGCTGCGTACCCAGATCCGTAGGCTGTCTCATGAAGTGCGCTGCCTTGAGCAGCGTACCCTCAATTTGTTTGCCCTTCGTATTTCGTGCTATCTTCAGACAGCGTGCATTACTTTGCGTGTACCTTGTTTTACGTACGCATCGGTTTCCGTGTGCCTCATTTTGCGTGTGCCTCGATGCACGTGCTACCTCGGACAGCAGGATGCTTTGAGCTCCGTGTTGCCTCGGGTGACGTGCCATCTCGGTTTGCGTACCACCTTGGTTTTCGTACCTCAGCCTTTGTGCCTATCTTATGATCCGAACCGCATCGATTTGCGTGTATGCATCGATTTGCTTACCGCATTAGTATGTGTGCCACCTTGGACTTTATTTCGCTCCGGTTTACGTACCGCATTGAATTACGTACTACCTTGAGTCTTGCATCGTCTCGATTTGCGTACATGCCTCGATTTATGTGTCGCGATGATTCATGTGCCATCTCGATATTCGTGATCCCTTGATCTACGTGCACGTCTCAAATTACGTGCACGTCCCATTCCTGTTCGCCTCGATATTTGTGCTATCTTGATTCTTGTGCTCGTCTCGGTTTTCGTGCATATCAATTTACATGTGCGTCTCAATTTGTGAGCACGTTATGTTTGTCGCTTGCCTCGATCTTCGCATCATCTCGATTCTCGTACGTATCTTGATGCACGTGTGCGTCTCAGTTTGCGTGTCCGTGTCGATCCGCGTGCCTCAGTTTTCGTGTCGGATCCTTGTGCTGCTTGTAGGACCTAGACGGTATAGCCTTCTGCCATCTATCGTGATTTCTATGATTATTTTAATATTTTATTCTAATGATTGTTTATTGTGTGTTCTGAGGTCTTCGATGGACGTGTTACCTTGGATCGCGATCGCCGAAGACCTGCTTACCTAGCCGAGCCCTCTAGACAAGTATCCCTTGCTCATCGACGGCTCTTGCCCTCTCTCCTGGATTTGATTTAATTAATTGTACTTGTAAATGCATAACCTTGATTAGTGTAGCTTAGCAGTAGAACTGCCATAATGAAAACTTAGGATAGATTGGTTCGATACTGGTTTACGACCGTATCGGACAACTCAGACGGGTCACCTACACCTCTGAGGACACGAGCACGACTCACATGTATGGATTGTTCCTATATGCCCTGTGTCCGACTCGCGGTCGGGTAACCGCTTGGCTAACTGTTTCTATGACTTTGCTTGTGGCTTGGATATCACTGTGGGTCTGTGATGCGTCCTGTGTGGCGGTTCTATTACATGTGTTGGCTTGGCACCCAGTATGCATCGTAGTGCTGCTGGAGGCCGAGACTTAGTATTCTCGGCTTCGATTTGGTTTCCAGCACACATTGTAGTGCTGCTGGAACCCGGGACTTAGTGTTCTCGGTCTGCGATTCTGCGGCGGGTTGTGCCGAGGGGATTTAGCCCTAATTCGTTGGGAGCTCCCGTCCAGAATACAAAGGAGACTCTGCCAAATTTTTCTAGAATTCCTGATCAGGAATTTGGTTCGAAGAGTTGGGCAGAACCGTTCCTTTGGTTTGCTGAACCAGTCTCGTGCGCGTTTATTATAGAACTTTGTACCTGATTCCGGTACTTGCCAGGTTGACTCCTGACTAGACTAGTCGCCTAGATCTTGACCTGTCTTGTCCGTCAGATAGCGTGAGGAGCACGGTTTAACTCGGGAGACGGTCTACAACTATGGTCCTTGTTTGGATTAAGGGTTCTGGATTTGCTCCAGAGCGGTCCATGTAATCCTTGCCATTTTTCGGCAACATTAATTAGTAGATTCTTGTCCCCAGGCCATCCTTTTTAGGAGTTATCCTAGTTTAGCCAGATAGGGCTACCAATTTTTCTATGTATCGGGATTCGTGACTTGGATATGTCTGAGGATTGAGTATCATGGAGATTACGATCTTGGGATCTTGGGATATCGATTTGATAGACTCACGTGGATTCTTGGATAGTGTTGCTATTTCTTTTGATTATGTTCTAATTCGATCGGACATATCTATGTGGACTCTTGGATTTTGATGATCGTAAATATTTTGTGGAATGAGGAGAATATCGAGGGTATTATTATATGATTTTTACTCAACTTTCCAAACGCCCAAAACCTGGGTTGATTGCTATGTCTTGGTAGTTGAGAGGTTTATTTCCCGATATCTTGTGATCATTGATTTAGAGGACCCTGGTGAGTCATAGGGCCTAACACTGTTTTATGAGGATTAGCGTAGTATCTGACAATTTTACTTCTTGATCTGATCTCCATCATGGAGGGGAGACTCTTGCTAGATTGATCTGGTGGATGGACCGATTTGATGATTGAAGCTATAGACTCCCATATATGCTTGAGATGCTATTATAGTAGTGATTCTGATCTTGTACTAGACCTGATATACATGTCACGATGTGGGCAGATAACTTCTTGTAACTGACAGATTTGTCCTTATTCCTGACATGACTACTTGTATCCGTGCTATAAGTCCAGCTTACCCTTTAAGGTATTGGCCCTGAGTTTGCACTGCGGTGCTCCTTGTCTACTGACACTTTGAGGTGCTACTTCCATGATTATATGGCATTGTGATGCCATCCTGATATTCTAGCTATATTATATGATTACCTGCACGGGTACCTTGGTAGTTCGCCTTTAGTCTTAGCGTGGTCAGGATTGATTGATTGCTTGTGCATTACGCTAAGGATGAATCACAATTAGGACTATAGGTGTCGAGGTTGATTCTTACTTAGCATTCTTGTACTGAGGTACGACATCTAGGAGGATGATTATGTGACCACAACATGTGATTCTAGATAACTGTAGGGATAATCTAGGTAACTTAAACTGGTAGAGGCATTGGGAGGGAACGAAATCCCGAGATCGTACAATACTAGCCTTAATATAGACATTAGTCCTGATTTGCTGGCTGGCCGCCACGGATGTTGTTCCCGTTCGTACTAGTGGATGGCAGTATCCAACTACTATTAGGTACTGTGTACTTCTCTTGCTCGCACGGTGGCCTTACGAGGGATCGGTGCTTATCTTATTATACTTGGCCCCGCTAGCCCTGCTGGGATGACATGATCTAAGGATTCCCATACTTGCATTGTTGGGGTAACCCAACCACCACATAGAAAGACGTAATCATTTCGGTGGCCGCTAATTCACTTAATTATTTAGCTTGTTGCTTGCACAGTCGACTGATTTCGAGTTATAGTCGGCGATGCAGGTATTATTGGATATTAGGGAGATTGTGATGATTGTTGGTTATTTAGCTGCATTAGTTGTGGATTGTTATCGTGCGTTGGTACCACACGATTCTTACCCTCTTTTACTGTTCATATATGCTATTCTTGTCTTATTTTATCCTGCAGGCTTTTGTTCGTCCGTCCTTGAGCCTTCCTTTTTGTTACTTGCTACGGTTGGCCTGACCAATCCTGGATTGTTTCCAGATTGCCAGTGACCGACCCTATCGATCTTCTAGACTTGACTTGGAGGATATGCTCCAATTCCAGACTATGCTAGGAACTGTGGGAAGGTATACCCGTCTACATTATTATCTTGTACTGTGGATTTCCTAATTATCATATGAGTATTTCATGTCTTCCATATGATTCTCTCTCTTGCTTATTATTTCTTTGTGATTGACTGTGGATATGAGATTGGATTTAGGCCATAGATTGATTGCATGCTAGGATACCCAGTAAGATTGACTGCCGTCATCGCCGTATAACGTATTCGTACCTTATACGGTGTAGCTGGCCGACGTCCGTCCTTGTATTCCGGTACTGGGGCGTGACAATGCGAAAGGTGACCTACTTTCCTGCGCAGTCGATGGTGGCATTACAAGCACCGAGCCAATTTATTTCCAGTATGATGTCATAGTCCTTAATATCTAGAACTATCGCATCAAGCTACACATGTTTACCACCAGTACAGATGATTCTGTCTCTGTAGGCTAAGTTTGTAAGTAGTGATATACCCGACGATATGTTAACACTAAGATTAAAGCCTAGCGGTGTCACAAAAAATTTGTGCTTATCGACAAAATCTGCCGATATAAAGCTATGTGTGGCACCTGAATCAAATAGTACACGAGCATGTTTGTTATTGAAGAGCAGTATACCTATCACGACTGTGTCAGCTACAAACGCTTCATCTCGGCTCATGGCGTAGATTCGTCGCTGGGCATTACGGCGACGGTCTTGGCCATTCTGTTGTACGGGTTGAGGGGCTCGTGGTGCCGGACGTTGATTCCCTGGACGATGCTGCTGCTGTTAAGGCGCCATTGGGTTCGGCCTTCTGGTCGGACAATCAGCACGTATGTGGCCCTTTTACCATACTTCCAGCATCCACATTCAGGTATCAGGAAGTCGTTGCACTACAAGAAAAATACCTTATTATAACGTTTGAAAAAAAGTTATTATAACGAATTATACATAAACGTTATAGAATTTCAGAACTCCCGCTTATTATGACAGTTTGGACTACTTTTTGGCCTATTTTAACGTTTTACACATATAAACGATGTATACAGTTTATACGTATATGACAGTTGTAAATAGAAACGTTGTGAAAGGTCCAAAAACTTCGCTCAACTTTTTTATATTCCCTCTTTTTTTTTATTCCCCCCGAAGAGGAACAAAAGATGTAAACTCAGCCAGCTCTCTTCCCCCTCATATTTTCGGGTTCGCTCTAATTCTTCCTCCCCACCCTCCTCTCCTCCTTCCCCCCTTCTCCTCCTTCCCCTTTCTCGATTGCTACAGTAGAGCCAAGTTTGAGCCCTATAGAGCTCTTCTCCTCTCCGTCCATCCTCAGCGGAAAGCTCGACGCTGATGGATCCTCACAGGAAAGCTCAACGCTGATAGATCCTCACAGGAAAGGTTCCTTGTACTACACAATTTTCTATGTCAAAAATTTAGGGATATGCTTCTTGATTTGGGTTTTTTTGTTTGTTAGGCCAAGACTTTAGGGTTAGGGTTTGGTAGCCCTAACCCTAATTTTTTTCCTTAATTGTTTTACCTCTTTTGTGATTTACGCAATGAATCTTATTCGGCATTTTCTAATTTTATTGAAAGAGGGGGAGTTGGTATGTTGCTTGGGTCAGCCATAAAGGGAGGAGAGAAAGCTCCAGTGGTAGTGGTGCTCGAGCCTGAGGAGGAGTCCCTCCCAGGAGTGTCGTCGCCTTCGTCAATCATGAATTAGTAAGTCCCGTATGCCCTTTTCCCTTTCTCGTTCAAAATTTCTGTTGCACTCTCTGTTAGTCTATTTGCAAACAATCGATGGAAAAATTCAGTTGCAATCCCTAAGAAGAGATGCAAAGAATGCAGTTGCAATCCCTAAAAAAGAGATGCAAAATAATGCTGATTGCGTAGCCTAAACGATTAAAAAAATCGAATCGCGTTTGCAATAGCGGTTTCTCGAAGGCAACAAGAGATGATCAACAACAGTTGAGTCTCAGATTCTCGAAGGCAACAGAAAGAGGAAGGAAGAAGAAGAGCGGATCTCGCTGGGGTGTTGAACACCGGCGCTCAAAGCTATACCCGCAGTACGGATAAGCTCCCAGGAACCAGCAAGTTCAGGAGAACTTCTGGAACGCTCGTAAGTCAATATTTGAGACTTGAACGGGCTTCCTGGACTTAACAGACTCCCTCAACTCTCTTCTTGGTGCATCTTTCAAAGGAGGCCAAGGGGCTCTATTTATAGAGTGGAGTTGAGACTTCACCTCTTCTCCTATCCGATGTGGGACTAAAATACCAATACTCAAAAATAGAGTTTGATATTTTAGATCATCCCACAATCAGCATAGAAGTGTGCCAGTCCACGCCTACCCCCCGAACCCTCCCGTGCATGCACGAGACATCTTGGAGTCCGCGTCCGAGTCCGAGTCCGCACAACAAAAATTAACTTGCATCCTTGTTGGATTTAATCCTTTTTTCTTCTAGGAAAATACTTCCACATGGCACAAACTTGTGCCCCACTACACCTCATGTGCACACCTCAACACAAGCAATGCATTATATTAAGATACTCACCATTTGGTGTAGCCGATGTGGGACTATCTTTCCTAGTCCAAAGGCAAAAACACCAACAATCCCCCACATATCTCAATATATGGGTTGAGCGTTCCCCACAGTGATTGTCCATCATGCATTATGAGAGATGTCGCTACGACTTGAATCTTCCCGCATAGGTTAAATAACAGCATGATACAAGAATGGACTAAGCCTTGAATTCTGCACCATAACTGCAATTCTTCCTACTCACATAGTGACATCAACTGTGCTTCTGGCTGCACATTGAAGGCCTTGTGCCAGCCTGGTTTCAGTGTATAATTTTTGGGCGTCTACAAGTTTACCCTCAAGAGACGGCCTGATATCTCTGTCCATACACTATAGGTGAGTTCTATATAAAGAGTCATTGGCATGAAGCATTGCGCTTCTTTGCGGTGCTACGCCGCTATGACATGGCTGACAAAGCCAAGGCATTACCCCTACCTGGGAACCTCATCGTAGTGTCATACTACTGTAGTATGAGGTCTCAAGCCTCTTTGTAGTGCCAAACTACCCAGCATGAAGCCTTGCGCTCCCTTGTGGTGTTACGCCACTATGACATGGCTTGCAAAGCCGAGGCTTTACCCCTACCTGGGTACCTCATCGTGGTGTCATGCCACTGTAACATGAGGACACCGGCCTCTTTGTAGTGCTGCCTACATCTCTTTATTACGATTATGCAACATTAGGCTACCTGCCTATATGCGGTGCTACGCCGCCTGTAACTTGGCTAACAAAGCCGAGGCATTACCCCTACCTGGGAACCTCATGGTGGAGTCACCCCACTGTAGCATGGAGTTGTAACACTCCTTTGTGGTTGTTGCGCCACCATGCTTCCTGTAAAGCATAACAGACCTTCACTCAGTCTGAGAACTCATTAAGGCATTATGCCATCCTTCTCACAGGATCAATTTTTCCGTAGAAAATTCATAGTAGACAACAGTGGTTCTGGGTCCGAAACCCTTACATGTTCCGCAGAACAAGTGCCCACTGTTAACTAATATTTTTCCAGTCAATAGTCCTCCCTTGAATCAAAAAATTAGATATCTGGTAGATTTCTCTTTGAACCAATAACATAAAATTTATTGATAGGATTATAATGACACAATATTAGAATGCCTTCAAGCCCATCTTCCTTGCTGTGTCCTCGACCAGCTGACGCTTGAGACCCTTCGTGAACGGATCCGCCAGGTTTTCCTGACTCCGAACATCGATCACTGCAATGACGCCCCTTTTTATGAGATCGTTCACTGCTCTGTGCTTCAACCGCACAGTCCTCTTCTTCCCGTTGAAGAGTTCATTTGATGCCACTGCTGCTGCCGCCTGGTTGTCACAGTATATCGAAATCGTCGGTATCTGAGCCCCAACCATTGGAAGGTCATACATGAGCTCCCGAAGCCACTCTGCTTCATCTGCTGCAGCGTCCAATGCAAAGAATTCAGATTCCATGGAGGAGCGAGATAACATAGTCTGCTTCTTCGACTTCCACGATATAGCAGCTCCACCCATGGCGAACACATATCCACCTGTGGAATATTCGCTCTCCACCTCTGAACACCAGCTAGCATCACTGAAGCCTTCCACTACTGACGGATCTCCGCTGTAGTATAGTGCATATGTCTGAGTCTTCTTGAGATATCTCATAACACGCTTCACAGCTTTCCAATGCTTTACGCCTGGATTGCTCGTAAATCGACTCAACATTCCCACTGCAAAGGCTATGTCAGGCCTTGTGGCAGTAGTAGCGTACATCAAACTTCCGATGACGCTAGCGTACTCCAACTGCCTGACGCTCTCCTTCGAATTTGGCTCCAGTTTCAGATCACTCCTGTACGGTGTATCAATAATAGGAAGATCTTGATACCCGTAGCGAGAGAGCATCTTCTCAATGTAATGAGACTGTGACAGCGCTATTCCAGTGCCTGTCCGGATGATCTTGAGCCCCAAGATTACGTCGGCATCCCCCAAGTCCTTCATACTGAACTTGGTCGAGAGGAATTTCTTTGTCTCTGTGACGCAGCTTAAATCCGTACCTAGGATTAGCATGTCGTCCACGTATAGACAAACGATTACTCCTCTTCCGTCAGCAAACTTCGTATAGACACACTTGTCTGTTTCACTGACCCTGTAGCCATTTGACCTTATCACCTTGTCAAACTTCTCATGCCATATTTTGGGAGCTTGCTTCAAACCATACAGAGACTTCATCAACTTGCAGACTTTGTCTTCCAGACCTCTGACGACAAAACCTTCTGGTTGTTGCATGTAGATCTCTTCGGTCAGCTCGCTATTAAGGAATGCCGTTTTCACATCCATCTGATGTATCACCAGCTTGTGTATTGCTGCTAAAGCAATTAACAATCTGATAGTTGTCATCCGAGCTACTGGAGCATAAGTGTCAAAGTAGTCGATCCCCTGCTTCTGAGCAAACCCCTTGGCCACTAGCCTGGCCTTGAACTTGTCAATGGTTCCATCTGCTTTCATCTTCTTCTTGAAGATCCATTTGCATCCGATGGGTCTTGCTCCTTCTGGTAGGTCGACCAATACCCATGTGTTATTGGAGGTGATTGAGTCAATCTCGTTGTCAATCGCCTCCTTCCAGAATATAGCATCTCTGGTCTTCATCGCCTCATCATAGGTAAGCGGATCTGCTTCCACATGATAGGTGACGAAGTCATCTCCGAAGTCTTTCGGCCTCCTCGCTCGCTTAGTTGACGGCTCAGCGAGTTCTGGTTCAGCTGGTGTCTCCTCGACAGCAACTCCATCTTGGACTACTGGTTCGATAAAGATCTCTGTCTGCTCCGCACCCTCATTATTCTCCGGAATGTCCGTGAGAACAATGTTCTTGTGCCTTGCAAACTTTTCTTCAAAATGTTCAGCATCGCGAGATTCGATGATATGATTTGACTCGATATCAAGGAATCTCCGAGCATCACTCTTCTCGGCATACCCCAGGAAGATCGCCTTAGTAGTCCTTGTCCCCAGCTTCTGAATCTTTAGATCCGGGAGCTTCACATAAGCCAGGCACCCCCACACTCGAATGACATTCAGGTTGGGTCTGACTTTGAACCAGAGTTCATGAGGAGTTATGTCGGAAGTTGCATACGGCACTCTGTTCAGAATGAAAGTGGCCGTTAATGCAGCTTCTCCCCAATAGCACTTTGGGAGACCCGCAGTCAACAGCATAGAATTCATCATCTCTGTCAACGTTCTGTTCTTCCTTTCTGCTACTCCGTTGGATTGTGGAGAATACGGAGCCGTCGTCTCGTTGATGATTCCATGTTCTTTGCAGAATGATGAGAATTCATGAGACCTATATTCCCCACCTCGATCACTCCTCAGCCTCTTGAGTTGTTGTCCAGTTTGCCGTTCAGCCTCGGCCCTGAACTCCTTGAACTTCTCGAATGCTTCGTCTTTAGATTTGAGTAAATAGACGAAGGCATACTTGGAGAAGTCATCGATGAAAGTAATGAAATACTTCATCCTGGCCTTTGTAGAGAATTGTTTGAAGTCACAGATATCTGAGTGAACCAACTCCAGAAGATCTGTGCTTCGATGGACCCTGTGGAAGGGTTTCCTAGTGATCTTCGTCTGAGCACATATCTCACATTTCTCTACCTTACCCCCACACTTGGAGATAAGTCCTAGACTAGACATTTTGTTTATTCGCTTACAATGAATATGTCCTAGTCTATTATGCCACAACTCAAGAGAGTAATTCAAACTAGTGATAGCATTGACATTATTATGCTGGGTTACAACAAGCTGAATTTTGTACATTCCTTCAGTCTGAAAAGCTTTCCCGAAGAAAGTACCCTTCTTGGACATCACCATTTGGCCAGCATTGATGTCCATCCTCAAGCCTGCGTTGCAGAGCAGGCTCCCAGAGATCAGGTTCTTTGCGATTGCAGGAACATGCTTCACACCTTGAAGCGTCAGAATGTTCCCCGATGTAAGCTTCAGCTCCACCGTCCCGATCCCCAGTACTTCAGCTTGTGCCTGGTTCGCCATCATGACTTTCTCGGAAGTAGGCTCATAGGAGACGAACCAGTCCTTGTCTGAACAGACATGACATGTCGCGCCAGTGTCTATCCACCAGTCCAAGTTTGCCCCCACAGTTGCAACCTGTGCTATCATGGCAACCTGATTAGTAACCAAAGAAACCTTGTTAGGCTCACCTTGCTCTTTGGGCTTGGACTTGCATTCACTTTTATAGTGACCCTTCTTGCCACAGTTGAAGCAAGTCACATGGGACTTGGACTTCTGTTGCTTGAATCCTGGACCCTTCACTTTCAGATTCGAGAAGTCCTTCTTCTTGTGGTGAGAAGCCGCCTGCTTCCCTTTGTTCTCTCTGGTGGCTTGAACCAGATTCGCCGTTGCTAGTTGCTTGGACAGGGTGTCCAACTTCTGTTGAGAGCGCATCTCGTCCTCAACATGAATCTCGCTGAGGAGATTATCCAGGCTAATCTCCATCTTCTTCCTATGCATCCTTGCATAGATGTTGCTCCATCCTGGAGGAAGTTTTGCCACGATCCCTCCAACGACGAACTTGTCGACGAGGGGCATGCTATCGTCCTCCAGTTTCTGGCGCAGCTTCAGGAACTCTTTCACTTGGGGCAGCATGGTCTTCTCGTCTTCAAAGACCCATTTGTGGTATTTTTCAACCATGAACATCTTCGACCGGGCCTCGTCGTCGTCATACAGCTTCCCCACGGACTCCCAGATCTCTTTGGCAGAAGTCCTCTTTGTGTAGGACTCGGCCAGAGAGTCTTCCATGGAATTCAGGATCAGCAGCCTGCATATGCTGTTCCACTTCGTCTGCTTGCTCGTAGCAGCGGCCAGAACAGCAGCAGATCCTGTTGCTGGAACGATTGGTTCTTCCTCATCCAACACGTGATCAACATCCACGAGTTGAAGGTTCAGAGTCACCTTTCGCTTCCAGATCTGGAAGTGTTCGCCGTCGAATTTCTCCAACTTGTTAAAGCCGGTATCGACAAGCGAAGCACGAGTGTTTTCCATCGAATCGTATAGCTTTGAGATTGTTAGTCTATTTGCAAACAATCGATGGAAAAATTCAGTTGCAATCCCTAAGAAGAGATGCAAAGAATGCAGTTGCAATCCCTAAAAAAGAGATGCAAAATAATGCTGATTGCGTAGCCTAAACGATTAAAAAAATCGAATCGCGTTTGCAATAGCGGTTTCTCGAAGGCAACAAGAGATGATCAACAACAGTTGAGTCTCAGATTCTCGAAGGCAACAGAAAGAGGAAGGAAGAAGAAGAGCGGATCTCGCTGGGGTGTTGAACACCGGCGCTCAAAGCTATACCCGCAGTACGGATAAGCTCCCAGGAACCAGCAAGTTCAGGAGAACTTCTGGAACGCTCGTAAGTCAATATTTGAGACTTGAACGGGCTTCCTGGACTTAACAGACTCCCTCAACTCTCTTCTTGGTGCATCTTTCAAAGGAGGCCAAGGGGCTCTATTTATAGAGTGGAGTTGAGACTTCACCTCTTCTCCTATCCGATGTGGGACTAAAATACCAATACTCAAAAATAGAGTTTGATATTTTAGATCATCCCACAATCAGCATAGAAGTGTGCCAGTCCACGCCTACCCCCCGAACCCTCCCGTGCATGCACGAGACATCTTGGAGTCCGCGTCCGAGTCCGAGTCCGCACAACAAAAATTAACTTGCATCCTTGTTGGATTTAATCCTTTTTTCTTCTAGGAAAATACTTCCACATGGCACAAACTTGTGCCCCACTACACCTCATGTGCACACCTCAACACAAGCAATGCATTATATTGAGATACTCACCATTTGGTGTAGCCGATGTGGGACTATCTTTCCTAGTCCAAAGGCAAAAACACCAACACTCTCTACTCCTCTCAAAATTCTTCTAAATTTTTTTAGTCTAAAAGATATATATTGATTTGGTTGTGGATATACTATGGATATTTGGAAGGATTTCTTTTGTTGTGTTGTTGGGTTTTTGCCTAGATTGCGTTTGAAATTAGGATAAAGAATGGACTAGGGAATAAATTACTTAGAGATTGAAATTACATCATGCGGCCTTGGTCAATTAATTCCAAACAATATAGAACTCATCTATAATCATATGAGCAACCAGACCCTTTATACACCAGAGTCTAGTAGTTATCTAACTCCTTTAAGCATTATGACTAAGACCTAAGCTAAACTAAATGATAAGCTTAAATAATAAAGTCTTGTCCAAATATTTAATTAAGAATTTGGTTTACTTTACTTCTCAACATGTCTTGGGTTTGAATCAGAATTAAGTAGTTCCTAATGTTGTGATTAAATAAATTTAAGAAAATAACTCTATTAATCACTTGTAGATTAATTAACTACGCAAGGGATCTTGTTTTGTAAGTGCGGAAATTGAGAATTGTTTTAGTCCAATCTATAACAACTAATTGGATGACTTGTAATTTGAGAATATTGTAATTTTGAACTACTTACATTTTTATTATAGTTTAGTTCCTTATAATGTTATGTTTAGTTGGGCCTAAAAACTTAATCTGTACAAATTCCAAAGTCCATGGTTGGGTACGGAATGTCACGAACCATTATGTGATGGCATCGGCACGAAAAGCTGTCGACCTTATGTGTCGTACCTTCCACAGTTTTCCTTACTCTTTCATTTGTAGCTTCTTGTTTATGAAGCCATTTCAGCTAGGTACATAAAGTTTGTTATTTTTTTGTGGACTTGATCTTATAGACAAGAACACTTTCCCATGATTTGTTTGTAAAAGTAGGATATGGCCAATAATTATATATATATATATTACTGATATTGTACGCATAGTCATATGCTTTCTCCTTTAAAAGAATTGGCGAGATGGGTTGGCTTCTTAAGATGTGAAGAGGTTTGGCATTTGCAATAATAGTACTATTAAGGTATTTAAATCTTGTAGGAATTTGGGTGGAGATAGAAGCTATCATTGTCGTTCCTTGTGTTCATGTTTTATCTTTAGAGTTGCACATAATAATTCATACGTTCTCTTTGTCCATGTAATGGTGTAAATGTATTTTTCAGAAATTTATTTAATAGTTTCTACAAGGTTGAAGGGATGGAACCTGATCAAGGGATCCATGTCCGATTCCATAATAGACCCTTATAGCTGAAAGGGAAGTTCTTAGGAGTACATACTGATAATTGAGTCCCTCCTTGCAATAATGACTATTTTCTAGAAATAGTAATTTATACAATGTTTATTTCATGCAAGTGACTATATTTAGATATACTTCTAAAAATGGTGTTTGTTTCATTCATAGTTAACTTGGCTTATATATTTTTATTTTGGTTAGTATATTTTATTTATGAGCAGTAATCTGTAGCCAGTAACCATGGATCATTTCTGCTTTGAGTTATCAGCCTGAAACTCCACCCTTTATTCTAAAAATATTTTCTTTGGACTTAACTATTCTTAGTTGATTAAAATAACAGTTTTTGAAGTTAAATGCTTCTATTTTGCAGTACTTGGATGAAAACAAGAAGTTGATATTGGCAATTTTGGATAATCAAAATTTGGGAAATCTGAGTGTGCATAGTAAGCAACTAAGCAACCTGAACTTTGCAGCTAGACTGTCTATTGTCATCCTTTTTTTACCTTTCCAATACATATTTATAGCTTCTTTAGAGCATTTATTTTGAAAGATGCATCCGACATGTGAACTTCTTGTATATATTGCTTTTCATCTAAATGATTTCTTTTCAAACATTTTATTGTAGGCAAAACTTTTACACCAAAAAAGAATAAGCATTGTATAAATGTTACTCTATACCTCTCAGGATGGAGTGACGTTCTTGAGGGTCTATATAATGATCTTTACGTTCAATTAATCCTTCAAATGCTTTAGGACGCTGATATAGAAGTGGCTAACGTTCAATATTCCTTCACGTGTATGTTTTTGTGCCACATGTTTAATAAGTTTCTCCTAACAATGTTTTGATCAAATGCTTTCCTCGTAATAACTTGTGTTGGACGAAGGGTATGAACCACATGTTCAATATTCCTAAGCAATCACATATGCCTTTTTTGGTGTGTCCTAGTTAGGTTTTCAAGGCATGAACCACTGTTGTGTTTTTTCACCTTTGATAAGCACCATCTTCCCTTACAAGTGCTTGAAGAGTATACTGATTGATTATTTATTCGATTACAGTTGGATCTCCTATATTCACCATATGTAATGCTTGTTCCAACAAGGGTATGTTCTGCAATTGATTATAGTCCTAAAATATTAGTAACCACTTCTGTGAGTTGTAGATGCTCTGAAGACACCTATGTGAAAGTTCCAAAAGTCCTGGTAGATCAAATAATATCAGGTAACCTGAGAAAAATCTTTCTATTGTGATATAATTAACTATGTCATGTAGAAAATTATAACATAAACACACATGGTGGTAATACAAGAACGTTATATCTTTTTGGATTTAAAATTTTAGAATATTTCACGTCGAAGCAGCCTAACTGTCTTGCGAGTAATATAGGATCATAATAATTTCTACAAGTTTACGATCACATTCTTGATATGTTTGTTATTTAGAAAACTTGAAGTCTCTATTTTCCCTCTAGTTATTGTAGTAGATAGCTGGATCCTTAGAAGGATTTTATGGATTAGGATATTATACTCGATGAACATCCTATACAAGTATATTCTTAGCCATTTCCTAATCATTCAACTATATGTGTTATTGTCGTCTTTGTAGTATAACATGTCCTAAACAAGTATAGTTCTAATGCTGAGAGGCATGAAAAGGATCTACGGACCCATTTGTGTAGTTTATCATCCATGGGGATATATGTGAACTTACCTATCCAGGATGTGGGAAGAAGTGTATTTACTCAGGAAAATGAAAAAATTAGCAAGATTTCAGTTTGTCAAGCTTGCTTTCATTCATATGCTTTGTTTGCAATATATGTTGACACTCTTAATTAACATGTTTCTACTGTTTCCTTTTTAAATAATTTTGCCTTTTCTAAATTATTAAATTTGAATGGTCTTCCTATCTTGCATGATATTGAAATATTGTTCTTCGCATTAGTTGATGGTGAATAGGCCTTGCAAACAGTAATATAGTGAAGTGTTAACTGTGACTTTTGTGTGTGATCAGGGAAAGCAAACAACACGGACCTATGTGCCTGGACCACGGAATTTCAATGTTGATAAAGCAGGAGAGTGTTTTAGAGCTAAAATCATTGAATGAAGAAAAAAGAAAGTATCCGAGGTCTTTTTGCGACAGCAAAAAAAGGAGCTCGCTGACAAAGAAGCAGCAGCTCTCAGGAATGAAGAAGATGACATCATCTCTGTATAGTGCAATCGCAGAGGAGCGTAATATCAAGGGTATCATCTTCTTCATCTATGGGAATAACATCAGTCCGAAAGTTTCACAAAGACTACGATAAAGGAACTTTTTCTCTTGCAGTCATAGGTTAAGAAAGGAATGTTAATAGTGCAATATCTTTTAACAGCAACATTTCAAGTTTTCTTTGTTAAATTGTATTAGGTGGTGTTGCATTTGTCAAATATCGTGTATGTTTATACATTGAGGGTTATGATGTTTGGCAATGTATTTTTGGGACTGGATTGAATGTTTATACAAAGTTTTTTTTGTTGTCTCAGAAAATTAATATGTTTTTTATAACGCATTGAATTATAACCATTTACAGGTGATATATATGTGTGTGAATAACCAGAATAGAACGTTAAAGTGTTATGTATATATATCTTAGTCATAACGCTTTCGGACAGATATGTTATATATAATGATAATATTAATGCTGTTTTCAAATCTATTGTTATATAAAATTGACTTAATTATCGCATTTTTTATTAAAAAATGTCATATAAGTGTATATCATATATAACGGTTTTTCTAAACTTTTATAACACCCGTGTTCATGACGGTTGCCTGCTTCAAAAAAACTGCCATAAATTATCATATATGACAGTTTTTACCCGTCATAACACGGTATTTTTCTTGTAGTGTTGATAGTGTGACATAGCCGGTGATATCGGGCGCAGCGAGGTCATGGGTTCCGCCCTTGACATCTGCCTTGTTGCCCGTTGTTTGGACGCTTGTTCGTATTGTTTCCTCCCACATGGCTAGGGCGCTTGTGATTGTATGTATGTACAGTGCCGACAACAGTTGGGGATATTGGCACTCAAAGAAGAGAGCGTAATTTAGTGACACGGCCATCGTTTCGTATTCCAGAACTGACATATGAGTAGAGATAGAGGGTCGCAGACCCACTTTGAACTGTCGAGCGCGACTCTTCTCAGTAAGCAGAAGCGAACCGACAAATTTGGACAACTTATTGAACTCCGCCGCATTTTGCTGTACTGTCATGTTCCCTTGCTTCAACTGCATGAATTTGTTTTCCTTTTCCTGACGAACGGTTGAAGAAAGATAATTGACTTCAAAGGCTTTGCGGAACGTGGCCCAAAATATCAGCGTTATTTGGTCGTCGGGTCGGATCGCTCATTTGTGCACGGCCCACCAGTCGTGCACGTTCAACCGAAGTTGAAGTTGAGCGCAAGCGACTTGCTTTGATTATTTAATGCCGAGGAGCTCAAAATGGTCTTCTAGCTCTTCCAACCAGTCGATCGCAATCGAAGGACCTTCGGTGCTGCTAAAGGAAGCACGGCACGCTTTCTTGAATTTCGACACTTCGAAGTTGTAACTTCTCGGTGCTGCAGGTGCAGGTGCAGGTTGGGGCATGCACTTTTTTGGATCGGCTTTAATAGCTCGGACCGTAGGCTCGGTAATAGCATGGGTTGTTGCGGAGTTACTATTTGCCACAACCGTCTAAATATTCTATTGTAGAGTATCAAGCTGCTTCTACTACAACTTGAATTGCGCAGCGAATCAGGCCTTAAACTGACTTTGTCGTACCTTAGCTTGTCTTTACTGGTTTTTAACTTACCATCGGTGTTATTCATTCTGGTGTTGATTGGCCTCGGCCTGCCGTTGGTGCGCTTCTAATATGCGCAACATCCGTTCCATGGGGGCGTTTGGGGGTTCATCCCTTGAGCTACTCGAGCCGTTCGAAGCACCTTCTTCGCTCGCGGCAGCAACTTCCCCAACTTATGAAATTAGAAAGCAACTCACATTAGTTTCAAAAAATTTACGAACTCACTGTATGGAACAAGTCATCTCATCGACACGAGGTCAAAGTTTTGAGACTTAAACGGAAGGCCAAAGGACGTAAAGCCGTGCTCTGATACCATTATGTCATGTCCTGATTCCGAAGAATTGATAGTCGTCCCCCGGACGTGATGCCGTACGAGCCTAGGTTGCGCACGCACAAGGAACTTTCATAAGGTTATCCGAAATACAACAACAAAGAGAGTACGTAGACTAAATTGAAGACATTGTATTGAAAAAACTTTCTTGCTTTATTGGTAATGAACATCATATTACACACTCGATACGAAGGTGTCGCACGGTCTTAAAAACTGACTCCATTACAAAATAAATGTCGATGAGATAGTCGTTCTATACATCACGCCCCTTTATATAACCAAAATGATCAAACACCTTGGATAGGGGAGAGTTGAGACATCTCTACTTGGACAGTTGCATGGTCTTCAAAAGAGATTCGATCAGGTCTTCGCATGCACAGGCGAAGCTTCAAAACACACGAGCGTCGCCTTCAGTCAGGTGGCACGTTCCTCCTAATTTATATCACCTGTGGAGAGCGAGGATAAGTACGTTCACGTGTACTGGTGCGTGGCTAATTAATTTTCATGCTCTCATTTGGTTCAAGAATTCAGGTGAAACATGCAACATATTTTAGTAATCTTTCTATCTATCCTAGTCAGTTTCATGCCAGCAGTTTAACGAAACATAACCAAGGTAAATTACGCTAGAACTTACCTACGAAAGAATGTGTCGTGCAATATAAAGCTTACCATAATCTTCCCTGCCAATTTGTTAACATTATCTAAAAATAGTGTGTTCTGGAGGTCACTAGCATTAACTAGCCATCCTGGACATAGCCTAGTTAGAAGGGATCTTTTCAACGCAAGTAGCAAGCTCCGCTGAAAGTCTCCAAATTACCCATTGCTTAAACCCAGCTCGGCTATACCTTGTTTCCCCTAGGCGGAATCGGTCTCGTGGCCCCAAGTTATCGTTCGAAAAAACATCGCCCTTGTGCACAAGTTGTCTATGACCGTGCCAGACTAAACTTAGTTATTCAATCATGGTCTACAATTTTCTAGGAAACTCAATCGAATTTGGCGTATACCGCCTTATCATTTGCAACATTTATTCATAGCATCAGTCTTCGTTTAACACAGTTATATAGCATATACGTAAAATGTAAGCATGTAACAGTTCTATAGCATGTGCACGTAAGAATTCATGTAACAGTTCATTTAACATAAGCATTTGTGTCGTTGCGGCTACAACTAGCAAATTGATTCATATGATGCTATCGATTGATTGAAGATAAGAAGGTCAAGGGGAGAAGGGTCAACCACTTACCTTGATTGTTTGATTGAGGCGAGAGACCGGCTGATAGCGCTCAGAAGATGCCTATGCGATCTCCTAGAATCGCATAAGTAACAGATCAGAACACTGTCCCATTCAAATGAGTTCGATATGAAATGCGAGTTCGAAGAAAGCAAGCCACTCAAACCATCGAAAATCTTTATGAAAAAAATTCAGAAAATCGAATGCCAAAGAAGCAAGTACGGCATAAAAAAGCAGAGCAACGGGAGGTCTCTCCTGACTCAGTCGTAGAGTCCACCATCGAGGTACAACCCGCTGAATATGGGACTTGATTCTGAAGAAGCCATTACATAATGAGGAAAGAATCTTAATTCAAAAGTTTCCATTTAATCGATTCAATCGATCCCGACCAATCAGTTCCGGTCAAATCGATAGCGACATTGTTCCTTTATCGTGCACCCTATAGTTAGAAATAGGGCACGATGTAGGGACGGGACACTACACCATAACCAACTAAAAAAAAGTTTCGTCCTCGAAACTTAAGAATAGAACCCGCCTCTAAGAAAACAATAAAGGAAACTTATTCCTCATTTTTGACTCGAGTTCCCAGGTCGACTCTTCGATCAAATAATTCCTCTAGAGTACGCTGACGAGAGGGATCGCTCAATTTTGAAGTAGCTTATCCTTGCACTCTAAGACTTGAACCGGTTCTTCCATATATGATAAGTTTGCCTTCAGATCTAGCTGACCGAGATCTACGACATGGCTCGGATCATGCACGAACTTCCGCAGCTGAGAGACGTAGAAGACATCATGCACATTTGACAGTGCTGACGATAATACAATCTGGTAAGCTACTGGGGTGACTCGCTTCAAAGTTTTGAAAGGACCCACAAATCGTGGACTAAGCTTGCCTTTGGCTCCGAATCTGGTGACTCCTCGCATGGGCGTTACCCTCAGAAACACATGATCGCCTTCTAGGAACGTAAGGAGTCTTTAGTGGGTGTCGGTGTAGCTCTTCTGTCGACTCTATGCAATCTTCGGCCTTTTCCGAATAAGCCAAACTTTTTGTACGGTCTGTTCTACCAGTTTTGGACCAAGAATCTGTCGCTCCCCTACTTCATTCCAGCAAATGGGTGATCTGCACTTACACCCGTACAAGGCTTCGTACGACGCCATCTGAAGCTGGACTAGTAGCTATTATTGTATGCAAATTCTGCTAGCGGTAGATGAATGTCCCAACTTGATTTCAAGTCAATTGCACAGAGCTGTAGCATGTCTTCGAGAATTTGATTCACTCTCTCCGTTTGGTCGTCGATCTGAGGATGGTAAGCCAAGCTAACCTTCAACTTAGTACCTAGAGCCGACTGAAGGCTACTCCAGAAGCACGCCAGAAATCGCCTAACCCGATCTGGGACGATGGATATAGGCACTCCGTGCAGTCGAACAATCTCGTCAAGATAAATCTGAGCCATTGACCGATACTCCAAGTAATTTTGATGGCAATAAAATATACTGACTTGTTTAGTCAATCGACGATAACCGAGATGGCATCGTTCTCCCATGGCGTCTTCGACAACCCAACAATAAATTCTATACAGATATGCTCCCACTTCGACTCTGGAATGACCAGGTTCTTCATCTTCCCGCCCGGTCTCTGGTGCACAGCTTTTACTTGCTGACATGCTATGCATTGCGATACGAAGAGTGCCACATCTCTTTTTATCCTGTGCTACCAGAATGTTGTGCGGAGGTCCTTGTACATCTTGGTGCTGCCTGGATACAAGGAATATTTTACATAGTGTGACTCCGATAATATATTCTTTCGTAGTTCTGAGTCATTTAGAACACATATTCGGCCATTCAATCACAACATGCCTTTGAATTCAGCTCTCGCATCTTCGTTAGGTAGGGATCGTCCTTCTCAGTGGTCTTGATTCTTTCCAATAAACTCGGCTCCATGCGTAGTTGAGCAATAAACCTGGAGTTCGATGCCTATGTCTTCTAAATCGTGAAGTATTCGGTCGTTAATGGATAGTGAGGCTATATATTTTCAGCTTAGTGCATCTGCCACAACATTTTTCTTGCCCGAAGTACAGTCGATAGTCAAGTCATAGTCCTTGATCAGTTCTAGCCATTACCTCTGCCACAAATTCAATTCCTTCTATGTGAAGAGATACTTTAGGCTCTTATGATCCGTGAAAATACTGCATGCCACGCAATAAAGATAGTGACACTATAGTTTGACTGCGAACACAATTGTCACTAATTCCAAGTTATGTGTGTGATAGTTCTTCTCTTGTGGCTTCAGCTGACTAGAAGCAAAAGATATCACCTTATTCCGCTGCATAAGCACATATCCCAAGCCCTGGATAGAAGCATTGCTGAAGATTTGAAATCCCTCATTTCCTTCAGGAAGCACGAGTATTTGGGCCAAAATGAGCTGCTGTTTTAGCTCCTGGAAGCAAGTCACGCAGTCATTCGACCACTCAAATGCGACTTCCTTTTGAGTGAGGTGAGTCAATGGCGATGTAATTATCGCAAAGCCTTCATGAAGCGTCGGTAGTATCCCGCCAAGCCGAGTAAGTTTTGAATCTTACTAACTGACGTGAGCCGTCTCCAATCAACAATGCTTCGACTGTGTTGCCTTCTGCGGAGATCTATTATCCCACGAGCGCTGTTTAGCCAGAATTCACATTTGATCATCTTCGCATACAACTGGTTGTTACAAATGATTTAGAGTACGATCTGCATATGATGTGCGTGCTGCACTATGTCCTTTGAATAGACGAGAATATCGTCAATGAAGACTACGACGAATTTGTTGAGAAAGGGTCGAAACACCCGGTTCATAAAATCTATGAAGGTAGCAGGGATATTTGTTAGGCCGAATGGTATTACCAGAAACTCATAATGGCCGTATTGAGTACGAAAAGCTGACTTCTGCATGTCGTCTGGCTTGATCTTGAGTTGATGATAGCCCGATCGGAGATTAATCTTCGAAAACACCGAGGCACCTTGTAGCTGGTCAAATAAGTCATCTATGAAGGACAGTAGATACTTGTTCCGGACGGTGGCTTTGTTCATCTCTCGGTAGTCGATGCGAAGACGCATTGACCCATCTTTTTTCTTCACGAACAATACGGATGCTCCCCATAGCGAAACACTAGGCTGAATGAATCCCTTGTCGAACAACTCTTGCAACTGAATCTTGAGTTCCTTCAGCTCTGCGGGGGCCATTCTGTATGGAGCATTAGAAATCGGATGGGAGTCGGAAAAGGTATCGATGGTGAATTCGATTTCTCGATCGAGTGGTATGCTGGATAGCTCGTCCGAAAATACACCGAGAAATTCTTCCACAACATCGGTCTAACCCGCATTTGTACCATCCTGATGCATGTCTCGAATGGACGCCAAGTAGCCTTTATATCCGGAATGCAGCATCCTTCAAGCAAAAATTATCAAAATTGTCATGCCCCGACCTGAAATCACCCGGATCATCGTCCTCGCTGGAGGCGTGATGCCGCACGAGCCTGGAGTTACACTCGTGCAAGGCAAGATGACATGTTCTCAAATGGTTATCTTTGATTTAATATTAACAACGAAAGAAAAATAGAGTATACGAAACAATTCTCTTTATTGATATTCGATCTGAGATTACAAAGGCTTTCGATAGCCCAACAATATATGCCAGATTGGCTACAACACTCAGGTTCTCTCTGGCCCACAAAGGAATTCACCGTTCCATACATCATGTCTTCTATATTTCGGCCGCATCAATCCTGTTGCAAGTTCGAGCGTCAATGCGATCGCACGCTTCTGTCACAACCCGCTTCCAAATAATCGGACACGAGTCGGACACGCCCAGCCTTCGTCGTTAGACACGACGAAGTAAGTTGTACCAAGCTAGGAAAATCTAACCAGATAAACATGAATGTGCACGATCACAGCATCTATAAAACGTTCCCAGAATGATCACCATAATCCATCGATCATAATATCATAAAAGTACTAGGGACAACAAGAAGAAAAACACTATAAACTCACAACATACAATATCTAGAGGAAGAGCTAAAACAATCTAAACCTGAAACCTCAAGCTAAGTCATAGCTCCATCCTGCTCAGCTAAGATCCTGGGCTCTGGCCCATAAGATAGAACAATATCCTGTAAGTACACCTGCAACATATCCTAGTCAGGAGCGGAGCTAAGTATATCCAAGGAAATGAACATGAACATCATGGTATGAAAATGAATACAGAAAAATATAAAGTACGAGAAATGAGAACATGACATGAAACCTGAACATGAATACTGAAAAGTAAATACAGGGAACATGAAATGAATCCTGAACATGAAATACACAATGAACCTGATGTGTGCAACATATCGAAATACATCCAGAATGTGTGATCGGCTTGGGTAGATTCAGGGAACATGAAATGGTACGGCTTCGGTCCCGCGTACAGGATGCGGGGCCTAAGCTATTCACATGAATAGTAACTCGGATTTGATCACACATCTGTAGTATTTCTCCTTCCAAACACAAGTAAACTCAAGGAAACATGATTCAAGACAATCTCGTGAAATATCGTGTCAACCAGAAGATACAAGAATGAATATACAAGACATAAAGAAATAGACAAGTCCGAGGAGTATACTTGCCTTGCTCAGGGTGATCAAGTGTGGATAGTAAAGTTGGAAATCCTCCTGTTATGTGATTTCAAGTTGGTTACTTTCTAAGTACAAATTCAGTAAAAATTTAGTTTAAACTTTTATCTATGTATAAATGTTACATCACTAAAATGTAACCTACATACCCATCTTACCCTTACCTTTCTATTTGTAATCAGTTTAAAGTCTAGATTTAAAATGAACTTCCTGATTTGCATTCACAGCTACCCTTAATTTACCCATTCAAAATAACTAAATTGTAAAGTCACTCAATGCTTAGAAGAGAAAAGTTCAGTTGAGGTGCTGAACTATAAGTCCTGGACATGACAGTCCATTGTTCTGAACTCAAGTTATAATTCTAAAGCCTGAACTTCCTTCATCTATTATATGATTTCCTCAAGACTCTATCATCAATGGAACTTACTATCTAACTATAGTTTTAGATCAACTTAAAACAAGGCTTAAGGTTTCACTAATGGCTCTAAGGCTAAGTCCCAATTAGTGCTTATACAGTTTCAGTCCTTAAACAGGACATGGAAATAATTAGTCCTGGCAGGTCATTAAAACAGTTCAGTCCATAGCAGGACTGATATCAAAATTGAAGACACCTTGTCAATCTATTGTAGGTTCTCTGCATATTTCTGAATATAAACTTGTCCATATAGCTGAATACAAAGCATCAGTTGTCCCAATAAAGCTTAAACCTTAATCCTGCCTACACAGACTCAAAGACCCATATCAGGATTTTCTATCCAAGTCTAACGTAGTCACCATCTATGGTCCCTCATTCTAACCACAACACAGTAAACAAATATACCAATTGACAGTAAAGTTCAACTTACAACCACTCTAATGTCTCTTATCAGGAATTCGACTTTGTTTAGACTGAACTTCAATCCATGGTTCCTGACAACAATGTTAAACCAACTTCTGGTCAATAAGTACATTACCAGTTATTAGAATCTTAACAAATCAGAAAATTGTAGTAAGATTCAGTCCTAAGCAGGACTGATATGAATCAGCCTCTAACCATGACTGATACGAATCATTCTCTAAACAGAGCACTGATACGAATCCATCCTAATTAAAGCACTGGTACAATCAGTCCTAACTGCTACTAATCAGTCCATACTCTGTACCTAACTAAACATCCTATACTAGCTAAACCAGCAGCCTGCTAATCATTGTACCTTCATTTCCATCCAGCTATCAGCTAACCTAATTTTTTACACTATCAGATATGAGTCCAGATACCACTTCACCCATCTCAGGTTCAGAGGAAATTCTACTGATTCTAATCCTAAAATCCAACTGGCCTATAACAGACATCCAGAGAGGAATGCAACAGTTCAGTAAATCAACAGAGTTGATTATTCCTGCAGGTTAATACATTTAACCATAAATTAAAGCTCAAACTGAAATAAACTTCTACCATTGCATTTCTCTCTCAACTCTTCCTAATCTCCACTCAACTATAATGTCCCCAGATACCCTACTCATAGAACTGGAAATGGAAACTGAGAAAACCTTACAGGTAAGTCATTGAGTTAACATCCAACAACAGTTTAAAACTCAGGTAGGATGCTACAGGTCAGCTCATAAATTAAAATACTTTAGAGATATAATCAACACTCAAGAGATAGCCTATAAGAAATCTATCAACCATAAACTAAATACAAGGGATGAACCTACTCTTAGTACTGTAAGATATGTAAACACAGACTCAACAAATTTAGTATCTGGTCAAGCTGGTAACAGCTTCCTGGAAGCAATTTAGAAATCCACACATCTAATTCATAGGGAGAAAGAAAACCTAGGAAAGGAGTTTAACACTTTAAGAAATAAAACACACATCTAAAATACAGGTCAGTGGTAAAAATTCTTCATAACATGATATCCCAAATCAGCAACCCATCGTATAAATAGGATGCTTAACTAGACCTGGATTTAAACACATCAGGCTGACACAAACACTCAGGTACGGACACGACAACTGCCTGAACACAACAATTGCACCCTGTATCCCAAACAAATCCCCTCCTAATGTTCATAACTAATATTCAAGAAAAACCTTAACACAGACTCAGCAATGGGGGTAGGGTGATAACTTAATAGAGATTGTGTCTCGGAGAAAATTCTCGGATCAAATAAACGGACACAATTCCTTTTCGCATCCAAGAATGGTTCAGGGAACTTTGTGAAACAATTTATCAAACAACTATAGGACATTAAAAACTAGGCAAGGAATTCATACTTGACTGAATCTCAAAGAAAACAAAAATAGAAGATCAAACGAAATATCAAAACGAACGCTTACATATTCGAATTCAGTCCAAAAACTATTAGTTAATGCCAACGGTCCGATCCAGACTTCAACTTCGTTCCAAATGTTCTTGAATCAAAAATATGGAAGTCACACACCAAAACTGTACACATACTCCTCAAATTTGAAATGAGCAAGGGGATCGATACTCACCGAATCATCAATCAATCAGACGAAGAATGCAATGGTCATGCCACAGAAGAGAATCTAAATCGATCGATCTCTCGATTCTGATATGGACACGAGAATTCCATCAATTACAGCGGTCGATCGAAGGATTCACCTATAATTCAAGAATTTAGGTTTATTGGAATGTCTGCACACTTACTGAGTTCTCGATCGATCGACGAAGAGCATAGTTGTCTTCGTAAATTCGATCGCCGGAGTAATCTGCAGCAGTCGCTGCTGGAACCGTCGCTTGTAGCTGCAGAAAGTATGCCGCTCGATCGTCGGGAAGAGACCATCGAGTAACCGCTTGTACCGTCGAGGAGTCGGATCTGACGAAGAGGATGGTTCGTCGGAACCCGTCGCGTCGTCGTCGGGAAAACGAACGCCAGAAAGGGAGACTCGCGATGGTGGAGAACCGCCTGGTCGTCGTCCCTGAGAAGTCGCGCACAGCCGAGCACCGCCGGAGTCGCCGTGGAGGGATGAACCCCGTCGCCGCCGCTCGCCATGGCCGGATCTCTTCAGAAATTAGGATTAGGGCTAGGGAAATTTGGGGGAAGTGATGGAAGGAAAGGGCTCTGCTGTGGAGAAGACTGAGCTCTGGATTTGAGCTCGAGAAAAATAAAAAAGGAGTTAACTTTCTCTCTCCTCTCTGTAGTGTGATAAAAGAAATGGATTTGCAAGAAACCCCCTCCACCTAACTTGAATTTCCATCTGGACCCCTTCCTTTTTCATTATTTAAAAACATAAAAAAATAAATAAAATCTGTTAGAAAGTTTGTTAAAGGGTTGGGGACCACTCTAACTAAATTGAAAATTAGTTACTTGCCAAAATTCAAATCTCCCTCCAAAAGCAAATTTATTTAAAAAAATAGTTAATCACAATTGTTTAAAGGAAATTGTTTTAAAACAACTTATCATATTTTTATCAGAAAACTTTTAAAATTCATAAAAAATGAGAAAGTGGAGTTACAGCTTCAAACGCTGCGGTATTCCATGCCTCTGTGCGATCAAGCAAAGCTTCGCCGCGAGCAATCCATTCCCTACACCCTGCATGAAAGCTGGTGGGGGATCAGTACGTTTTTTCTTGCATGTACTGACGAAAAGACTAACTTTCTAAACTGATATTTTAGTATTTATGTTTAATTATGCAACTTAGCTTATGATCTTGCTATATTCTCCTTAGGGTCGATTTTATGGCATATTCGAAAGAGATAAAGCATGTTATCATGGCAAGCATGTATTCGAATTGAATAGGCAAGCAGATAAGCAATCTCGTGTTTATTTCATGGTGCAACTTCTTACCAACATCGACGCATTCGCCCTTGCACCGACGCAAGGTGAATACGCCTATCATCCTTCCCTGTCATGTTATAAGTGCTCTCTATGCAAGATCTATATGTGCAGGATACATATGTGCCTGCACTTTCAAACCATCGTTCCTTAATTATATGAAGGTCGTTGGCGTATCTGTGCCAGAATGGACTAAAGGTGTTTTTCTTTTTCTTTTCTCTCTCTTTTCTTTATTTCTTTTCTCTCTTTCTTTCTTTTCTTTTTTTCTTTTCTTTCTCGAATTGGGTAGCCCGGTGCCTATCGTAGTGGGTTGTTGTCCCAATTACGGAGACCTTCCGTTGCATACCATCATTTGCGGTTTTTTACATCTCGCCAAGCGGTTGCTAATCGTCTTAGGAAGTGCGCCTATCAAAGATTATATTCCTCTAGGCCGAACAGTCCCGGTACCCCGGCGCACCCATTCGAAGCTAACATTCCCGTGCACGGGAGATTATCGCAATTTTCCTCAAGTCCATTCGACCATGCAACGCACTATTATTCAAACAACCAAACATAGGCTTGAGTCCGAGACTCTGACTTTATCATCTCGTATTTCTTCTATTATCTTTCTATGTTCTTACATTCTATACTTCATTTCAATGTTCAATGGCATCTTGCCTTAACTCAATATTTGTCAACCGAACGATCCGAAGGTCCCGAACACCTTTCGAGGCATCATGCCACATCTGAAATTCCGTCACCTACATATATGTCACAACTGTTCTTTTCGCAACGAAGCCATCTTTTATGATTCTCGTGCACATAGGCACGCTTTGACACGATTGTTCTCATTTCTTCGAGTCGTACATGCGATGCATGCCTCGATACCATAATTCCATGTTCTTAGCCTTAATGTACAATGTTCGGGCTTGCACGCTAGGGCCTCTGTCACGACCCGCACCCACTGTTAGGGTACGAGAACGTAACAACGCCCAGCCTACGCCGTAGTATCGACGGTAGAATGCTGTCCTAGGTCAATCATCTATCAATACCAAGTACCTGTACAGTTTATACTCTCCGAATGGAGGTGACATAACAATATACATCTCAATCACATCTAGGGTAGAAGAACGAAAGACAGATAGATAGATAGTAACTCAAGAGAACAGTATCATAGATGAATAAGTCTAAGTGTCTAGTACAACATAATATCCAGAACTGTCAACTCATAATACAAAAAGTCTAAGAGTCTATACATCTCCATATCTCAAAATACAACTCAGAAAGTGAGACAAAAGTAAATATAGAAAAGACTGTCTAGACTAAACTGGTCTAGACTACTGGAACAACATCCTCAGCTGCAGGTGGATCCTGTTGAGGGTCCACAACATAAGTATCATCTAGTCCTGCTCCATAATAGGTAGACACCAGGGCCTCCTCCTCATCCTCTGTAATATTTTTAACAGGTCCAATCAGGACAGAAACGAGCATAATACATCTCACGCAGTGCATATCAGGTTAGGAAATACGATACAGGCAATAGAGTAAGATACATGAACTGCTGAAAGGAAATATACGCTGTAAAAGAGATAGCTGTAATGAAATATCTACTGTATATAGAGAACTATAAGTGACTAGTGATGTAGAGCACAAGATAGGCATGTGAATGGCTAGAATTTATACATGATTACACTACTGAGTTTGCACATGATTACACTACTTTGGAATTATTCACATGTCCACTTCTACTCCCCCGTTACCCCAATCAATACACAAGGATCTATACAAGTTACGTTATTGTACATGATATCACATGGGGCCCATGAAAGGGTGCACATGATAGTATAAATGAGGGCTCAGTAAACATGAGAGTACATGATCACATGAGTGCACATGAATGATGGTAGCATAGGAGTACATGATGATAGTGAAACACACATAACATGAAGTACCCGATGCTCCCGAGGGGGATAACATCTCATGTAAAGATCCATATAGTACCAATCCGTGTTACCAATGTGACAGCAACAAGTAAAGTAATCTAGAGCGAGAAGTAAAGCCTGAACAAGTATGAAACGGTCAGAGAATGTACTCGCCTGATAACTGAATGTCTGAAAAGGATATACTGTCTGAGGAGAGGTGTATGGCTCCTAATCAGAGTAATACAAGTCACAATGTATCCACAATGGTATAAATAAAGTATACAATGCACACTACATGATTCTAGGTCAATCTGGTCAAAAGTCAACTCTTGGTCAACTCTAATAGTCAAACTAGGTCACAGGAAGTCATACTAAGTCAAATAGAGTCAAACAAGGTCAAACAAGTTTAATCTAGGTTTAAGTCAACTCCTGGTCAACATTCAAATCAAACTAGTCAATTACTAGTCAACATGATAAATCTGGATCAAGTCTAGGTCAAACTTAGACCAACTAAGATATTGGTCAAACAAGACTAGTCAGTCAGGTAACTAGGTCAAACAAGGACTAGTCAACAAGGTGATTAGGTCAAACATGGTCAGACTAGTTGAACTAGTCATTCTTAGGTTAATTAGGTCATGGTTTGACCTAAGGTTGAATTTGGTCAACCCTTAGTCAACAAGGGTTAACAAGTTGGGTTTTGGGCCATTAGGGTTAGCCCCAAGCCATAGGCTAATAATCTTGGCCATAGGCTAATGGTTATAGGTTTCTATAGGCTAGTTGCTATAGGTTTTCATACAACCTATATTTAGAAGTCACAACTATATACATATATCTATATATATCTATATATATAGATATACACTACCTATCTACTTCCTATATACTAATATGGGATACATTATATATATACAACCCATACTCACATATATACCTAATATATATACATATATAGATAGCTATAATATATACATATATATACATTCCATATATATATATATAAATATATATAACCCATATACCCTTAACTATATATACCAATATATATAACTATATACAATTTAACACGCACACACACACACACACATATATATATATATATATATATATATATATATATATATATATATATATATATATATATATATATATATATATATATATATATATATAACATATATATCTATATAGAGGGAAATAGAGATAGAGATGTGGGAGAGGGACATAGAGTG
Source organism: Iris pallida (assembly GCA_029216955.1). NCBI lineage: Eukaryota > Viridiplantae > Streptophyta > Magnoliopsida > Asparagales > Iridaceae > Iris > Iris pallida. Next base: position 21,082,153 of record JANAVB010013397.1, on the reverse strand, counting down.
AGAGAGAGAGAGAGTGAATGAGAGAGAGAGTTGGACAGTGAGAGAGAGAGAAGGGACACACACACACAGGAATGGGGGGGTTCAGTTTCCTGGAACAGGAAACCAGTCCCGACACACACACACACACAGGAACATATATACATATATGTATATATATACACAACTCCCTATACACTCAACCAAATACCCCCAAATTCCTCCCACATACTCACATACATATATACTACATATACACATACTAAAAATACACATATACATGTATAAATCATATCAAATTAAGGTTTGAAATTCGTTTTTGCCAAAAACTGGAAAATCCTAAAATCAGGAAATAGGGACTGTGCATTGGAAAAATAGGTAACTCGATTTACACTCACCAAACCGAGCTAAGGCTCGATCCTATTGGTTGGTAACACTAGCCCCACACATACACTAGTGTCCTAGGTGCCTGACACGACACACGACACAGTTTTACGTGTCCAAACACTCACAAAACCTAATCGGGTAAACTCCTGACACGTGCACGAACTACAGTGTCGTGCACGCGTTCCACGAGTTCGTGCACACGACACGACACGACACAGACCACGTGGTCGTGTCCAAGTGTCAACCTAGACTAGGGCTAGGGTTAGGACACCCTGCCACGTGTCCACGACTCGTGTGCAAGACACGGGACACGCGTGTCAGTGCTCAAAGTGACAGCCGACTGTGCAGTGCACAGATCAGTGCACGCGCTCGTGCGTGTCCGACACGACACGTGGGGCTCTGAAATTTGGGAAGCCCCGTGTCAGTGTCGGCCCCTTGCTACACGTCAAATTTGGCGTGTCGAGGAGCCGTATCCGTATCGCAATCGAGCCCGAACAGCAGGGGAAAACACGGGCACGATGCAGTGTCTCGTGCAGGCGTGTCACAGTCTCGTGTGCATGACACACGACACGTGACACGTCGTGATCGTGTCTATGGGTAGAGGGGGACTAGGGCTAGGTGTCTAGGTTCCTGTATCGTGTCCACGACACGCGTGGACACGACACGAAGTGTCAAACAGTGGGTTTAACACAGTGCACAGTGTGGTGTTTAGCAGTGTGTTCGTGTCCAATTTGGACACGAACACGATACGATTTTGTGCTCAGTCAAGTTGGTATGTGTCCTACATGTCTAGGGCTACCAGAAAATATATTTTGTTTTACATAATAACAAAGTTTGATCCTAAGTGGCATTTCACCAAACACTGAATTTAGAACACAGATACGTGTCCGATACGGACACCAAACCAATCCTATTTCCTACCAAACTTAGCCTACAGTTCCCTAGTATCTATATGCATGCAAATATGAAGAGAAATCACTATATTAACTAGGTTTGATAGTATTTACCTATTAGTGCAAAACCAATGGAAAAACCCAATGTAGGGGGGGTGTGTCCACTAGCCTTGATGATGCCCCAAAGCTTGTGACCTTGTTGGCTAGCCTTCCACAGTCTCTTCTAGGTACTAGGATTCCAATGCAAAAGATTTGAGTGGATTTGGAGTTAAAATGAACAAGTTATGGGTGTTTGAAGTGGAGGGGTTCTCAAGGTTTCATGAAGTTGTAAAAATGGCTTGAATGAATGATGGGGTGTGCATATAGGATGGGGGTGTTGTTGGCTGCCATGGGGGGGTAGGGGTAGGCTATAGGGCCCCTTTCCACCTTGCAAAGCTTAGCCCCTAAGGCTTTGACTAAGGGGGTTAGATATTTAGGTTCTAAATATCTAAAAAGTAAAATATCTAGATATTTATCTAACTAGATATTTATACATAAGGCTAATATCTAATCATTAGTCTTCTAGGTTAGTGGCTAACCTCTAGATTAGGGCTAAACTAGGTTAGAAGCTAACATGACACTAATCAACTAATTAAATAATAATAAATCACATAAATCTAAATAATTCCTAGAAAATTACCAAAATACCCTTTTGGCTAAAAATCACTAATTTGGTGTTCTAAGCCTATGGCTAGGCTCTCATGGTCATGGCAACTTCTAGGTTAAGAAAAACTAGGGTTTACACTAAGTTATACTAACCAAAATCACAAAGTCATAAGTCATGACTTAGAAAATGGTTTAACTTAACTAAAATCACCAGAAAATCATACCATGACTAAAATACCACTAATAAATAATAAAAATAATAAATTTTCAAAAATCCCCAATTTCAGAAAATAGGGTGTTACAAGTCTACCCACCTTAAAATAATTTCGTCCTCGAAATTTAGATGGTCGTACTCCTCCTAGGTCAAACCTCCAACAATCAGGGACGAAGCCACTACCTAGGCAACATACAAGGTCAACAAGCAAAATATGGATAGTAGACCTATACTGGGTCATGTCCGAAAATTGGCTGGCAGTTTTAGGTCATAAGGTGTCCTTAAATCAAATCGAAGCCAAAAGTAACTCCATGGGGTAAATCAGGATGGAGCCTCGGGTCAGAAAAATCGTACTAAGCAATGAAGCATACAATGGTATGCCTGAGTGGGACACTAAGGTCATAGGTGTAGTATGTCATGTCTAGGTTACGTATGTGAAATTAGTTTTGAGAAAACAACTGGTCTTGTGTTCCAAATTTAAAAGTCACGGTAACGTGTCTACGGTGATCACAATTTAGAGTAGGAAAGGTCTATGGCCTAAATTGAACCAAAATCATGATGAATAGTGGTACCAGGGGGACAGGTTAAATGGAACAGTCTGTGGTCTCATCTAGGTGCACTAGTCATTCTAGATCAATACTGTCCTATGGTATCAAAACGTTCAAGCAATCTAAGGTGTCCAAATTTGGGAAGGTAAGGAAACAACAATCATCAAGACTATAGGGTCGTCTACCCTCCTATATGAAAATAGGTCATTAACAAGTGAGAAATCATTAAAGTTACCATTCCATAAAAAGAAAATTGAAAATTTAGGTACAAACAATCACAATAGATTTTAGTCTTGACACGATTTAAGTTGATCAATTTTAGGATAAATCGAGATTGGGCAAGATGGGAAATTAATGAAATCAAGTATGAGCACGAGCATCCAATGATGAAGATCCAGGTCATGATAAATTTAATTTAACTGGATACGAATACGAGGTTCATAGGCGATAAAATAATTCCAGGGAGAATTGTCAAGGCTGTTGCGGATAAGATTCTAGAGCAAGTTTAACTGTCTCCATCCACGTAGATTAATATATGAAAAAGCGAACCAAAACGCAATAGGTTGATCAGACCATCATGCGCCGGTTCTGATTAGATAATATGTTAGTGGGTGTACACCCAATAAAATATATCATGATCAAGCTCGAAAAGGATAAGCTTGTAAAACTTAAGGATAAATTTATAACATAAGATATAAGTAAGGGTGGAAATGATTTAAGAAGATACATAGTCCAAGATCCTTAACCAATCGGGTCAAGCATTCAAGGTAAGGTACAAGGTCAAGTATTTAAGGATTCAAGTAGAACACCATCACATGCCAGGTCGAAAGAATTGTGCCAAGATGGATCTCTAATTGAAATAAGAATTAATTTAGTATCATGGTAGAGGTTATAGTTTAGCCATTTGACCAGAAAATCATGTCAAGGAAATAGAGTACAAGGAGACGGGTTTTAATGGGACATAGAATACCTACATGAAGGTAGGCTAGTCTAGGTCTTACATGTGAAGTTTGTTGGGAGGTAACAGCTAGTATTATACTCTGAATATCTAAGTCACGGTAAAGGACGTCTAATGATCTAGAATAGAAAGTGGGAGTTCGAGACGTGACAAATTGATGCAAAAATTGAAGAAGATCAAATTAACTCATGAAATAAAATTAATCAGGAATCTAGTAAATAATTTAGGAACACAGTCCTAGGGATAGATAGGCTACTAGATAAATATAGTTAGGGTTCGATCAATCAAGGGTCAAGGTTAGAAGGTCTCAATAAAGTCTTGATTTGAGGAAATGTCGAGTAAGTCAGGTTGGAGATACAGTCACATAGATTGGTAGAAAGGGTTTAAGCAAGATGCAAAATAGAGAGGACAGTTCATTTTAATGAAAGGCAATTAGCAAGAGGATTATATGGCAAGAAACAAATAAGAGTTTTCTCATAATTGTGATTGAGTACCCCAAAAATAAAAGATATTAATCTAATACTAAAAAATTAAAATCAACAACTACAAAAATTTGAAAATCATCAACTAACACCAGGATTCAAAGTTCTACAGTGAATCCTCCAAAATCAAATTCAATCAAGGGAAAAGGAGTTTAAATCGTAATTTCAAATGAGATTCTCAAGGGTCATCCCAGGAATCTCTCAAAGTATCCTAGCAGTGATTGAGTATCCACTCTCTCTAAGCCTATTTCTCAAATCCTATCGTAGGCTGTAGTGATACTCTAGTTCGAATACCACTACATAAACTCGACCTGCATGGGCCACCACTAAAAACGTGTCACGACCCGCATCCAATGTTAGGGTACGAGAACGTAACAACGTCCAGCCTACGCCGTAGTGTCGGCGGTAGAACGCTGTCCTAGGTCAATCATCTATCAATACCAAGTACCTGTACAGTTTATACTCTCCGAATGGAGGTGACATAACAATATACATCTCAATCACATCTAGGGTAGAAGAACGAAAGACAGATAGATAGATAGTAACTCAAGAGAACAGTATCATAGATGAATAAGTCTAAGTGTCTAGTACAACATAATATCCAGAACTGTCAACTCATAATACAAAAAGTCTAAGAGTCTATACATCTCCATATCTCAAAATACAACTCAGAAAGTGATACAAAAGTAAATATAGAAAAGATTGTCTAGACTAAACTGGTCTAGACTACTGGAACAACATCCTCAGCTGCAGGTGGATCCTACTGAGGGTCCACAACATAAGTATCATCTAGTCCTGCTCCATAATAGGTAGACACCAGGGCCTCCTCCTCATCCTCTGTAATATTTTCAACAGGTCCAATCAGGACAGGAACGAGCACAATACATCTCACGCAGTGCATATCAGGTTAGGAAATACGATACAGGCAATAGAGTAAGATACATGAACTGCTGAAAGGAAATATATGCTGTAAAAGAGATAGCTGTAATGAAATATCTACTGTATATAGAGAACTATAAGTGACTAGTGATGTAGAGCACAAGATAGGCATGTGAATGGCTAGAATTTATACATGATTACACTACTGAGTTTGCACATGATTATACTACTTTAGAATTATTCACATGTCCACTTCTACTCCCCCGTTACCCCAATCAATACACAAGGATCTATACAAATTACGTTATTGTACATGATATCATATGGGGCCCATGAAAGGGTGCACATGATAGTATACATGAGGGCTCAGTAAACATGAGAGTACATGATCACATGAGTGCACATGAATGATGGTAGCATAGGAGTACATAATGATAGTGAAACACACATAACATGAAGTACCCGATGCTCCCGAGGGGGATAACATCTCATGTAAAGATCCATATAGTACCAATCCGTGTTACCAACGTGACAGCAACAAGTAAAGTAATCTAGAGCGAGAAGTAAAGCCTGAACAAGTATGAAACGGTCAGAGAATGTACTCGCCTGATAACTGAATGTCTGAAAAGGATATACTGTCTGAGGAGAGGTGTATGGCTCCTAATCAGAGTAATACAAGTCACAATGTATCCACAATGGTATAAATAAAGTATACAATGCACACTACATGATTCTAGGTCAATCTGGTCAAAAGTCAACTCTTGGTCAACTCTAATAGTCAAACTAGGTCACAGGAAGTCATACTAAGTCAAATAGAGTCAAACAAGGTCAAACAAGTTTAATCTAGGTTTAAGTCAACTCCTGGTCAACATTCAAATCAAACTAGTCAATTACTAGTCAACATGATAAATCTGGATCAAGTCTAGGTCAAACTTAGACCAACTAAGATATTGGTCAAACAAGACTAGTCAGTCAGGTAACTAGGTCAAACAAGGACTAGTCAACAAGGTGATTAGGTCAAACATGGTCAGACTAGTTGAACTAGTCATTCTTAGGTTAATTAGGTCATGGTTTGACCTAAGGTTGACTTTGGTCAACCCTTAGTCAACAAGGGTCAACAAGTTGGGTTTTGGGCCATTAGGGTTAGCCCCAAGCCATAGGCTAATAATCTTGGCCATAGGCTAATGGTTATAGGTTTCTATAGGCTAGTTGCTATAGGTTTTCATACAACCTATATTTAGAAGTCACAACTATATACATATATCTATATATATCTATATATATAGATATACACTACCTATCTACTTCCTATATACTAATATGGGATACATTATATATATACAACCCATACTCACATATATACCTAATATATACATATATAGATAGCTATAATATATACATATATATACATTCCATATATATATATATAAATATATATAACCCATATACCCTTAACTATATATACCAATATATATAACTATATACAATTTAACACACACACACACATATATATATATATATATATATATATATATATATATATATATATATATATATATATATATATATATATAACATATATATCTATATAGAGGGAAATAGAGATAGAGATGTGGGAGAGGGACATAGAGTGAGAGAGAGAGAGAGAGTGAATGAGAGAGAGAGTTGGACAGTGAGAGAGAGAGAAGGGACACACACACAGGAATGGGGGGGTTCAGTTTCCTGGAACAGGAAACCAGTCCCGACACACACACACACAGGAACATATATACATATATGTATATATATACACAACTCCCTATACACTCAACCAAATACCCCCAAATTCCTCCCACATACTCACATACATATATACTACATATACACATACTAAAAATACACATATACATGTATAAATCATATCAAATTAAGGTTTGAAATTCGTTTTTGCCAAAAACTGGAAAATCCTAAAATCAGGAAATAGGGACTGTGCATTGGAAAAATAGGTAACTCGATTTACACTCACCAAACCGAGCTAAGGCTCGATCCTATTGGTTGGTAACACTAGCCCCACACATACACTAGTGTCCTAGGTGCCTGACACGACACCACGACACGGTTTTACGTGTCCAAACACTCACAAAACCCAATCGGGTAAACTCCTGACACGCGCACGAACCACAGTGTCGTGCACGCGTTCCACGAGTTCGTGCACACGACACGACACGACACAGACCACGTGGTCGTGAACAAGTGTCAACCTAGACTAGGGCTAGGGTTAGGACACCCTGCCACGTGTCCACGACTCGTGTGCAAGACACGGGACACGCGTGTCAGTGCTCAAAGTGACAGCCGACTGTGCAGTGCACAGATCAGTGCACGTGCTCGTGCGTGTCCGACACGACACGTAGGGCTCTGAAATTTGGGGAGCCCCGTGTCAGTGTCGGCCCCTTGCTACACGTCAAATTTGGCGTGTCGAGGAGCCGTGTCCGTGTCGCAATCGAGCCCGAGCAGCAGGGTTGAATACGGGCACGATGCAGTGTCTCGTGCAGGCGTGTCACAGTCTCGTGTGCATGACACACGACACGTGACACGTCGTGATCGTGTCTATGGATAGAGGGGGACTAGGGCTAGGTGTCTAGGTTCCTGTATCGTGTCCACGACACGTGTGGACACGACACGAAGTGTCAAACAGTGGGTTTAACACAGTGCACAGTGTGGTGTTTAGCAGTGTGTTCGTGTCCAATTTGGACACGAACACGATACGATTTTGTGCTCATTCAAGTTGGTATGTGTCCTACATGTCTAGGTCTACCAGAAAATATATTTTATTTTACATAATAACAAAGTTTAATCCTAAGTGGCATTTCACCAAACACTGAATTTAGAACACAGATACGTGTCCGATACGGACACCAAACCAATCCTATTTTCTACCAAACTTAGCCTACAGTTCCCTAGTATCTATATGCATGCAAATATGAAGAGAAATCACTATATTAACTAGGTTTGATAGTATTTACCTATTAGTGCAAAACCAATGGAAAAACCCAATGTAGGGGGGGTATGTCCACTAGCCTTGATGATGCCCTAAAGCTTGTGACCTTGTTGGCTAGCCTTCCACAGTCTCTTCTAGGTACTAGGATTCCAATGCAAAAGATTTGAGTGGATTTGGAGTTAAAATGAACAAGTTATGGGTGTTTGAAGTGGAGGGGTTCTCAAGGTTTCATGAAGTTGTAAAAATGGCTTGAATGAATGATGGGGTGTGCATATAGGATGGGGGTGTTGTTGGCTGCCATGGGGGGTAGGGGTAGGCTATAGGGCCCCTTTCCACCTTGCAAAGCTTAGCCCCTAAGGCTTTGACTAAGGGGGTTAGATATTTAGGTTCTAAATATCTAAAAAGTGAAATATCTAGATATTTATCTAACTAGATATTTATACATAAGGCTAATATCTAATCATTAGTCTTCTAGGTTAGTGGCTAACCTCTAGATTAGGGCTAAACTAGGTTAGAAGCTAACATGACACTAATCAACTAATTAAATAATAATAAATCACATAAATCTAAATAATTCCAAATAATTCCTAGAAAATTACCAAAATACCCTTTTGGCTAAAAATCACTAATTTGGTGTTCTAAGCCTATGGCTAGGCTTTCATGGTCATGGCAACTTCTAGGCTAAGAAAAACTAGGGTTTACACTAAGTTATACTAACCAAAATCACAAAGTCATAAGTCATGACTTAGAAAATGGTTTAACTTAACTAAAATCACCAGAAAATCATACCATGACTAAAATACCACTAATAAATAATAAAAATAATAAATTTTCAAAAATCTCCAATTTCAGAAAACAGGGTGTTACAGCCTCGCCTTCAAAATCTTTCAATGTGCTAGCCTTTCTAACTCATGTGTGAAGGCACTCACCGAATACAGTTATCCCATGTTCTTGTGGCTTACGCACCGAGGCGCTCGCCTTTGCGATATTCAATATTCCTTAGTGACTCGTGCAATTGATGCACGTTTCATTTCAATTGTTCTAACTAGTTTTCGACACACACTATGATTTATCTTCCGATCGGACCACGCCCATGGCGTCGATAGGTTAACTTAGCATACAATGATACATTTCGACTTAGGCATGAAGGAGTAAAAAGAAGAGTCAATCCTTCCACCTTAAATCGATACGGCTCGATTTTATATTTTTGTTGCACGGCCAAATCTTCTGACTTAGCCATTCGAGCACTTCTTTTTTCATTGAACTACTCGATCGATTCTGACCTACCGTGCCTAAGTCCCAGCCCATTGTGAGGCGATGATTTAGGTTTTGTAGACCCATTGCGAATGAGGCAAAATATCAACCTCTAATATTTCGGCATAAATGGATAGCCTGCACGTGAAACCAACTAAAATCAATACTTACATCGATTCAGACTTGCGCCTTGGTCGATTTGATTTATTAGAATCTTCAAGCCGACTCAATGCACTTATCCTTCGGGGTAATGCAGCGCTTTGTATCGATTCAACTCGATGTATTCTTTGGGACAATGCAACTCTTCGCATCGACTTATTTCGATGCATTGTTCGGGACAACGTAACTTTCGTATCGATTTGCATCGATACATTTTATTCGGTCAACGTGACTCTTTGAGTCAACATCTCAGCGTAATACGCCGTACGGAGAGGATCACTACAGAATATACCACTCAAAACAAGGTTCGTCCTCGATCCAAAACCAACACTCCGATTAAGTGTTTTATAGATCGTTTCACGATCTCGTCCCACCAATGTTGTTCAGTTTTACACTATCTTGTAAGCTTTTTATTAACATTTCAAAGTCTTTCCTGCAGTACGATTTAAATTTTGTCTACAATTCGATTTTGGATCCGTACCTATATTCAAGTCGTCCCAAAGATATATGTATTTCAACCAAGTCTAGTGGTAGCAAATTGGAACAAAGCTGACAGGTAAATTTCAATCCTATGCTTGTTATCTCGTACACTCGATCGGACTTATCTTTAGCAACTGTTCTCGAAATTTTATCGCATACGTATATTTGATGCATAGGTGATTCATTCAATAAAGTTACTGCACGTGACGCGATTCAAAATCACATTTCTCATTTTGTATGTTTCGTATGGACTATCAATCCTATACATTGCGTCGAGCCATCGCACATCCGATTGCAATGATCCTCCGTAAAGCCTTGCGTTCGTATTTGTCACCCAACTATTTTCGAAGTCTGTCTATGCAACTTATCTCGATACAATTTCCTTTGTTGACTTGCAATTGCATCAACATTCAAGACTACACTCGCTAGGTTACTTACCTGGACACCGTGCTTAAATTCTTCCAACGCAACTTTAAATTGATATTGCACAAAGGCCACAATCTATTCGACACAACAGTTTACATCAAGGTGACAATGCTCAAGGCAATAATCACTTTGACTCAAAGTCTCTATGATGCATCTTACGTCCGATTCCTAACAAGTAGGAATTCAGTAGCCAAATTCCTAACTTATCCATCTCGCAACATCGAACATAATTTTGATTCACGCAAGCTCAATTGCAAGGTGAATCCAAATCTAACGACATAACTTGTCACGACCCGCACCCACTGTCAGGGTACGAGAACGTAACAACGCCCAGCCTACGCCGCAGTATCGGCGGTAGAACGCTGTCCTAGGTCAATCATCTAACAATATAAAAGTACCTGTACAGTATATACTCTCCGAATGGAGATGATATAACAATATGCTGTCTCAATCACATCTAAGGTAGAAGAATGAAGAACAGATAGATAGATAGTAACTCAAGGAGAACCATAGCATAGATGAAAAAGGTCTAAGTGTCTAGTACAACATAATATCCAGAACTGTCAACTCATAATACAAAAGTCTAAGAGTCTATACATAACTCAACATCTCAAAATACAACTCAGATGTGAGACAAAAGTAAATATAGAAAAGACGGCCTAGACTAAACTGGTCTAGACTACTGGAACAACATCCTCAGCTGCAGGTGGATCCTGCTGAGGGTCCACAACATAAGTATCATCTAGTCCTGCTCCATAATAGGTAGACACCAGGGCCTCCTCCTCATCCTCTGTAATATTTTCAACAGGTCCAATCAGGACGGGAACGAGCACAATACATCTCACGCAGTGCATAGAATGATAGGAGATATAAAGCATGCAATAGAGTAAAATACAGGAACTGCTGAAGGAAGATACATATAGCAAAAGAGATAGCTGTAAAGGAAATATCTACTGTATATAGAGAACTAGCAGTGTCTAGTGAGTCAGAGTAAAATATAGACATGTGAAATGGCATAGGAGATTCATGACTACAGCTAGAAGTGATTCATGACTACAGCTACTGGGGTAATATCCACATGACTATTTCCACTCCCCCATCCCCAATCAATACACAAGGATCCATTCAGGTTATGTTAAGATTCGTGATAAGCCCATAATTGGGTGATACGTGAGTGATTCATGAAGATTCATGGAGGCTCGGTGATCATGAGAGTACATGAGTCACTAGCTGATACATGAAGATACATGAAAATAGAAGCATGAGATACATGATGTAAGTGAAACACACATGACAAAAGTACCTGATGCTCCCGAGGGGGATAACATCTCATGAAAAGATCCATATAGTACCAATCCGTGATAACAATCGTGTCAGCATCAAGTAAAGTAAGCTAGAACAAGAATATAAATCCTGGCAAATATGAAACGGTCAGAGAATGTACTCGCCTGATAACTGAATGTCTGAAGAAGATATGCTGTCTGAGGAGAGGTGTATGGCTCCTAATCAGAGCAATACAAGTCACAATGTATCCACAATGGTAAAAATAAAGTATACAATGCATACTACATGATTCTAGGTTAAACTGGTCAAAAGTCAACTCTAATAGTCAAACTGGGTCACAGGAAGCCATACTAAGTCAAATAAGGTCAAACAAGATCAAACAAGGTCAAACAAGACTAGTCAGTTAGGGTAATTAGGTCATGGTTTGACTAATAGTTGACTTTAGTCAACCATGGTCAACAATGGTCAACTTTAAGTCAAAGCTAGGTCAACACTAGTTAAACTAGTTAGGGTTTTAGTCAAACTAGTTAACTAATCAAATAGGTCAATCCTAGTCACATCTAGGTCAATTAGGTCAAGGTTTGACCTAAGGTTGACTTTGGTCAACCTTCAGTCAACAAGGGTCAACAAGGGGTTTCTAGTAGGGTTTTTGGGTCTTTAGGGTTAGCCCCAAGCCATGGGCCAATGCTCTTGGCCATAGGCCATTGCTAGTCATAGGGTTTTCATATAGCCCTATAGCTAGTAAGTTATACATATATATCTATATATATATTTATAGGCCTAACTATATACCAATATGGGAATACACTATATATAATACCCAACCCCACATATATATATAAAATAGCACTATGTATATATCTAATACAATATATATCATATATATATATATATATATATATATATATACATATATATATATAAACAAACCTATATATATATATATAATCATATATATAGAGAGAGGAAAGAGAGAGAGAGACAAAGGGAGAGAGAGAGAATGAGAGAGAGTGGGACAGTAGACAAGGGGGGTATCTCAGGTTTCCTGAGACAGGAAACCCCCACAGAACACACACACACACACACCACATACATACATACATATGTACATAAATGTACACACACACAACTACACCTACACACAACCAATTTCACTCAAACCTCACCTACACACACTTATACATATATACTATATATATACGTACTAATATACACTAGTACAATGGATTAAACACACACAAAATTGAATTGAAATTCGATTTTCAAAACTGGAAAATTATCCCAAAACAGTGAACTGTTGCACTGTGCACTCGATATGGGGAAAAACGAAATACACGCAACCCAACGAGCTAAGGCTCGCATCTAAGGGTTGGTAACTGACACCCCGCACATATACTAGTGTCCTAGGATACTGACACGACACCACGACACGATTTATCGTGTCCAAACACAAGAAAACACGACTCGGGTAAATTCCTGATACACCCACGCGTGCACAGCGTCGTGCACGCGTGCAGCTAGCCCTAGGACACGACACACACGATACTGTGTCTCGTGCTCGTGTCAGTAGGTAGGGTAGGTCTAGGGGTATGTGTCAGTGTGTCTGCACGGTGTCCACGTGTCTCACAGAGTCGACACGAGACACGTATCAGTCGAGGAAACTCGACTGTTACACACTGTTTCAGACAGCGTCGTGCGGTGAGTCACGTGCCTCGTGCTCGTGACACAGGACACGACGCACCACGTGCTCGTGTCCACGTGTACGCCACATGAAGGGCTACACGATGGTGTCACTACGAGGTGTCCACGTGGCGTGTCCGTGCGACACGACACGCTTGAAATGTGCTCTGTGCAGTGCAGTGCGCGACCCTTGCGGGGACGATTCCGTGTCCGACACGACACGAGGTCATCCCAATTTTTGGGGATGACTTGTCAGTCAATGCCCGGTGTCGTGTGTCAATTTTGACGTGTCCAAGTGGCGTGTAGAGTGTGTTTGGATACTGTGGTAGCAGGGCACATTTTGTGTACTGTGCAGTGTCCAGACAGTGTTGAAACTGAGAGCTTCGTGTCCAGATTTTGGACACGACACAACCCAATTTGTGCTCAGTGTTTTAGGGTTAGGTTTAGGGTTAGCTAGGCTAGGTTTTGGTTCAAAAACATTTACAAAACAGTGTGTGTTTTATACTGTGACAGTGTGCAAACAGTGAGCAATATTAGGGTTTATATATGTAGGATACGTGTCCGATACGACACCAAACAATTCCTAGATTCCACCAAACTTTACCCACAGCTAGTATACACCTATATGCATGCATTCATGAAGAAAAATTACAATATTAATATGGTTTAGAGACATTTACCTATATGTGCAAAATCCTTGAAAACTCAATAAATGAGGGGGGTGTCCAAGTCCACTTATGGGTGTGTCCAAGTCCTTGTGTCCAACTTGCTAGCCTCCCTTAGCACCCTCTAGGTTGTAGGAACCCAATGCAAGAAACTAGAGGTGATTTGGACCTCTAAAGAGTGAGATATGAAATTTTGAAGTAAAGGGTATTTTTCTAGGATTAAAATTCATATAAAATCTTCATGAATGAATGAAATGAGATTATATAGAAGGGTGGCTGCTAGGGGGGTGCCCTATGGCCGGCCAAGACAAGGGGGGGGTGTCCTTGGGTTTCCTTCTAGGTTAAGGCAAAGACTTGGTGAAAAGGTTGAAGATATTTTGAGTGTTTGTAGCAAAATATCCTATAAATAAATATCTAGATATTTGTATAGCTTTGACTACCATGAAATATCTAATCCTCTTAGTTTCTAGGTTAGGAACTAACCTCTAGATTTGGGTAAGCTAGGTTTAAGGCTCTCATGACACACTACAATGAATATAATATATTAAAACACATTAATCCCAATAATTCCAAACAAATCCTAGAAAATTACCAAAATACCCCTTAGGCCAAAAATCACTAATTTGGTGTTCTAAGCCTATGGCTAAGCTCTCATGGTCATGGCAACTTCTAGGTTAGAAAAAAACTAGGGTTTACACTAAGTTATACTAACCAAAATCACAAAGTCATAAGTCATGACTTAGAAAATGGTTTAACTTAACTAAAATCACCAGAAAATCATACCATGACTAAAATATCACTAATAAATAATAAAAATAATAAATTGGTCAAAAATCCCTAATTTTCAGAAACAGGGTGTTACAAGTCTACCCACCTTAAAATAATTTCGTCCTCGAAATTTAGATGGTCGTACTCCTTCTAGGTCAAACCTCCAACAATCAAGGACGAAGCTACTACCTAGGCAACATACAAGGTCAACAAGCAAAATATGGGTAGTAGACCTATACTGGGTCATGTCCAAGAATTGGCTGGCAGTTTTAGGTCATAAGGTGTCCTTAATTCAAATCGAAGCCAAAAGTAACTCCATGGGGTAAATCAGGATGGAGCCTCGGGTCAGAAAAATCGTACTAAGCAAATGAAGCACACAATGGTATGCCTGAGTGGGACACTAAGGTCATGGGTGTAGGTTGTCAAGTCTAGGTCATGCCTGTGAAATTGGTTTTGAGAAAACACTAGTCTTGTGCTCCTAATTAAAAAGTCATGGTAATGTGCCTACGATGATCATAATTAGAGTGGGAATGGTCAATGGCCTAAATTTAAACCAGAAGTTGTGATGCAATAGTAGTACAAGGATAGGTTAAATGGGATAGTCTGTGACTATGGGTATTAGACTAGGTAGGTAAGAAAATAATGAATCAATAGGGTTAAGAGGTTTACCATTCTATGGTTAGAGCTACTCTTCTAAGTCAAAGGTATAGCACATACATCAATTCATTCCTAAAGGATTTAACAATTAGAGCTACTCCTACTCCTACTCCTACTCCTAAGTAAGAGATAAAATCAAAAGAACTATCAGGTCAAATTCATCAAAATAAGAATAGGTAGGAGCATATGGAATTGGATTCCAAGACAGATATAATGAAACAAGATGGGAATGGATTTGAAAGAACAGAACCTGCAAGTGGCTCCATCCATGTAGAATAATATATGAAAGCGAACCAAAGTGCAATAGGTTGATCAGACCATCATGCACCGGCCCTGATTAGACAATATGTTAGTGGGTACTAGCCCCCAATAAAATATGTCGTGATCAAGCTCGATAAAATATAAGCTTGCAAAACTAAGGCTAAATTAGCAGTAAAGAAGGTCAAAATATAAGGGAGGTAATGATGAATAAGGTTTAAATAGTCCAAGATCCCTTAAACATCAAGGAGTGAGGGTGAATTAAAACAAGAGGAAAAGGGTTTTCAATATCGAAGTTCAAAATAAGATTCTCAAGGGTCGTCCAGGAATCTCTCATGAAATCCTAACAGTGATTGAGTATCCATTCTCTCTAAGCCTATTCCTCTAATCCTATCGCAGGCTGTAGTGATACTCTAGTTCGAATACCACTACATAAACTCGACCTGCATGGGCCACCACTAAAAACGTGTCACGACCCGCACCCACTGTCAGGGTACGAGAACGTAACAACGCCCAGCCTACGCCGCAGTATCGGCGGTAGAACGCTGTCCTAGGTCAATCATCTAACAATATAAAAGTACCTGTACAGTATATACTCTCCGAATGGAGATGATATAACAATATGCTGTCTCAATCACATCTAAGGTAGAAGAATGAAGAACAGATAGATAGATAGTAACTCAAGGAGAACCATAGCATAGATGAAAAAGGTCTAAGTGTCTAGTACAACATAATATCCAGAACTGTCAACTCATAATACAAAAGTCTAAGAGTCTATACATAACTCAACATCTCAAAATACAACTCAGATGTGAGACAAAAGTAAATATAGAAAAGACGGCCTAGACTAAACTGGTCTAGACTACTGGAACAACATCCTCAGCTGCAGGTGGATCCTGCTGAGGGTCCACAACATAAGTATCATCTAGTCCTGCTCCATAATAGGTAGACACCAGGGCCTCCTCCTCATCCTCTGTAATATTTTCAACAGGTCCAATCAGGACGGGAACGAGCACAATACATCTCACGCAGTGCATAGAATGATAGGAGATATAAAGCATGCAATAGAGTAAAATACAGGAACTGCTGAAGGAAGATACATATAGCAAAAGAGATAGCTGTAAAGGAAATATCTACTGTATATAGAGAACTAGCAGTGTCTAGTGAGTCAGAGTAAAATATAGACATGTGAAATGGCATAGGAGATTCATGACTACAGCTAGAAGTGATTCATGACTACAGCTACTGGGGTAATATCCACATGACTATTTCCACTCCCCCATCCCCAATCAATACACAAGGATCCATTCAGGTTATGTTAAGATTCGTGATAAGCCCATAATTGGGTGATACGTGAGTGATTCATGAAGATTCATGGAGGCTCGGTGATCATGAGAGTACATGAGTCACTAGCTGATACATGAAGATACATGAAAATAGAAGCATGAGATACATGATGTAAGTGAAACACACATGACAAAAGTACCTGATGCTCCCGAGGGGGATAACATCTCATGAAAAGATCCATATAGTACCAATCCGTGATAACAATCGTGTCAGCATCAAGTAAAGTAAGCTAGAACAAGAATATAAATCCTGGCAAATATGAAACGGTCAGAGAATGTACTCGCCTGATAACTGAATGTCTGAAGAAGATATGCTGTCTGAGGAGAGGTGTATGGCTCCTAATCAGAGCAATACAAGTCACAATGTATCCACAATGGTAAAAATAAAGTATACAATGCATACTACATGATTCTAGGTTAAACTGGTCAAAAGTCAACTCTAATAGTCAAACTGGGTCACAGGAAGCCATACTAAGTCAAATAAGGTCAAACAAGATCAAACAAGGTCAAACAAGACTAGTCAGTTAGGGTAATTAGGTCATGGTTTGACTAATAGTTGACTTTAGTCAACCATGGTCAACAATGGTCAACTTTAAGTCAAAGCTAGGTCAACACTAGTTAAACTAGTTAGGGTTTTAGTCAAACTAGTTAACTAATCAAATAGGTCAATCCTAGTCACATCTAGGTCAATTAGGTCAAGGTTTGACCTAAGGTTGACTTTGGTCAACCTTCAGTCAACAAGGGTCAACAAGGGGTTTCTAGTAGGGTTTTTGGGTCTTTAGGGTTAGCCCCAAGCCATGGGCCAATGCTCTTGGCCATAGGCCATTGCTAGTCATAGGGTTTTCATATAGCCCTATAGCTAGTAAGTTATACATATATATCTATATATATATTTATAGGCCTAACTATATACCAATATGGGAATACACTATATATAATACCCAACCCCACATATATATATAAAATAGCACTATGTATATATCTAATACAATATATATATCATATATATATATATATATATATATATATACATATATATATATAAACAAACCTATATATATATATAATCATATATATAGAGAGAGGAAAGAGAGAGAGAGACAAAGGGAGAGAGAGAGAATGAGAGAGAGTGGGACAGTAGACAAGGGGGGTATCTCAGGTTTCCTGAGACAGGAAACCCCCACAGAACACACACACACACACACCACATA
The DNA here is from genome assembly GCA_029216955.1 of Iris pallida. Classification (NCBI taxonomy): domain Eukaryota; kingdom Viridiplantae; phylum Streptophyta; class Magnoliopsida; order Asparagales; family Iridaceae; genus Iris; species Iris pallida. The sequence goes on along the minus strand of JANAVB010013397.1, from coordinate 21,064,006 downwards.
CATACATACATATGTACATAAATGTACACACACACAACTACACCTACACACAACCAATTTCACTCAAACCTCACCTACACACACTTATACATATATACTATATATATACGTACTAATATACACTAGTACAATGGATTAAACACACACAAAATTGAATTGAAATTCGATTTTCAAAACTGGAAAATTATCCCAAAACAGTGAACTGTTGCACTGTGCACTCGATATGGGGAAAAACGAAATACACGCAACCCAACGAGCTAAGGCTCGCATCTAAGGGTTGGTAACTGACACCCCGCACATATACTAGTGTCCTAGGATACTGACACGACACCACGACACGATTTATCGTGTCCAAACACAAGAAAACACGACTCGGGTAAATTCCTGATACACCCACGCGTGCACAGCGTCGTGCACGCGTGCAGCTAGCCCTAGGACACGACACACACGATACTGTGTCTCGTGCTCGTGTCAGTAGGTAGGGTAGGTCTAGGGGTATGTGTCAGTGTGTCTGCACGGTGTCCACGTGTCTCACAGAGTCGACACGAGACACGTATCAGTCGAGGAAACTCGACTGTTACACACTGTTTCAGACAGCGTCGTGCGGTGAGTCACGTGCCTCGTGCTCGTGACACAGGACACGACGCACCACGTGCTCGTGTCCACGTGTACGCCACATGAATGGCTACACGATGGTGTCACTACGAGGTGTCCACGTGGCGTGTCCGTGCGACACGACACGCTTGAAATGTGCTCTGTGCAGTGCAGTGCGCGACCCTTGCGGGGACGATTCCGTGTCCGACACGACACGAGGTCATCCCAATTTTTGGGGATGACTTGTCAGTCAATGCCCGGTGTCGTGTGTCAATTTTGACGTGTCCAAGTGGCGTGTAGAGTGTGTTTGGATACTGTGGTAGCAGGGCACATTTTGTGTACTGTGCAGTGTCCAGACAGTGTTGAAACTGAGAGCTTCGTGTCCAGATTTTGGACACGACACAACCCAATTTGTGCTCAGTGTTTTAGGGTTAGGTTTAGGGTTAGCTAGGCTAGGTTTTGGTTCAAAAACATTTACAAAACAGTGTGTGTTTTATACTGTGACAGTGTGCAAACAGTGAGCAATATTAGGGTTTATATATGTAGGATACGTGTCCGATACGACACCAAACAATTCCTAGATTCCACCAAACTTTACCCACAGCTAGTATACACCTATATGCATGCATTCATGAAGAAAAATTACAATATTAATATGGTTTAGAGACATTTACCTATATGTGCAAAATCCTTGAAAACTCAATAAATGAGGGGGGTGTCCAAGTCCACTTATGGGTGTGTCCAAGTCCTTGTGTCCAACTTGCTAGCCTCCCTTAGCACCCTCTAGGTTGTAGGAACCCAATGCAAGAAACTAGAGGTGATTTGGACCTCTAAAGAGTGAGATATGAAATTTTGAAGTAAAGGGTATTTTTCTAGGATTAAAATTCATATAAAATCTTCATGAATGAATGAAATGAGATTATATAGAAGGGTGGCTGCTAGGGGGGTGCCCTATGGCCGGCCAAGACAAGGGGGGGGTGTCCTTGGGTTTCCTTCTAGGTTAAGGCAAAGACTTGGTGAAAAGGTTGAAGATATTTTGAGTGTTTGTAGCAAAATATCCTATAAATAAATATCTAGATATTTGTATAGCTTTGACTACCATGAAATATCTAATCCTCTTAGTTTCTAGGTTAGGAACTAACCTCTAGATTTGGGTAAGCTAGGTTTAAGGCTCTCATGACACACTACAATGAATATAATATATTAAAACACATTAATCCCAATAATTCCAAACAAATCCTAGAAAATTACCAAAATACCCCTTAGGCCAAAAATCACTAATTTGGTGTTCTAAGCCTATGGCTAAGCTCTCATGGTCATGGCAACTTCTAGGTTAGAAAAAAACTAGGGTTTACACTAAGTTATACTAACCAAAATCACAAAGTCATAAGTCATGACTTAGAAAATGGTTTAACTTAACTAAAATCACCAGAAAATCATACCATGACTAAAATATCACTAATAAATAATAAAAATAATAAATTGGTCAAAAATCCCTAATTTTCAGAAACAGGGTGTTACATAACTCGTAAGTCATTCTCTTACCACTCACGCTCGTGCATAGCACATTTCTCACAATCGCCTATCCAAATCACCAAGTTCGTTGGTGAATTTCTAGTTTGATCGTCGACTAATATAACCATTCAAGCACTCATCCGACGAATACTCAAAATCTAGCTACATCATTCTCAATCGAAAGCTGTTCCAATAATTTTTGATCGTCTAGACTTATCGTCAACATGCACCACATAATATTTGTTGTCGATACAATTTTGTATGCGATAACGCATAGGTCATCTTACGGTCTGCAACATTCAATTTGATTTGGCGGTCAAGTCTTCTAGGGTTAGCTGCCCCAAAGCTACGCACGATAATTATGGATCATCATCGAAGGACAGTTTTACTACGAACCATGCTGCATCTTATTTTGGAGCCAAATTACGTTCCGACAATTTTCTATGCGACTACCCAAATCCGTACATAACCATTTCTATCAGTGCAACTGATGCGTAACTAGCCTCCGACTAACTCATGCACTACCGTCGAAAATTTCAAAATTTTACGAAACATCTACTCATATCGAGTTCGAATATTTCTACCCATGGCCAACATCCGAGATGCTATACGCATCAAGACGATCGTCGATGACCTTATAGTCTCGCCCTAATCAATCAAAAAGTTTACGATCAACTAAGTTGACACCTTCGTATTGTCGTTTCAGAAAATCTCGATATCGTAGGCCTACCCCGTTGTGTGTTCTCATATCATTCTTACGTTTCTTGGCGTATCGATTTTGATAGTTCATAACAATTTCGATAGCGCAAGGGTCGACTTTGAATATGTTTCAACGTCGACAACTTGCATTGCATACGCCCAAGTTCTCTACAAATATTTTCGTACGTCTCGAATCGTTTCTCGATTCGTTGCATCCCGTTAAACTTCGATCGCGTAACCAAGTTACCGATTTTTCGACGTCGTACCCTCGAGTCATGTAATCGTGCCCTCTAAATTTTATATGACTTTGTCATGCTAACAGTGAGTCTCGTCTCGACATAACCAACTATCATTCTTAGGCGCGGCTATCCGAATCAACCAATGTTTTCATCGAAATCACAAGTCGTACGATTCGATTACACTTTGCATCGGCTAACATTTCTATCAAGATCGCAAGTCGTGCGATTCGATTACCATTCGCATATTCTAACATTTTTGTCGAGATCACAAGTCGTACGATTCAATTATAATTTTTATCGCCCAACATATTCATCGAGATCGTAAGTCGTGCGACTCGTTTATAACTTTAAGTTTTCTATCGGATCGATCCGATCATTGCTTCAAGGCATAATCGTTTTGTTAGTCTCGATCGTCCGACCGACTTATAATTTCCGTCTGACATATCATTCATTGATACGAGTACCCGCCCTATCATTCCAACCGATTATCGAAGAACACTTCATCAACACATCACCATATAAATTTTCCAATCGAGTCTCGTACTCCCCAGTTCATTGTGGTCAAAACTTCTGCAAATCTTACATTGCGTCGATGTAATCCATCGCACAAGTGGTATAGCATATACCACTCTGAATCGAGCCATTCATTGTATATGTGGTATGGCATATACCACTCGAAATCAAGCTATTTCCCTCGTATCATACTCGGTATGAACCAACAATCTCTTCTGACTCACAATTTCTGCAGTGATCATGCTTGACCACAACCGTAACTTTGATGAATCAAAATTCGACACAATTCGGCTAATATGTACATTCGCCAATACAAGTTCAAGTTTGGTGCGCTGCCGAACGATTTGTTTCTATCGATTTATGATTTCAATTCCTTCCGTTGCATCTCGTGCAATGATTTATTTCCAATATCCGTTGCACTTCATGCAGTGATTACTTTGACATGCATTATACCACGTGCAATAATTTACTTCTGACACGCATTGTATATCGTGCAACGACATTTTCAACATTCATTGCACCTCGTGCAACGATTTATTTTCGACTTCTGTTGCACCTCGTGGAACAATTTATTCTCGACATTCAAAGTCAATGCTCAAATCCGTTCAACACATTTGATATTGACTTATCACTTTCATGGCAACGTACATTCACAATCAACTCATTGCACTTCCAGCAATGCATTATTTAAGTTTTCGCATTAGGTGCAACCAATGTTCACAACCTATTGCACTTCATGCATCATTTCATTTCTCATTCAACATGTTATATTGCAACAATAACATCTCAAATCGTATTTCATAATTTGTTGCACTTGCAGCAACTAACATTTCACGGCTCGTTGCATTCAATACAACAAAATGTTTCACGACTTTCTCCGCAACATTATGTAAATTCGAAGAACTTGCGGCAACGTTACCCGACTTTGTATTAGACTTATTGTATGGAACATCCAGTACGGCATCGAGTAGAGTCAAGAGTGATTCGATTGGTGGTGGGCAACTCTTTGGAATTGAAATAAAGTAAGTGTCCTGAAGAAATTGAGCCTAGAGCTCTGATACCAATTGTAGGCCTCAAAAATGAAGTCACGCTGAGTTGATCAGAACAAGTCACGCAGAGTGATCCGAGAAGCAGCATAAAAGATACGCTAAGTTCTGCCTGGCCATCTCCTTTAAAAGTCACGCAGAGACAACTCAGCCATACGTCAGAATCATAATGACTGACAACACAACAGTCGAGAAACGTCTCCTCGTATGCCACGTATGCACAGAACTCGAGAGATCATCGCCGTCTTTTGCGTGATTTTCGAAATCTTCCTTAGCAAGACTCACTCTTCACCAAGTTGGCATGACTTTGGGTCTTATCTTCATTTAATGCGGCTGACAATATAATCAATGTCAGAGATTTTGTGTCAGACGAAGCGTGCCAAATCAAGACAGCTGGCGGTTTGCGTGGATTCTGAAGCTTCTCCTTCCTCAAGTTTCCGTGGATTTTTGAGTTATTCTCCTCAAAGCCTGCGTGAATTCTGAAGTATTCTTCTTCAAAGCTTGCATGGATTTTGCCTTCAACGAGTCTGCGTCAACGAATCTGCGTGGATTTTTGCCTTCAGCAAGACAGCATGGATTTTATTTCAACTGGAGTACGTGGCAGCCATGCCACCGATCTCTCTCTCGCGTGCCCAGTAACTTGCACATGACCCATACACTGATGCCATGTGTCCAACAGTTACGGGTCACGTCCAGTAACTACTCATTAACCCTGCGTGTATTTAGAGTCTGCGTGACTTTTCAAGTGCACCAGTGGTGAGGTAGTTATCTTTTTAGTTACTGTTTTGACTCTATAAATAGAGTTCTTTTTCTCATTCATTGTACAGATACATTGATATCTACTGTCAAAATTTTGAGAGCTTTTCTTCTTCGCATAGTCCAAGGGATAAAGCGATCGTCTTCTAGATCGGATTCCTACAGTTGTAATTTTCCCAGAAATACAACAAATAAAGAGAATTTCTTTATGGAAAACAAATTGGCGACTCTGCTGGGGAAAACCATCTCCTCTTCTGAGATGGTAACAACTCAATGCGACACTTCGTCAATCGGCTCGACGAAGAAGGTGATGACGATCAAATTCGATCAACTCGCCTATGAAGAAATACAGCGGGCTAAGGGTGGCAAGCCCACTCCAGCCTCCATCATCACTGCCAAGTCGAAGGGACACTCTGTCTATGTCCCTAAGAATCAGTTGGCAGTCAATGGTGAAGTCTCTGCCACAGTGTCTACTCCTAACACTGGCAAGAACTCCACTGCAAGCACGCACACTCTTGTGCGCTCGAAGATGACAGTAACTAAAAGTCACGCTGACAGTACTGGCTCCTTAGCCGAATCTGTTCCAGCGTGCAAATTCAACTCTAAAAGTCACGCTGATAGTACTGGCTCCTTAGCCGAATCTGTTCCAGCGTACAAATTCAACTCTAAAAGTCACGCTGACAGTACTGGCTCCTTAGCCGAATCTGTTCCAGCGTACAAATTCAACTCTAAAAGTCACGCTGACAGTACTGGCTCCTTAGCCGAATCTGTTCCAGCGTGCAAATTCAACTCTAAAAGTCACGCTGACAGTACTGGCTCCTTAGCCGAATCTGTTCCAGTGTGCAAATTCAACTCTAAAAGTCACGCTGATAGTACTGGCTCCTTAGCCAAATCTATTCCAGTGTGCAATCCCACATGTAAAAGTCACGCTGACAGTACTGGCTCCTTAGCCAAATCTGTTCCAGCGTGTAATTCTACAATCAAAAATCATGCTAATAGCTCTGGTTCTTTAACTAAGTCTGTTTCAGCGTGTATTTCATCAGAGAAGAATAGCTCCTTAGTTATCTCTTCTTCTTCACCGAGTTCTACTAGAACTGAGGGTGGTCTTCCACACAAAGCCCCTTCGAAAAGGAATAACTCTTTAGTTGTTTCTTCTGCTCCTGTAGTTTTTACTTCAGGAATAGCTTTGACTGATACTTTTGTTAGTCAAAGGAAAGGAGATGGTCTTTTGACTACTCTTCCTTCTGGACATTCTATGTCTCAAAATCTGAATAAGTCTAAGAAGAAACATTCCTTAATGTCTTCTTCTTTGATTTCTTCAAATTGGGCACAGAATTTGTCCATTAAAGAGGGTCTGTTACCAACTCCTAATCAAGGGAGTGGTTCAACTCTTCCTTCTCTGCAAATATCCAGATCAATGGAAGGAAAACTCCATGTTTCCAAAATTAATGTGTTACCTTCCACTGATTTAAGAACAAAACTCAGCACTTCTGGTGTTAAGAAACCATACCAATTGGATATGAAGATAAAAGATCAAGATGCAGAGTATGCAAGAAATTATGTGGCTCACATTAATCACTCTTTGTATAATCAAGAGCCATCAAGACCCAAGAACAGGAAGTATACTCCTCAATCTTCACAAACAGATTTACGAGAATATCTTCAACAGAAGAGAAGGAGTAATTCTATATCAAAGGAACATGCTGAATGTGACTTCTATCCAAGAGTCATAATTCAGTGCAGATGTGAATCAACAGTTCAAGACCATGGTGATCATGAATGTGACTTCCAGCCAAGAGTCACAATGTAATGCAGATGTCAAAATAAACGACAGTCTGTCTTCAATAGGATTCAGTATGAACCTATGCCTGATGAGGATGAGCCTTTGTTTGCCTCTGTCAACATGACTTCTCGGGACACCGGGGGTAGAGTTGATAGTCCAGATGGAGTATATAGAAACACCAGAGCAAGAGTCCTGGCTTCTAGTCAAAGAAATTTGATCCCTAAAATTGATTCTGAATTTCTTGGAGAATCTAACTTCCCACCTCTTCCTACTGGGGGTAATTCTCCTGTAGTTGACTTTGATACACGAAGCAATGATTCAGAGCATACAACATCTACTAGTTCATCAATAATTCCTCATACAGTCACGACTTACATGGTTGATGGGAATACTGATGAACCTTCTTCTTTCTTGACTCCTCAAGATCAAAGAATTGCTTCTTTGGAACAGCAAATGAAGTCTATGACTGACACAATGAAGTCGATGTATGAACTCATGACAGCTCAGTTGCAAAATCGACAGACTGTATCAGATGCCATACCAGTTGATACTGATATAAGTCCAGTACAAGTTCCTCCAGCAGTACAATCCAATACTCCTGGACCAGCTCAACCAAATCCTAGTCTCTGGAGCTGGGGGTAGTGCTTACAATGCTGTTTCTCCTCCCAACTATTCTCTACAAGCCACAACTCCACAATCTTCGGGAGTTGTCTCTGAAGAATTGAAGAATCTCAAAACTCAATTCGAGGCATTCAAACAGAAGGATGGTTTACAAAGGTTAGGCATCAAGCAGCCTTATCCGATAGAATGGAAGCAAGTATCATATCCTCCTAAATACAAGCCTCCTACTATCTCATTCTATGATGGAACCACTTCTCCAAGTCAGTTTAGCAATCACTTTGAAGTGATGACTGATCAACTGCAACCAAGCGATGCCCTCCTTACTCGGGTATTTATTGGATGTCTCAAGGGAACGGCTTATGAATGGTATAGAAGTCTCCCAGATGGGAGTATTACCTCATTTGCTGGTTTCAAACAGATGTTTCTTGAAAGGTTCTATGAAGGGCTTAATGACATGACTATGTCTGCTCTTATTAGAATCAAGCAGAAAAATAATGAATCTACAGAGGAATACATTGAACGGTTTCCAAGAGAAGCTCTGAAAATGCCTCTTGGAACTCCTGATACTGTCACCATTGACACATGCAAATCAAACTTGTTGCCAATCATCAATATGTGGACAGGGTCCACTCAATTTCAAGATTGGCCTTCCTTCATAGTCAGTGCCAAAGCTGCAAAAATCAGTGCTGAAACCTTCAAAGGTTTAGGAGTGCAGATGACTCCTAAAGAAACAGGACAAGGTGCTAACAATAAAAATAATGCTCGCAAAGGAAAAGAAACTCTTGAAGTTAATCTTCAGAGCAAAGATGCATCAAATGTTCAAACTCCTGCCTCTACAATTCAACAATCAAGAACACCTCGCCCCAGAGAAGAATATTCTTTTGATGACGACGATGTCCTTGGTATCTTTGAATGTCTGCTGAAAGGTAATAAAATACAATTACCAGAGATCAAGAAACCTGATGAAGCTGGTAAGACAGATCATCCTAAATACTGTCCATATCACAGAATGCTGGGTCATACAATTCGTACATGTTATGTATTGAAAGGAAAGATCCAAGAAATGATTAAATCTGGAGCTATCTCTCTTACTCCAAAAGAGAAGACCGTCACCTCCAACGTCGTCTCTATGCAATTTGGAAATTTCCCTCCTCAACTCCTTGAAAGTGGGATTGTTCCTATTCCTAAGGCAACTCTTGACATAGTGAATCTTCCTCCTCCACAGTCTGAAGGATTAGTGCCAATCACTTTGGAAACAGGGGAAATCATGTGGATCCATCCTGATCTAGTAGCAGATTTTGAATCGCCTTCTCCTCAAAAGATTTCTTCTCAAAAATCCAAGAAGGCTGGAAAGATCAAGTCATGTCATATGACTTCTCTTGGGTCTACCTCTGACACAGAGCCAAAAGACAAAGAAGAAGCACTTGTTAGTGCTACTCGAACGGAGAAACCTTACCTAAAGGATTATTCTAAAAATCCTGAAGATCCTACTGATATCCCTTCAGATGCTAAAGATGCTCCTAATGTTCCTCCCGAAGAAGAATCATCTACTGCACCTGTTCCTTCAACTACATCTACTGAACCTGTTCCTCCCAAGCCTACGGCTCTGGAGAAAGGCAAACAACAGGCTCAGTTTGATAAGCCAATCAAGAAGTCTTCTCCTCTTGGACTTCAGAAGCCTTACAACTTCGACATTTTGGCTCAGCTTGCTAATACTCCAGCTAGAATGTCCCTTTTTGAACTTCTACGTCTTTCTAAAGAAACTCGGGAGACGTTAAGTGAAGTACTTCTACAAGCTGACTCTTGTCTTGCACAATTGAAGAAGCCGGATGCGGAACCTGCCACTTGCTTCCATTGCAACAGTGTACTGAAGATTATCCCAAATATCACCTTTACACAAGACGACATGTTACTGGAGGATAATCGACATGACCGACCTCTCTACTACACTGGTTATATTGATACGATGAAGATAGGTCGTATCCTCATTGACCCAGGGTCTGCTATAAGCATAATGCCAAAGAGTTTGTTGGATGAACTAAAAATCCCTCTTTACAAGCTCTCCAAGACGGTTACTACTATCTTGGGATTCAATCAAAGCCGAAGTGAGCCTTTGGTAAAGATTCATCTGAAGCTTCAGATAGGTGATTTCAGATCTAAAGTCACTTTCTATGTGATCGAGATCGCGGGATCCTATAATCTTCTTCTGGGGAGGCCCTTTCTTCACGAAAATAATGTGGTGCCCTCTATTCTTCATCAATGTTTTAAATACATTGATAGCAATGGAAGAGTACAAAAAGAAGTTGCTGATGTAAATCCCTTCCATGGGGTTGAAGCTTATTTCAACGATTCCCGAATGTACAAAGAAGAGTATACAACGATCATACAAGCTATGGAGAAAGAAGATGCACAAAGTGAGACTTTAATAATCTCTGTTAAAAGTCGAACTACTCAGCAACAATCTCCTAAACTCTCTGGAGAAGATTCTTTTATCATTCCAGTGAGTGGACGGATCTCTCCGTTACCTCATTTATCTACTCAAAATACACTGATCATTCCTGTCAGTGGGCGTACTACAGTTCCTGTACCTTCACAAGATACTCTGCTAATTCCAGTTGGAGGGCGGACTACTCTTCCTACTCAAACTTCAAGGGAGCTCACCTCTTCTGAGCTATTTGTTATCGATCTTAATCGAAACAAAGCTTCTTCTTCTTCTCCCCCTTTAGTCATTGACTTGGCTAAAATCTCTAAGGCTCAGCCTTCTCCCAATATAAATATTGCTGCTTTTATATTTAATGAAAAGTCTCCACCTTTGCAGTACGTTGATGTGTGTAATTATGTTCATAGTTATTTACATCTGTTAAATGACTTGAACACAATAACCATAGGAGTTGTACAGACTGTTCATACAGATGTATCTCTAGAACCTGTACAATCTTCATACTTTCTAGTTTCCAGCAGAAAGCCAGGAGACATTCCAATATTCTTCTACAAAGGGCCTCAAAATCCTTCTGATCTTGAAGATGATGACAAAAATGATTACAACTACGTCGTTATAGTCAGCAATCTAAAGACATCATCAAAAATATGGGCTATGACTTCAGGACTGGCCTCAATAATGGAAAAGGAAGAAAAATGCATGTCCGGATTCCTCCTTTGAAATATGGAAGGACGAAATGCGGATTGGGTTATACTGCTCCTACTCCTTTCATCAACATCATCCATGAAGATCCTGAGTCTGACGAAGATAAAAGATCTGATTCTTCTAGTACCACTTCTTGGGATTCCGATACGAGTATCGGTGACTTCTATTGCAACCTTCTGTCTTCTAATATGGTTTCCGTTGACCATTCTGAAGAAAGTGATGAAGACGAAGAAGAGTTTAAAATCTCACCTGAATCAGAACAGTGGGCCCAAAGATTAGATAATCAATAGGAGTTCCGTTTCGAGCAAAAAGAACCTCCAACTGAAGATAAACTTGTTCAGATAGATGTTGGTGAAGAGGGATCTCCCAAACCAATATTCATCAGTGAAAGTCTTTCAGAAACTGATAAAAAAGACATGATCAAACTCATTCGTGAATACATTGATGTCTTTGCTTGGAGTTATGAAGATATGCCAGGTCTTGATCCACAGATTGCAACTCACAAGCTCAACATCTTGCCGAATGCTAAACCGGTCAAACAACAACAGCGACGATTTCATCCAGACATCATGGATGCAATTGAAGCTGAAGTCAATAAACTCATTATCTCTGGGTTTATTAGAGAAGAACAACATCCCGATTGGGTGGCTAATATTGTTCCTGTTCTTAAGAAGACTGGCAAGATCAGAGTTTGCATAGACTTCCGCGATCTCAATGTGGCATGTCCTAAAGACGAATTCCCTCTACCAATCACTGATGTCATGGTTGATAATACCTGTGGATTTGAACGAATGTTATTCATGGACGGGTATTCTGGGTACAATCAGATCAAAATGTCCCCAGAAGACGAGAAGCACACTTCTTTCAGAACGTCGATTGGTACATACTGTTATACAGTTATGCCATTCGGTCTCAAGAATGCAGGAGCAACTTATCAACGAGCTATGAGTACTATATTCTGTGAACATTTGCAAAAAACAGTCGAATGCTATGTTGACGATATTGCAGTCAAAAGTCGACAAAAGGAGGATCATATCCAAGATTTGAAGACTATATTTGATCTAATGCGTAAGCATCAATTAAAGATGAACCCTACTAAGTCCTTCTTAGGCGTCTCTAGTGGTAAATTTCTCGGCTTCGTCATTGCCTCTAAAGGTATACACGTGGATCCCGAGAAGATCAAAGCCATCCAAGAGATGCGTCCTCCACGCACCTTAAAAGAGCTACGAGGATTTCAAGGAAGAATCGCTTATATCAGGAGATTCATCTCTAATTTATCAGGACGCTGCAGACCATTCAACAAACTTATGAAGAAAGGTATCTCTTTTGTCTGGAATGATGAATGTCAGAAAGCATTCGATGATATAAAATAATATCTGATGAGCCCTCCAGTATTGGTACCTCCCGTCTCAGGAATACCGTTCCTCCTCTATACTCGAGCAATGAGTCATTCATTGGGTGCATTACTCGCTCAAAAGAATCAAAATGGCCATGAACAAGCCATTTATTATCTCAGCCGCACTATGACCGGAGCTGAACCTCGATATTCACCGGTTGAAAAAGAATGTCTAGCCTTGATGTTTGCTGTCCAAAAGACACGTCATTATATCATTGGCCAAACTATTCATGTCATCTCCAAGATCAATCCTATACGGATCATGATGAAGAAACCTAGTGTTTTGAATTCTCGATTGGCTAACTGGGGAATCCTACTTGCTCAGTATGACATGCACTATATTCCTCAGAAATCAGTCAAAGGACAAGCTTTAGCTGATTTTCTGGATGCTCACTCAATTCCAGAAAATTTAAAACTCTATGATGAAATCCCAGATGAAGTCCTAGATTCAAATCAAATTGCTGAAGAAGATCCTACTTGGCGTCTATTCTTTGATGGAGCATCAAGAATTGGTCCTAATGGCGATATTGTCGCTGGAGTTGGAATTGTTCTTATATCGCCAGAAGGTCTTGCCATCCAAAGAGCTTATTCTCTCGATCAGCCGTGTTCAAACAATGTAGCTGAGTACAACGCATTGCTTATTGGTCTTCAACTCGCTAAACATCTGAATATTCAACATTTGGAGGCATATGGAGACTCTAAACTTATTATCAATCAGATCAGGGGTACTTATGAAGTTCGCCATCAAGATCTGGTTCCTTATCATAGAGTGGCCATATCTATGGCCTCATCATTTAAGGAATTCTTCATTGAACATGTTAGGCGAGCATGTAACACAGAAGCTGATGCCCTTGCTAATCTTGCAGCGGTGCTGGCTATCCCAATCAGACGGCAACAAATGATTGTTGTTCGTAGTCGAGAATTATTTCATCTTGAAAATAACCTGACTCTAGGACTTCCAGTTGACATTGAAGAATCAACATCTCATGACGTCAACACAACAAGAGGATTTGGATTTAGTCGTAAATCGATATCATCTTCATCCGATTCCAGCATGGAATTCATCTTCAGTAACTCGACTGAGAATCAGAATACGGATAAAGATTAGAGACTTCCTTTCTTAGATCTCGTATTATATGATATTCTTCCGGATGATCCGAGTGAGGCAGCATCTATCAGACGACGATCACTCAAATTCTATTACAATCATACAACAAAGACCTTATATCGTCGAGCTTATGATGGTTTACTCCTTCGGTGCATTGCCGGTGATGAAGCCCAACAAGTAATTCGTGAAGCACATGATGGAATTTGTGGAGCGCATCAACCTGGGCCAAAACTTCAAGACCGTATTCGACGGATGGGTTATTATTGGCCAACTATGGTATCAGATGCCATTGAATATGCAAGGAAATACAAAGCTTGCCAAATCCATGCAGATTTTATACATCAACCTTCGGAATTTCTACATCCGACGGCAGCATCATGGCCCTTCGAAGCTTGGGGCATGGACATTGTTGGCCCGATCAATCCACCGTCATCTAAAGGTCATCGGTTCATTCTCGCAATAACTGATTACTTCTCCAAATGGGCCGAAGCCATTCCTTTATCTGAAGTTAAGACGTCTAATGTTATCAGCTTTATTAAGCACCACGTCATCTACAGATTTGGTGTTCCTCGATGCATTGTTCATGATAACGGACCACAGTTCGTCAGCCAGAAATTTACTCGATTCTGTGACGATCACCAGATCAACAATGTTGCTTCTACCGCATATAATCCAGCAGCTAACGGATTGGCAGAAGCTTTCAACAAGACTATCATCAAACTCCTAAAGAAGTTTGTCTCCACTAACAAACGTAATTGGAGTGACAAGCTCGAGGAATGTTTGTGGGCTTATCGCACTACAGTCCGTAATGCTACTAAGTGTACACCTTTCTCTCTGGTGTACGGATCTGAGGCTGTTCTCCTATTAGAGATTCAAATTCCTTCTTTAAGGATAGCAATCGCTAATGAACTTACCTCAGAAAATAATGATCGTCTTCGACTTCAAGAATTGGAGGCTCTGGATGAAAAGCGGTTATCTGCTCAGCAGAATATTGAATTTTATCAAGCCAGAATTTCAAGGGCTTTTAACAAGAAAGTCAGAATTCGAACATTTCAGAAAGGAGAACTTGTGCTTACTGTCAGACGCCCGATGACTATGATACACATGAGTAAGGGCAAGTTTGATGCAAAATGGGAAGGTCCATTCATTGTCAATAAGATCTTTTCTAATGGGGCTTATCAACTCACTACTCTAGATGGTAAAGCCACTATGATGCCCATCAACGGCAAATTCTTGAAGAAGTACTACGTTTAATATTTCTATCAAGATTGTCCTCCCATCATTCTCCAGCTGTTTCATTGTTCTTTCCGAAGAATCATTCTGATATCTATTATCCCCAGTGGAGATAGGTATTCTACTTTGTATCGTTTTCTCAACAAATTTGATATCCAGAAAATCATGTCCATATTACCTCTGAATTTTCTATCTCAATATCATATTTATGAAAATGATATTTAGTCTTTCTGATTTCTGAGTCAAAAGATCAATGAATAAAGGCAAAAATATAAAGTGGAAAGGATATATCGTAAACAAAGTTTCCTTAAACGGAGTTTATTTGAGACAAATTCCTCAAGAAAAAGAGTACATCATCATGGAAGATCACTGTAATCCCTTTCATATTTGGGACGAGGACCACATACATAATCAGCAAAAGAATTGAGTACATCTTTTCCTGACCGTACCAAGAATTGACAGGCAGCCAGCCTCATTGCTTCTTCTTCTTCGGTTTCTCCTGGTTCGACCAGGAAGTCCAGGATATCTTTCGACAGCTTGGGAGTAGATGAGCTTTCGCCCATTTCCTTCTTCTGCGGAGGTGGATGTTCTTTAACACCTTCAGTAGCTTCTGGGGCGACTTCAGCCTTCTTTATATTCTCTTCAGAAGACATTGTGGATAAAATGCGATCCTTCTATTCAAATATATGCTCTATTTATAGGCATATGGTTACAAGGATCGAAGGGACGTATTCTTTCCCGATATTCAGTTCATCCATTCATTTCTCGCATTCATCCGACGTTTCACATATTCATTAATACTTGACGGTTCGTCCGTTCATTTATTACATTCACTCGACAGTTCATCTGTTCTTCATTTCCTAACGGTTCGTCCGTTCATAATCTTCTATCAGTTCATTAAGTGGGGATTCGTTATTTATCATGTTTTCATAACCTCTGAATCAATTCCGAATCTACTTACTCATTTGTCATGTTTTGACCTCTGCATAGAAATTAATCTATTTTCTTTTGAGTTCCTATATATTATCATGTCCATAATACCTCTGATAATATCATATACTCTAAAACAGAAAAGATGATTTTATTACCTATCATGTCCACAATTCATCCACAAATACGAATCATTGAACATAGAAGAATTGTCATTTCCATTCCCATTTTACCACAAAAAGTCTATTACATTTTCTTAGACTTTCTTACAAATCATAATAGAAATCTATTACAAATCTTGGATTTTCATTCTATGTACAACTGAGATCTATTTCTTCTTGGATCTTCTCTGGCAATCTCGTTGTTTGTGGCAATTCCTGGGTGTCCAGCAAGAATCAAACTCTGGTCTTATCTCTCAGACGAGAGGAGAACCACAGAGTAGAGCAACATGAAAACGTGTTGCTGCCAATACAACTGGTGGATGGAGGTAACCTCTCAAGGAAGACAAGAATGTATCCAAACCTTGGGATACAATTCCTGGTTCTGCCTTGAAAGGAACTCTACTACCCAATCTCTTGGTAGTAGAGTTGACTCCACCATCCAACTCTCGTGTATAAAGGCTCTTCCTACCATCTAAGGAAGACCCTTCTATCTCACGAAGAGTTCTGAGTTGTCTGATTTACGCGTCAAAGGCGTATGAGCTTCCTGATGTAGATGTCAGCAGGATATTCTCCACAGCATCCACATCCCCAATGCCAGTTCTGAAGAAAAATTTTAGCCAAAATTCTGCAAGAAACAGTAAGAAAAAATCAGCCGACAGAAATTGGCCAAGCAAAGACAGATGCATTCTGTTCATTTCAGGAAGATGAATTTGTCTTTAGCAAACAAAAAATTCGATGCGTGTATATTGAACTTACCGCTGAGTTTGCTGCTAAGGATTGATAGACCCATGTCTGGTAGCGTGCACAGAGATTTGACATCAGACAACATGGCTTTCCTATTTTCTTCTCACAGAAAATTCATTCTCAGAAGAGAGGAAGAAGAATGGGAAGATGAGTTTGTGTGGAGTTCATCCATCTATTTAAAGGGTCAAGTGCAAGTCTATTCTTGGAAAAGATCCGCATAAATAGCGCTCGTAAATTGTGGAATGGGTGTCACGTGTACTTCGGGAGACAGTGCAACATTGGAAACAGTCAAAGTGTGCTAATTAATATTCTTCATTAAAAGGCATGCAGATCAAACACAAAAGTTGTACTTCATACTTTAAACAGGCACTGATGGCCTTACAAAAAGACAAAACAGAAAAGTGCAACAAAAGCGTAGAAAGTTACGCTCTATTTTCCAGAGCGGCTAAGTTTGATGCCTAACTCCTCTACGCTCTTAACTCCCAGGCGATGCAACAGAGTCTCGAGCATTTTACGCTTCTCCATAAGGCTCCGCCCATCAGAAGAAGACGAGCCATCCAATCCAAAGTAGCTCAAGAGATTCTTGGCTAACTGCGTAGAGTCATCCTTGAGCTCGATGACGAAAGGTTCGGGTTCTTTGCCTCCAAAAGTGGGGTCACCATGGGAACAAAAGCCCAACTTGCGTGCTTCCTCTTCGGCTGCTTCCTTTGGGGTCATATTTTCGAGAGATGAATGTCAAAGCTGAGAATCTCTTCCTGTTTATATAATAGATCTCGTCGACAGTTCATATTCCACCATAAATTGGACGCAATCAGTCTCGGAGAACGAAAAGTCATTATGACATTTAATAAGTTCATTTGGATATTTTCAAAGAACTTCGAAGTCTTTTCGACTTCCGAAAAATTTTGGAGTCATCTCAGCGTGACTTTAACTCATTTCATCATCTCTATTTCAAAGTATTTCGAAAATATTTTATCATTTTTCGAAAACTTTGAAGGGGGTTTTGTAGGCCTCAAAAATGAAGTCATGCTGAGTTGATCAGAACAAGTCACGCAGAGTGATCCGAGAAGCAGCACAAAAGATACGCTAAGTTCTGCCTGGCCATCTCCTTTAAAAGTCACGCAGAAACAGCTCAGCCATACGTCAGAATCATAATGACTAACAACACAACAGTCGAGAAACGTCTCCTCGTATGTCATGTATGCACAGAACTCGAGAGATCATCGCCGTCTTTTGCGTGATTTTCGAAATCTTCCTTAGCAAGACTCACTCTTCACCAAGTTGGCGTGACTTTGGGTCTTATCTTCATTTAATGCGGCTGACAATATAATCAATGTCAGAGATTTTGTGTCAGACGAAGCGTGCCAAATCAAGATAGCTGGCGGTTTGCGTGGATTCTGAACCTTCTCCTTCCTCAAGTTTGCGTGGATTTTTGAGTTATTCTCCTCAAAGCCTGCGTGAATTCTGAAGTATTCTTCTTCAAAGCTTGCGTGGATTTCGCCTTCAACGAGTCTGCGTCAACGAATCTGCGTGGATTTTTGCCTTCAGCAAGACAGCGTGGATTTCATTTCAACTGGAGTACGTGGCAGCCATGCCACCGATCTCTCTCTCGCGTGCCCAGTAACTTGCACACGACCCATGCACTGATGCCATGTGTCCAACAGTTACAGGCCACGTCCAGTAACTACTCATTAATCCTGCGTGTATTTAGAGTCTGCGTGACTTTTCAAGTGCACCAGTGGTGAGGTAGTTATCTTTTCAGTTACTGTTTTGACTCTATAAATAGAGTTCTTTTTCTCATTCATTGTACAGATACATTGATATCTACTGTCAAAATTTTGAGAGCTTTTTTTCTTCGCATAGTCCAAGGGATAAAGCGATCGTCTTCTAGATCGGATTCCTACAGTTGTAATTTTCCCAGAAACACAACAAATAAAGAGAATTTCTTTATGGAAAACACCAATCTGTCATGCCCCGACCCGGAATCACCCAAATTATCATCCTCGTAGGGGTCGTGATGCCGCACGAGCCTAGAGTTGCGCTTGTGTAAGGCAAGATAACAAGTTCTCAAATGGTTATCTTTGATTTGATATTAACAACGAAAGAAAAAAAGAGTATACGAAACAATTCTCTTTATTGATATTCAAACTGAGATTACAAAGGCTTCGATAGCCCAACAATATATGCCAGATTGGCTACAACACTCAGGTTCTCTCTTGCCCACAAAGGATTTCACCGTTCCATACATCATGCCTACTATATCTCGGCCGTATCGATCCTGTTGCAAGTCCGAGCGTCAATGCGTTCGCACGCTTCAAACGCTACGGCATTCTATGCCTCTGTGCGATCAAGCGAAGCTTTGCCGCAAGCAATCCATTTCCTACACCCTGTATGAAAGCTGGTGGGGGATCAATACGTTCGTCCTCGCATGTACTGACAAAAAGACCAACGTTCTAAACCAACATTTTAGTATTTATGTTCAATCATGCAACTTAGCTTATGATCTTGCTATATTCTCCTTAGGGTTGATTTCATGGCATATTCGAAAGCGATAAAGCATGTTATCATGGCAAGCATGTATTTGAATTGAATAGGCAAGTAGACTAGCAATCTCGTATTTGTTTCGTGGTACGACATCTTACCAACATCTACGCACTCGTCCTTGCACCGACGCAAGGTGAATATGCCTATCATCCTTTCCTGTCATGTTATAAGTATTCTCGATGTAGGATCTATATATGCAGGATACATATGTGCCTGCACTTTCAATCCATCGTTTCTTAACTATATGAAGGTCGTTGGTGTATCCGTGCCAGAATGGACTAAAGGCGTTTCTCTTTTTCTTTTATTTCTTTCTTTTCTCTCTTTCTTTTCTTTCTTTCTTTTCTCTCTTTCTTTTCTTTCTCGAATTGGGTAGCCTGGCGCCTCTTATAGTGGGTTGTTGTCCCAATTACGGAGACCTTTCATTGCATACCATCATTTGCGACTTTTTCCATCTTGCTAAGGGGTCGCTAATAGTCTTACGGATGTGCGCCTATCAAAAATTATATCCCTCCTAGGCCGAACGGTCCCGGTGCCCCGGTGCACCCTTCGAAGGGAACATTCCCGTGCATGGGAGATTATCGTAATTTTCCTCAAGTACATTTGACCATGCAACGCACTATTATTCAAACAACCAAGCATATTCTTGAGTCCGAGACTCTAACTTTATCAACTCGTATTTCTTTCATTAACTTTCTATATTCTTACATTCCATACTTTATTTCAATGTTCAATGGCATCATGCCTCAACTCAATGTTCGTCAACCGAACGACCCGAAGGTCCCGAACACCTTTTGAGGCATCATGCCACATCTGACAGTTCCGTCACCTACATGCCACAACTGTTCTCTTCGCAACGAAGTCATCTTTTATGATTTTCGTGCACGTAGGCATGCTTTGACACGATTGTTCTCATTTCTTCGAGTTGTATATACGATACACGCCTCGATACCATAATTCAATGTTCTTAGCCTTAATGTACAATGTTCGTGGCTTGCACGCTAGGGCACTCGCCTTCAAAATCTTTCAATATGATAGCCTTTCTAACTCGTACGCGAAGGCACGGAATGGCTCATGCATAAAGGCACTCGCCGAACACAGTTATCACATATTCTTGCGGCTTGCGCACCGAGGTGCTCGCCTTTGCGATATTCAATGTTCCATAGCGACTCGTACAATTGATGCATGTTTCATTTCAATTGTTCTAACTTGTGTTCGATACACACTATGATTTATCTTCCGATCGGACCATGCCCGTGGCATCGATAGGTTAACTTAGCATACAATAATACATTCTGACTTAGGCATGAAGGAGTAAAAAGAAGAGTCAATCCTCACACCTTAAACTGATACGTCTTGTTGTTTAATCGAGCCGATGCGGCTCGATTTCATATCTTTGTTGCACAGCCAAATCTTCTGACTTAGCCATTCGAGCACTTCTTGTTTCATTGAACAACTCGGTCGATTCTGACCTATCGTGCCTAAGTCCCAGCCCATTGCGAGACGAGGCGGTGATTTGGATTTTGCGAACCCGTTGCGAATGAGGCAAAATATCGACCTCTCATATTTCAGCGTAAATGGATCGCCTGTACATGAAACCAACTAAAATTAATACTTATATCGATTCAGACTTGCGCCTTGGTCGATTCGATTTCTTAGAATCTTCGAGCCGACTCAACGCACTTATCCTTGGGGGCAATGTAGCGCTTTGCATCGATTCAACTTGATGCATTTTTTGGGACAATGCAACTCTTTGCATCGACTTAGTTCGATACATTGTTCGAGGCAACGTAACTTTTGTATCGATTTGCATCGATATATTTTATTCGGTCAATGCGACTCTTTGAGTCAACATCTCAGCGTAATGTGCCGTACGGAGTAGGATATTACAGAAATCACCATATAGGTCGAAGACGCTTCACCATATGAGTAGCAAAATTTAGTCACTCCAGGTATGCGAAAGGTGACCTTCTTTGCTGCACAGTCGATAGTGGCACTGCAAGCACCGAGCCAATCCATTCCAGTTTGATGTCATAGTTCATAATATCTAGAACTATCGCATCAAGATACACATGTTTACCTTCGATACTGATGATTCTGTCTATGTAGGCTAAGTTTGTAAGTAGTGACATACCCGACGATATGTTAACACTAAGATTAAGGCCTAGCGGTGTCACAAGAAATTTGTGCTTATCGGCAAAATCTGTCGATATAAAGCTATATGTGGCACCTGAATCAAACAGTACACGAGCAGGTTTGTCTTTCAAAAGTAGTATACCTATCACGACTGTGTCAGATGCAAACGTTTCATCCCGGGTCATGGCA
Source organism: Iris pallida (assembly GCA_029216955.1). Taxonomy (NCBI): domain Eukaryota; kingdom Viridiplantae; phylum Streptophyta; class Magnoliopsida; order Asparagales; family Iridaceae; genus Iris; species Iris pallida. Next base: position 21,042,657 of record JANAVB010013397.1, on the reverse strand, counting down.
TAGACTCGTCCCTGGGCATTGGGGCGACGGTCTTGGCCATTCTATTGTACGGGCTGAGGGGCTCAAGGTGCCAAGCCTTGATTCCCTGGACGATCCTACTGCTGTTGAGGTGTCGTTGGGTTCGACCTTCTAGTCAGGCAATCAGCATGTATATGGCCCTTTTTACCATAGTTCCAGCATACGCCTTCAGGTATCAGGCAGTCGTTCATAGTGTGACCGAGCCGGTGACATCGGGTGCAGCGAGGCCATGGGTTCCACCCTTGATATCCACCTTGTTGTCTATTGTTTAGACGCTTGTTTACATTATTTTCTTCCATATGGCTAGGGCCCTAGTGATTGTATGTATGCACAGTGCCAACAGCGATAGGGAGATATTGGCGCTCAAGGCGAAGGGCAAGATTTAGTGGCTCTCCCATCGTCTTGTATTCCGGAAGTGACGCATAAGTAGAAATAGAGGGCCGCAGACCCACTTCTAACTACCAAACGCGACTTATCTTAGTAAGCATAAGTGAACCGACAAATTTGCACAAATTATTGAACTCCACTGCGTATTGCTGTATTGTCATGTTCCCTTGCTTCAACTGCATGAATTTGTTTTCCTTTTTCTGAAGAACAGATAAAGGAAGATACTTGACTTCAAAGGCTTTACGAAATATGGCCCAAGAGATCTGCATTGTTTGGTCATCGCGTCAGATCGCTTATTTGTGCATGGCCCACCAGTCGTTGTTTCACTTAACAAAATGCCTAAAAATTGGCTTTTGAAAGAAAACGAGAAAAAGTACAAAAGTAGAAGTTGTTCTGGGAAGTATTGCTATGGAAGTCTGATCTGAGAGCGATCACTTTGTTCCGTGGACCATATGATGATGATGAAGAAAACTGCTTGAAGAAGATGAACAATCGGAAGAACTAAGTCACCGAAAAGGTATCGAGCAACGGCACTGATGGCACAGTCGAATGCTTTCTTGCTTTGCTTCACCATGTTCTTGAGAAAAGTTGAAGAAATGCTTCTGGGAATATTACTCTGAAAGTATGAGTTTTCTCAAAATTTCCTCTCCTGTATCTCTATTGATCTCTTGATGTTGTCTGTGTTGAAAATAAGTTTATTTATAGACTAGACCCTTTGTGCGTAAAAAGCAACAAAAATGGGTCTCTACGTGAGTAACTGTCACCCACGATGTAAATCATCCTCTACACACGTTAATACGTGTCCCATTACTTCAACAAAATGGGGAGAGCACGTACACACGTTCCTCGATAAGTGTGGCATGAAAGCCACGTAAGCAAACCACGTTCTCATGTAGTCAGGAAAGCTCGGGCGTAAAAATGACCCAAAACATACTCTCTGCGTAAAGTAGCAGACTGGGCGTAAAAATAGCCCAAAATAAACTTCCAGCGTAAAGTGGCTAAAAATATCCTTGAGCGTAAAATTAGCTCAAATAAACTTTACGCACACAATAGCCTTGAGCGTAAAAGCTCGAAATAGCTATCGTGCATAAAAGAAGCAGTTTATTGATCGTAAAGTAGCTTATTTGCACACTAAACGACAAGCGTTGGGTTTGGTGAAAAGATCTCCTCGGCTTCTGTGTACTGTTGTCAGAAAATTATTTTGTCAGATCAAATCACTCGCATTAAATGCGGCCTGACAGTCTGTCATCCACGCGTAAAAGCGGAGGATAACTCTCGCGTAAAAACTTCTCGCGTAGAGAATAGCTTGCGTAGAGAATAGCTCGCGTAGAGTCTGAGTTTGACTCAGTTTGAATTGCGTAAAGTTCTCAACTTCTTTGACTTGGTCTTTGAAGTACTTTTTATGCTCCTACAAGACCCCTTCAAAGTTTTCAAATTATTTTCAAAATTTGAAATACTTTGAATAGAAGCGTAAAATTTGGGATTTCAATAGTCAGTGTAGAATTCGGGATATCCAACGGTCATCCGCGTAAAAGTCAGGATATCCAACAGTCAGCGTAAAAGTCGAGAATTTGAACCGATTCAAAATTTCTCTATAAATAGAGCTCTTCGAATAGAGATAAAACTTTACTTGTCTTTCGTAATCCCGATCTCTCTTTACTCTTCTTCTTCCTTCATACTCTCGCTTCGATCCGATGGCCCCTAAGAAGTCCGCCGCCGGCAGCAAGGGCAAGAAGCCCGTCGCCGATTCATCATCGGCCGACCGCACGAAAACCCTCGTCCCATCATCAACGACGCCCCAACAGAGCAACCCCACCGTGGCTCCGGCAATGAAGGGTAAAGAACTGAACTTCGGCCGCGAGTTCGTCGGAGAAGAAAACCCGAGTTTTTCACTTCACGCCCACGTTATGCGTGTCAGCGTAGAAACTGAAATAATTAAATACGCCCACGTTATACGTGTCAGCGTAAAATTAAGAACATACGCCCACGTTTATACGTGCTAGCGCAAAATTAAGAAAAAACGCCCACGTTTATACGTGCCAGCGTAAAATTTAAAATACGCTCACATCAACATGTGCCAGCGTAAAAATTAAAATACGCTCATGTCAACACATGTCAGCGTAAAATTCAAATTACGCTCACGTCTATACGTGTCAGCGTAAAATCTAAAATACGCTCATGTCAACACATGCCAGCGTAAAATTCAAATTACGCTCACGTCTATACGTGTTAGCGTAAAATCTAAAATACGCTCATGTCAACACATGCCAGCGTAAAATTTAAATTACGCTCACATCAACATGTGCCAGCGTAAAATTTAACCAGTAAAAGAATTTGCGTAAAAAACACAGAACTTGTACACTTTAAAAGTTTTTATCAACTTTAATAAGCGTAAAGTTTGTATAGTCAGAGTCTTTAATCTTTATGCGTAAAACTCAGACCAAATTATCTACGTAAAAATTTTAAATTAGATTTTCACTAACTTGATTTTTCTTTTTCTTTTGGCAGTGGATTTACAAATTCACCCACTTACAGAAGTATTTGGCTCATCAGCTGGTATGGTGGGCTCAAATTATTTAGAGAACCTGTCCCATGTGGAGTTTCTCCAGTCGAATCTGGAATATCTTGCAGAGAGAGCACAGCTGATAGCTGCTCAAGGGGACAGAATGCTGCTGTCCATGATAAATAGGGAAGTGTTGACATCGTTGGATGGCCAACAATTTGTAAAGCCAGCTTTCTTATTCGGGGATGCGATAGACTTCAAATCACAAACACACCCCAAGAAGGAGGCTTGGGTGTTCAAGTTTGGAGATAGAGCAATGTACCTCCCTGACATGGATAGAGATTATCCCTTGTCTGCATTTATCCATGCTACCCATCCCCGAAAGATGCTATAGAACCTGACTCCCAGCAGTCATGGTAGGCCAGGAAAGATCATTTTCAATAGAGAGAGACCCACTGACATGGGCTACCACACCAGTACTCCCAGTGGTGGTGTTGTCCCCTTCTACGGTCTCTTGCCAGGATTTACTCCGAGTGAGGATTCTGCTCTGATTCAGCCAGTGCAGACCCAAATGTTCATTAGTAAGTTTATAAGGGCTGCAGTAATATATCCCCAGACAAACCCTAGGCTACCGGGATGGTTGACTCCATTTAACCAGAACTGAATTCAGATTAGTGTTTGGATCATGAAGAACTTCAAGACAGACTTGGAAGCCATCGGTCTGTATGAAGCGGTAGCCTCCACTAGTCAGGGTATACCACCGAACAGTAATTTGTTTATGGCTCTGATGGAGATATATATCAGTTCAACATGAACTTTTGTGACCCCAAAAGGTAAAATGGGTCTCGCACTCCATGAAATACAATTCATCTCGAAGCTGCCGATGGGGGAAGCCCCATATGAAGAGTATGTTCCCTCCAACCGAGAACTAGCAGAAATCAAGGAGAAAAATCCTTAATTAGTTGAGGTATATGAAGAGTTGATGTGCCATTACATGATTTGCACTATCATGCATGAAAGTGGATCTCATCTGGCGTACATCAACAAGTGGACAACATATCTTTTTTACCATAAGGATAAGATATCCAAAGATGATAAAGAAAGATTTCAGGAGAACAAGGCTCCAACCATCAATACTGGTTCAATAATCCCTGCTGATAAAATATGGGATATGATGGTTGGCTATAAATTTTCGGACAAATATTTGTCTACCAAGACTGGGGAGTTCCCTGCAGGAACCGAAGCCTTGAGTTTCTTTAGATATGGTAGCCAGAAGATATCCAAGAAAGCCTTGCTGGCAGGCTTTCTTTCTCTGTGGTTGAGAAGATGGGTTGTACCGGGGACCAGTACAGTTGATAGAATCCACCGAAACGTGCTATGGCCAGCAGTACGTTTGGTGCTTAAAATCAGAATCAACCTGCTATCGGCAATGGTGTGCCGAATAAATGTAGGTCTGAGGACTTTTGGTGAGGAGCTAATCAACAATGCTCCTTACTGAAACGTATTTTCTATGGTAGAAATGCCCTACACTTACCTGATGGGCTGGCTGTTGCATCATAACTGCAATTTGTTGCCACCAGGCCCTGGAGATGATGTGGAGGTCTTCCTCTAGAAATTCAGCAAAGCTACATGGACTGCCACGACAGTGGCAGATACCAGAGCAGTATTAAATTATTCTTATGGTTGAAACTTTTTCTGTACCCGGCCACCAGTTCCAGCCGACTGCTTCGGCGTACAATTTGAAGATGAAGTTGAAGGAAGAACTTTATTGTCAGCGCCAGTTTTCAGATGGCTACAGTGCATCAGACCCTCCCATCTGATGTACAGAAATGAAGACAGCTGTACGTTCGAACCATATCTACCGAGTCGGTTCACTCGCCAGTTTGGATATGACCAACTTCATGTTGGTAATCCCTCCACCAGTTTTTGTCATTATGGGAAGCTGATTGATGGTGCAAGAGGCAGGAGATATTTTAGCACTGTCTGTACCGGTGCCAAATTTTGAATATCGACTGCTACAAGCACCACCGAGCTACGTATACTTCATACGTATGCTCGCTTTTATGCTTCTATCCGCTCCTTCACCTATGGCTACAACCTAAGAGGTAGTCTAAGATGGCCCAAGGAAGGGAATGTTGAAGAGCCAGTCAGGGTACCATCAGATATACCTGACGACGCTGCCGTTCCAGATACATATCTGGAAGTAATCCCAATGGGAATGGGGAAAAAAGCTGCGAAACCTATCATTATTGGCAAGACCCAGAAACGGAAGCAAGGTGCAGCTGTTACTCTTCTAGAGAAGACCCCAGAAAAGAAGAAGAAGGTTACCACCAAAGGATCTTCTAGATCAAGAGCCGCTACCCCAGAGAGTGACACTCAGGTGGATGAGCCGCAACATGTTGCATCTTCTTCAGTTCACCCTGGAGAAGGATCTTCAGCATCTCAACCAGCAGTACCAACAGAAGCTGCGGTAGTCCTATCTCCGGGACGTCTCATCTCAGCACTTTATTTGACTTTGCCACAAAAGGCACAAGTTGTTGAAGACGTCGCCCCAGTACATACTGTTGATTCAGAGCTCATTCCATCGGATGAACCAGCTATTAATTTTAACAATGAGGACTGGGATAGGGATTATGATGAGTACTTGGCACGTCCTACACCTACTCCAGGTAAATATAATTTATACAAAATCCATACAAAATTATGATTTTTGTATATTAACTTATTTTGTTTAATTTTTTATAGGTGTCATCATTACATCCAAGCTTGTGGCTCCTCCTCCTCAAGAAGATATTTATGAGGAAAATGCAGAGTCTGAGGAAGAGGCTTCTTCTTCAGAAGAAAAAGATGCTCAAGAAGAATGTCCTCCATCTATGGAGGTACAACAAGAGCCAGAAGTGCAGGCTCAGCCAGAATTGTCCCCTCCTGCTGAGGGCAAGGATAAAGAACAAACTGCAGTAGAACCTACTGTAGATGATGAAGAGGCTACTGAGGAAGAATTAGACTTCAATGAAGAATCAGTTGTAGAAGGACTCACTACAACTGAAATACTTGAAGATCCTGCTGAGCCAGTAGCTGAAGAAGGTGATGAAGGCATACTCAAGTCATCAACTAAAGCTGGAAACATTGTAATAGCATCCTCTGCTATTGTTACTGATCCAGTACAAGTTCCTGAAGAGACAATGCCCTAACCGGAGTCAACTGTCATAACTACCATTCCACCTGCACCAATCACCGCCACCGAAACTCAAGTAGTTTCGACTTCAGAAACGGCTGGAGTAACAAATGCTGAAGACACTGTCCCTGAAGCTCCTGGGAATCAGTTGGCCATGGTAGCAGAGATAACAATGACTTCATCTCAGCCTGCTACCAAGGCAACAACATCTGCTCCTAGTCTTCAAAGAAGAGATCTGATAGACATTGCCTCCACACCGAGCTCAAGTGCAGAAATGAATCTCTTAGTTGAGATTCATACTGAGACTTTTTACAAGACTCTGGAGCTTTGATCAAGATGGTCCTGAATAAGGGCCTCAATTATGAAAGCTTGAAGGCGTCTATTTCTCTTACGATCAGAAATGTCGCCATGTTCAATGATGCAGCGAGAGCAACGGCATTGGAGAAAGTCGTGGAGGGACTTGAACAACCCATCAAAGAATATCTAAAGCTGTCAAGTGAAACGACTGAAGTCTCATCTAAGAAGAGTGTGACGCATTATCAGCTGAATACCTCGCTCGGGAGACGACTTTCAATGAAGCCCTCCATGAGTACAGCATCAAGGTGGCAAAAGAAAAAGCTTTTTTGGCTGGAGCGAAGCCCCAACTGGATAGCCAGAGAGAAGCCTATGAAACTTCGAATATAATAATTCATCAACAGAATAATAGAATTCGCGAAGTCGAGGCTGAGCTGGCTCGCTTGAAGGCGGAGAAGGAGTAGTTGATATTAGCTCGAGACCAGCAGCTTACACAGAGCTCGATTTTGGAAGAACAAGTCTTTGGAGCTGAGACTACCATCAAAACCCTTGATGAAGCCAAGGATAAGATGATAGTCACTTTTACTGGACTTTCTCATATCTGTACTCCCGAAGCTCGACGCTCCGTAGCTACTAAGAATGTATTGAGCTCTCGTAAAAAGCGTCTAGCAGAGCTGCAGAAACTGCTAAAAGACTTATATGCTCCGCCTTAGGCAAATAAAGAGCTTTTGTAATCTTCTATCTTTTTTCATTCTGTAATGTTTACAAGAAATGAATAAAGTATTTGTTTTGTGATCCCATCATTTATTTTGAAATTAAACAATAGGTATGATATAGAAAATACTTATCAGAGGTAATATGGACATGACAAGTTTTTTAAACTCAATAAATTATATCTATCCAGAGGTAATATGGACATGATAGATAATGAATCTCTTTTTCTGTTTAGAGTATACGACACTATCAGAGGTAATATGAATGTGACAGATCAAAACAACTCAAAGAAAAATGGATTAATATCTATTCAGAGGTCATAGGGACATGATAGATAAGAAAAGAAGTAGACTTAATATTTATTCAGAGGTCATGAGAACATGATAAATAACAAATCCCCTTCTCTCTCTTTTTTTTTATCAGCTGGTAAGACAGAAGATCAAAAAGTCTCTTTTAAGAAGACAAATAATCAGCTTAACCAAATATTGGTAGCTAGGGAATAAAGAAGAAATTCAAACATAATATTTCTTCAAGAATTTGCCATTGATCGGCATCATGAGCAAATCTCCATTAGGTTTAGACAACCTATAGGCACCATTAGAGAAGACTGTCTCGACGACATAAGGACCTTCCCATTTTGCTTGGAATTTTTCTTTGCTCTTATGAGTCATCACCATCGGTCTTCGAACAGCTAGAACTAGCTCACCAACTTTAAATACCCTCTCTTTAACTTTACGATTAAAAGTTCGAGATATACGGGCTTGATATAGCTCAATGTGCTGTTGCACTTGAAGACGCTTCTCGTCCAATCCTTCAAGTTCTTGGAGTCGTAAGCGATCATTGTTCTCTGTAGTTAGCTCATTAGCAATGGCTATTCTAAGAGATGGAATCTGGATTTCCAGTGGAAGAACAGCCTCACATTCGTAGACCAGTAAAAATGGTGTAAAACCAGTAGGAGTTCGGACTATCGTTCGGTAAGCCCATAAACTTTCTCCAAGTTTCTCATTTCAATCACGTTTATTAGAAGAGACAAACTTTTTGAAAAGTTTAATGATTGTCTTGTTGAAAGCTTCGGCCAAACCATTAGCAGCTGGATTATAAGCCGTAGAAGCTAGATTTTAGATCCGATTCTTATCACAGAACCGGTAAACTGCCTTACTGGCAAATTGTGGTCCATTATCATGAATTATCCGTCAGGGAATCCCAAAACGATAAATGACATGATATTTAATGAAGCTAACCACATTAGATGTTTTTACTTCAACAAGAGGAACCGCTTCCGCCCATTAGAAAAGTAATCGGTTATAGCCAGTATAAACCGATGTCCCTTGACAGAAAAAAGGTTAATCGGACCAATATTATCCATGCCCCAAGCTTTAAAGGGCCAAGAAGCTGCTATAGGATGTAAGAACTCAGATGGTTAATGAATAAAATCAGCATGAATCTGACACGCTTTACATCGTCTGGCATAATCTACAGTATTTGCTATCATGGATGGCCAATAATACCCCATTCTTCGAATGCGGTCCTGTAATTTTGGACCCGGTTGATGGGCACCACAGACACCATCATGAGCTTCACAAAGTGTTTGCTTAGCTTCACTTTCAGAGAGACAACGTAGTAAAAGTATGTCATATGAACGACGATATAACATATGTAAAGAAGAATCATAATAGAATCGAAATGATCGTCTCTTGATTGATGCAGCTTCTTTTGGATCTTCAGGTAAAATTCCATGAACCGCATAATCAATGAATGGACTTCTCCAATCCCTCTGCTGGAAACTTGATTTTGTAGTATAATTCTGTTCAATATGTAGATTATTCTTGACACAGAATAAGTCTCGATCCAACAAAGTAATGGTGTTTTATCTTCTAATTGGAACAGCTAAGTCTGCAGCTAAACTAGCAAGAGCATCAGCTTCTAAATTCTGAAAACGTGGTACGAATTCGATGAAGAATCCTTTGAATGAAAGGACCAATTCGATTATCACTTGATGATAAGGAATGAGGTCAGGATTTCTGACTTCATATGTCCCTCTGACTTGATTAACAATCAGTTGAGAGTCTCCATAAGCTTTCAGGAACTCAATGTCCAATTCTTTTGCTACTTGGAGGCCAATTAGCAGAGCATTGTATTCCGCCACATTGTTGGAACATGGCTCATTAAGAGAATAAGCATGATAAATGACCATTTTATCAGGAGAGACTAGGACGATGCCTACTCTGAGTCGATATTGCCTTTAGGTCCAACCCGCGATGCTCCATCAAAATATAGTTGCCAAATGTCATCATTTAAAGTCATGTTGCAATCCACAGGTTTATCTAGAATGTCCTCATATAGCTTCGATGTTTCAGGTATAGGGTGAGCTGCTAAGAAATCAGCTAATGCTTGACCCTTTACTGATTTTTGAGGCACATAAACCATATCATAAGGAGTGAGCAACATCGCCCAGGTGGCTAACCTGGAGTTAAGAATACTCGGTTTTCTCATCAATACTCGAATATGATTTATTCTGGAGATGACATGAATAGTCTGTCCTGACACATAATGTCGTGTCCTTTGAACAGCAAAAACCAAGGCCAAACATTCCTTTTTCCATAGGAGTATACCTGTGTTCAGCTTCGACCATCATTCGGCTAAGATAATAAATTGCCTGTTCATGACCTTTGTCACTTTTCTGTGTAAAAAGAGCACCAAGTGAATGGTCCAAGGCTCGAACATATAGCAAAAATGGTCTTCCTACCACTGGAGGTACCAGAACAGGTAGATTTGTAAGGTATTGCTTGATGTCATTTAAGGCTTTCTGACATGCTTCATCCCAGACAAATTATATACCTTTTTTTAATAGACGGGAGAAAGGTTGACATCTCCCATAAAGATTGCATATAAATCTCCTGATATAAGCAATGCGACCTTGGAAGCCGCGGAGTTCTTTTAAATTGCGTGGAGGACGCATTTCAAGAATTGCTTTAATTTTATCAGGATCAACATGGATACCTTGCGAAGTAATGACAAATCCCAAAAACTTGCCACTGGAAACCCCTAAGAAAGACTTAGTAGGGTTCATCTTCAGTTGATGTTGACGCATCAACTCAAATACTGTCTTCAAGTCTTGAATGTGATCATCTTTTGATCGACTTTTGACAGCAATGTCATCCACATAACATTCAACTATTTTTCGTAGATGTTCTTGAAAGATGTTGCTCATAACCCGTTGATACATGTCACCGACATTTTTCAGACCAAACGGCATAACCATATTGCAATAGACTCCAAGGGGTGTACGAAAAGCAGTATGCTTCTCATCTCCCGGATGCATCTTAATTTGATTGTATCATGAAAATCCGTCCATGAAAGACATGCGTTCAAAACCACATGTATTGTCTATCATGACATTGGTAATCGGAAGTGGAAATTCGTCCTTTGGATAAGCTACATTAAGATCCCAAAAATTTATACAAACTCGGACTTTTTCGTTCTTCTTTATAACAGGAACAATGTTGGCAACCCAGTCTGGGTGTTGTTCTTCACGAACAAAGCCACATGTAATCAGCTTTTTGACTTTTGCTTCAATTACATCCATCATGTCTGGTCAAAAATGCCGCTGCTGTTGTTTTACAGGCTTGGCATTAGGAAGAATATTGAGTTTATGAGTAGCAACTTTAGGATCTAGACCCGGCATATCCTCATAACTCCATGCAAAGATATCAATATATTCTTTAATCAGTTGTATCAACTCTTCCTTTTCATCTTCGGAGAGGTTTTTACTGATGAATATTGGCTTGGACGTAGTTCTGTCTCTAACATCAATCTGGACAATCTCATCCTCTGTAGGTGGCTGTCGCTGTTCAAAACGAAGCTCCCATTGAGTGTCCATTTGTTGTGCCCAAGGATCATTCTCAAATGGCTCAGATTCACCATCAGTTTGAACTATGTTGACTGAGAATACGCACTCAGATTCATCATAATAGTCTCCTCCAGAATATGAGGATTGTAAAAAAACTGGAAGAACATTCTTCTTCCATATCTTCTTTGCACATGTGGAGTGTATCCGATTCGATGAATTGGATTTCTTCAGAATCTGAGGATTGTGAAGAACTGGAAGAAAATTCTTCTTGTATATCCTCATTAAACATGTGAGACAGATCGTATCCCAACCCATGCCGAGTTTTTGGTAAAATAGATCACCACATAATGGCAACCGTCTACCTTTGCCTTGATTGAGACCTTGCATAGTCTTTAAATCATATCCCATATTTTGGATAATTTTAAGAGATTGTTGACTATATTTGTCAATTCGGATTCTTCCTTTATCTTTATCTCTGAGATCATCTATCTGAGTAACATGGATGTTTCTAGCCAGGCCAAACACAATTTGGCGCTTGTTTTTCTTATCAAACGGAATCATGAAATAAGATTCTTCGTGACGCCTTATAAGTTACACAAGCTTGTGATGAAGCGGCTACAGGAAGAAGATAGGGAGAAGATGTTAGGAACCTTTGAGCATAAGGTCCAACATCGACATGAGGAGGAAAAGAATTTTCCTTATGGTCAATGTATAAGGTTTCCTCTGTATTTATGTCATCTTTATATTGATGACTTTGATCATCAAAAGATAAAGTTATTCTTTCAATAAATTTGACAGCCATATACTCCAAAAGGAAATCTTCATTGATATTAGAAAGTACAGAATGATCAATATTTACATCATTTACAATTTGACTGCTACGCTTCGGATTGATCATTAATGGACCGTCATCCGTCTTCTGCGTAGACTTGCCAAGGTTGATGATCAGTGGTGGTGCTGAATCATTCGTACGAGAAGTACGTCCCTTGACTTTGATCATGAGAGGTTGAACTTGGCTCTTGGAAGGAATACTCACTGATTCCTCAGATGAAGCTCGAGTTCTTCCTTTGACCTTGATCATCAGAGGTTGGTCATTAACAGGTTGGGGTTGGATTCGACCTTTGACTTTAATCTTCAAAGGTTGCTCTTCTGGAGGATCTTCATTGACAGACTGATATTCAACAGGTGATCGATCTTCAGCCATATCTGATATCTCCTTCACATGCTCTTGTTTGTAGAGTATTGAGTCAGAAAAATAGGCTTCAACACCCTTGAAAGGATTGATATTAGCAAACTCAGTCTTCACAACCCCTTGGGAATCCACGTACTTGAAGCATTGGTGGAGAGTTGAAGGCACAATGTTATGCTCATGTATCCACGGTCTTCCGAGAAGGATGTTGTAAGATACATATGAGTTGATAACATAAAATGTCGCCATAGTTCGAAGATCACCAATTTGAATCTTCAGACGAATCTTCTCCAGTGGTTTACTCTTGCCAGAGTTGAAACCAACTATTGTGGTACTAGTGTAAGTCAAATCACTAGTAGGAATCCTCAAAGGTCTTAGCATACTCTGAAGAATAATACTAATAGAAGACCCAGGATCAATGTAAATCCTGTCAATTTTAGTGGATTCGACATACCCAGTATAGCACAATGGCCTGTCGTGCTTATTATGTTTCAACAGCATATCTTCTTGTGTGAAGGTGATATTGGGAATTGCTTCCATCACACTATGACATTGTGGGCAAGACACTGGTATATTGTCAGGACTCTTGAGTTGAGCTAAGCATGAGTCTACTTGTAGCAAAGCTTCAGTCAGAGTTTTTCTGCTTTCGTTAGAAAGACGAAGCGGCTCGAAGATAGAGAGTCTAGCCGGAGTATTAGCTAACTGGGCTAGAATATCGAATTTGTAGGGCTTCATCACCACCCTTTGATTTGAAGCAGATTTCAATGGGACGTCAAAGCGTACTGCTTTCTGTTTCCCTTTCTCAACCAGAGATGATTTAGCAAGAACAGGAGATGGTTGTGCTGGTGATGTTTCAACAACGTCCTCTGCTTCTTTGGAAGATCCTTCATAATCTTTGTGGTACTCTTTCCCAGATCTCGTACCAGCAAAGGTGTCTTCTTCAGACTCAGGAGAATGAAGTACCATATTGCAGGATTTAGTCGTCTTTCCCTTAGTCTTCTTCTTACAAGGATTTTTATGAGGAACCTTAGAACCCAATCTAACAGTGGATTTTTGACTTTGAATTTGTAAAGGAAGTCGTATTCTTTTATCATAGTTCAAACCTTCTGCCTTTTGAAAGTCGTAGCCTATCTTTTTCATGAGATAAACTGATTGTTGACTGTACAAGTGAATGGGCAGTGGACTTTCAATAGATAGTTTAACAGAGGAAGAAGAGACAGAAACCTCTGTAACCACAGGAAAAGGAGACATAAAGACTTCTATAGAAGGAGGAATAGAAACCTTTATAGCCACAGAAGAAGGAGGAATACTCGGAATAGAAGAAAAAAAATCCCTGTAGGAGCTTTCTCATAAGCAGCAAAGACCTGTTGTGCCCTGTATAAGGGGACACTATTCATTGCTAACCATTGCCGATGAGTAAGCTTAAGTTTGGTAGGAGGAGCCAAACTTGGAGGGCATATATTCAAACCCCTCAATCTATCCTCCAAAGGAATGCCATCCCATAAATGATCCAAATCATCATGGTCTGGGGTTAAAACATGATAAATCATGTTACAGGTTTTAACTTTTTTACCTTTCTTAGATTTTGAAGTTTTACCTTCAATCTCCATTTCAGGTACTAAATCAGGATGTACCCACATGATTTTACCAGTTTTCAGTGTAAGAGGCAAAAGTCCTTCATTTTGCTCTCTGGCAGGCGGGATATTCACAATCTTCATCGTCGCCTTTGGAATTGGGACAATTCCATCTGGGACTTGCTGTGTAGGAAAACCTCCAAAATAAAGAAAAATCATGTTGGTTGTAACCGTATGCTCATCGTTAGTTAAAGTGATGGCATTAGCATTTATCAGCTCCTGGATTTTCTTCTTCAAGACATAGCAAGCCTTGGTAGGATGATTTATATATCTGTGATAGATACAATACTTGGGATTGTCGGTCAGATTCACCTCATTAGGTCTTTTCGGCTCTAGAATCTGGAGTTTGCCACTCTTTACCAGACATTAGAATATCCCTGGGATATTACTGTCATCGAAAGAGTATTTTTCTTTTGGCTTGGAAGATTCCTGATTATTCGGCGTCATTTTGGGTTTTGAAAGATTAACCACTAGGGTTTCCTTCCCTTTTCCATTACGATTGCCGGGATTATTACCAGAAGAGCCTTTCTTTCCTTTGTCCTCTGAGGCAAAGATCATCCCATGTTCACGAGCCAACCTACCATTGGTCTCGACTGAAACTGCTGCTATAATGAACGAGGCCCAATCTGTGAATTGGGAGCCCATAAAGACAGCAATAGATGGTCGCAGATTCTGTGAGCACCCTGAATTTCGGGTTGATTTTTTTATTTTTTTATTCTATTTTATTTTCTGATTGTTTAGTTTCATTAAATAATTTATTCTGTTATTTTCCTTAAGTGTGCCTTTTCTGTGCCATTGATATTTGGAGTATCAGGGATATTCAACTTTGGAAATCTTCTTCATGAGTTTTGGAGTGGACAGGATTACCTTCATGATGGTATATAATGTCCCATCCAAACTTGTTCCCTTGTGCTCTTTTTGCTTCGCTGAACTTCGGGTCGATTTAGACCATTGATTATTATTTATTTTCCCACTCTTTTCCTTGATCATTTTTAGCACGTTACCGTGACTTTTAATTTGGGAGCGCAAGACCAGTCAGTTTCTTGAAACCAACTCCTCATTGATGATCTACTCGAGACGCTCGTCACCCATGACCTTCGTGTCCCACTCAGACACGTCATTTTGTGCTCCATTTGATTCGCACAACTTTCCCGACACGTGACCCGATTTTATTTCACTCTACGGCGTCACATTCATCTTCCAACTTGATTTGTGGGTACCCTGTCGACCAAAACCTGTCCGCCCCAATTATGGACATGGTCCACATTGACCCTACTACCCGTCCGCCACTTGTGTCCCATTTATTGGAATCTCCATGTGCAACTTATTCACTCATGATCATCAACACCTAATTTTAATTCGATTATTGCTCAATGTCCAGTTTTGACCCAATCCGGCTCCACCGAGTCCAGTCCAGCTTCGTGCTACCCTCCATCGTAGCACCCTTATATTTTCTTGTCCAAAAATATCAAGTACTCTTCTCCCTATTTTTCTATATTTATTGGAAATTTTTTTTATTAAATCTCCATTGGAATGACCATTTTTCCAATATAAGTCCTAGCCATAGGATCTCTCCATTTAATCCTATCCATCCATTTTTCCCCTACATCAATTTTTCCCACACTCAGCCATGTGGCCGATCCTAATTTCTAGGGAGAACACTTTTTCCTCTCTCTCTTTCTCACATTTACTATCCTCTCTCTCCTTATTCAATTCCCATTCAAACCACACACAGCAACATCACCACACCCCTCCTTCAAAACCCGACCAACACTTCATCACCACAGCTCCCATGCAACCGACCCCGACCACCTCACTCCGGCCACCCCTGGCCGTGCCTCCGCCGTGGTCGGCCATCACCAGCGCATCCTTGTCCTCCCATCCTCCTCTTCTCCTCCTCAACACCACCATACAACCGCCACCAACATCATTTCCGACCGCAACCACCTATCATTTCCGCGCGTCACCCGCCTCGCCCTCGCCATGCCCGGCCAGGATAGCTCCTGCTTGCTGTTGCGTGCCCTCCCGCAGCAGCACAATAGCTGCTGTACGACATAGCCGGCCGAGCCACCCCCCCGCGCGCGCGCTGGCCAAGCTGCTGCGCCGCCGCCGGCGACATGGTCGGCGTGGCCGACCCCCCGTTGGCCGGGCGCATCCCCGGGACAAGCCCCATGGCCCTCGTCCCTCTCCCCGACGTGTATCGGAGGCGATTCGTGCGTTTTGCACGACGTCCCGTCGTGACAAGCTCGGAAACGACGCTAAAATCGCGTCCCGTCGCAGCAACTTCGCACGCATTTTTCCGGAGATCCGACCGTTGGATCGACAATTTGTTCACTTCGTCGCAATCTCGGTATATCCACCTTCACTCATGTCAATTTTTGTCCGTTGATTTTATCGTTTGATACATCAAAACCGGCCACCAAGTTGACCGTTTAAATTGTATTAAATTTGGACAGTTTCGCGGGACCAACTTCGTCAGCTTGTATCTCCTCCACCGCAGCTCCGTTTGGCGTGCTACCAGTTCCGGTGCGAAGCTGGTATAACCCTCTTGCTACCCCTCCAGTTTTGTTTCATTGTGAGCTTGTTTGATTGGTTGAATTCGACACCAAAGTTGGCCGTCCGAATTCGTAATTTCCAACTTGTAAAATTCCATTTTTGAACACGAGACTCCAGATTTCATTTCTGACACCACCATTAGACTCGTGGCGTCGTTCTGGCATGTTTTTATATAAAATTTGTTAGTTTTGGAGAACGTGGGCCCTGGCACATTTTTTGGTGCAAAGTGGGTCCCACATTCTGGGTCAATAGGACTTTTTGACGTCGGCTCATCGGAATCCAATTTCAGATATACCGTTGAGTTCGTATCGTCATTTTGGACTCGTTGACATATAATTTGCTAGGTTTTGGTGGACATTGGATCGGGCACGCATTTCGATGCAAGTCAGATACCAATATCCGGGTCAACAGGTCATTTTGAGATCGGCTCATCGGAATCCAATTTCGGAGATACTGTTGAGTTCGTATCATCATTCTGGACTCGTTGACAGGTAGTTTGCTAAGTTTTGAGAACTTTGGCTCCGGTACGCATTTCCGTGCAAACCGGAATTCCAAGTTCTGGTCAACGGACCAAATTGAGTTCGGGTCAACGGAATCCAATTCTAGAGATACCGTTGGGTTCGTATCGTCATTCTGGTTTTGTGGACATATAATTTGTCATATTTTGTAGACTTGTTTTCTTGCACGTTTTTCGGTGCAAAATGGCTCCGACACGGACACCGTTTTGATCCGAAATTACCTTTTTGCCCTTGTGTCCAAATTGGACCGTTGGGTAGGCTATCCTAGCTAATTTGACCATTCTGGACACGTTGGCGATGTTTATTTCATCGTCCGACAATGTTTGTTGATAATTTCTCTGAGTTTAACCTTTTTATAATTAATTAATAATTAATTCATATAATATTCTTATTTCGGGATTAGTACAACGAAACTGAGATCAGCCAATTTCAGTGATCTCACATCGCTGAAATTGACAAGTTGGACACGTGGATCACTATAATAAGATTATCAACCTTACCGATAATCTTCTTATCTCGATTTGCGTGTCGTAAGTTTCGACGTACAAATAACGAAGTACATTTTATATTAGACTAGAATTGACCCTGTTTGACCAGAGTTGACCAGTTGACCCAAAGTCAACTGTAAGTCAACACTTGACCTAGTTTGACTAGATTATTGATCGGAGTCGACCTAGAGTTGTTTTGACTTAGAAGAACCTAGAATAATATAGATTGCCTGTAGGGATTTATTTATTTTAACTTGAACACCTTATAAACTGTGTTGCTTTAAATAGGACTCTGTGGCTTCAGTGGGACCCCCCTATACTTATCAGCTATTCGGGTTATCGAGGCGAGTACATTCTCTGATCATTTCATATCTTGCTTAGAATTATTTCCTGCAGTAGATTACTTTACTTGTACTGTCACGACGGTCACACGGATTAGTACTATATGGATCCTTTCTTGAGATGTTATCCTTAGGAAGCATCGGGTACTACGTGTTCTGTGCGTTTCACTTACATGGCGTATCACTATGCTTCTTGGTTCACTTGATTACTTGTGACATGTACCCTCATGATCACAGAGTCTCTTGAATCTTACATAGTTGAGTAACCCCCAGACTCCCCATTTATGGGACATCCATGTATCACCCTTCAGAGGCCATGCATGGAATCATATAACATAACCTGGCTGGATCCTTGTGTATTGATTGGGGGTACGGGGGAGTAGAAGTGGACATGTGAATAATACACCAGTAGTATCTTCATTGAATCATTCCGTAGTGTCTTCATTGAATCATCCCAGGCCATTTACATGTTCATGTTGTACTCTGACTCACTAGCCACATGTTAGTTCTTTATTTATAGTAGATATTTCTATTACAGCTCTCTCTCTGTTTACATACAGCATTTCTTTCAGTACCTGCATCTTACTTTACTGTATGATTATATTTTCTAACCTGCTATGAACTGTTGAGATATAATGTGCTCGCTCCTGTCCTGACTGGACCTGTTGATAAATTTTACAGATAGCCTGGAGGTTGCCTGCTAGTCTAGAGGAGACACTTTAGAGGTTGTTTAGATAGTTATTTCATTTTGTCTGAAGTTGTATTTACTTTGTGAATTACTGTATTTAAGTTTTGAGATGTATTTCTGGTTTTATGTATCTTAGACACTTAGGCTTCTATCTCCTGTATTTATTTTGGGTTTCATGTTTTATCTATCTTTATCATGCTCTACCCTAGATGTGATTGAGACTATATCTGCTATGTCACCCCCATTCGGGGAGTATAAACTGTTTAGTCTTATACTGTTAGATGCATTGAGACCTAGGACAGCGTTCTACCACCGATACTGTGGCGTAGGCTGGGCGTTGTTACGTTCTCGTACCCAAACAGTGGGCGCGGGTCGTGACAGATTTATTTTGCACGTATCAATCAATGCTGAATCTGGCATACCAGGAGGTATCTTCAAAGTTGCCTGTCAGAAACGTTCAATGAACGTCCGAGTATCTTCCTTCTCCTTTAGTTTGATTTCTATTAAGGAGGACATGTTCATGTCCATGCCTCCCTCATAGAAATGGGAAAAAAATATTGCTTTGAATTCGTCAAAAGACGAAATGCAATTGTCGGGTAGACTACGATACCAGTCGTAGGCTGAACCCGTCAGACACCCTATAAAAACTCGAGTGAGAAGAGCACCATTCTTTTGTAGATGCACAGTCATAATATCAAAGTAATTGATATGCTGACTAGGAGAAGCCTTTCCATCAAATAATACCATCGATTGTGGCTTGAATTTCGGAGGAAAGGGTACAACATTCCAATAAGGAGGATAAGGTTGCTTAATCCCTAACCTCTGGAGCTGATCTTTGTGCTTCAGAACTTCAAACTGTGCTTTTAGCTCACGTACTGCTTGAATAGCTTCACTAGTTTGAAGAAGCATATTCGATTGAATAGTTGTTGGATGTACCGTGACCCCCACCGAGGGTGGTACTTCTTCTGGAATGATAGGATCTGGAGATACAGAATTTTGATTGACAGCAGGCTCTTGATTATTCAAAGGTATATCAACCCCTTGACTATCTTGAGTTTGTACTGCTACCTGCACCGTTGTTACTACTGTCGGTTGAGCAGTTTGCTGAGTCATTATTATTTGGTACATGCTTTGCATCATGGTAAGTATGTCCTTTAGTGATTGCTCAACGGCAGAGAGACGTTGTTCTGTATTAGCAGATGATGTCTCCGGTTCATCTCCAATAGCATAAGATTCAACCTCCCTTGAACATATAGAGGGATTGGTATAGAGGTATGAATCGACACTATCAATATCTGACTCAAAAGACTGGGTATCCCCAGCTTCTGAATCTGAGGGTTGCAATTGTCTTTGACTTCTTGATCGAGTATGCTGATATGCCCCTTCAAAGGAATCAAGCTGCATTAGCAGAACCAAACTGTACATTTTTATGCGCTTGGAGTTGCGTGCGTAAATCTTACAATTTTGTGCACAAAGGACTCCATCAATATTACGAGTAACTTGATGGTTTGGTACCTTGCGTAAAGCAGTATAAGAAGGCTGTTGGTTAAAAACTAAAGTTTTACCAACAATGTTTTTACGTTGCATGCATGCAGGTAAATTCACTTTAGATGCAAAGGTATCATTGTGAACTTTATCTACACTGTCACAAATAGGAGATTTACCTTTACGCATAGAGCGCAAAACATGAGTATCTGCCACATCATAGATGGAAGATTTTCCTTTACGAGTGTAGCGTAAATTTTGTGTGTCTACCATGTCACAGACGGAAGACATATTCTTACGCGCAGAGCGTAAAGCTTTAGAGTCTACCACGTCACAGACGGAAGACTTATTTTTACATACAGAGCGTAAAGTTTGATTTTTACGCGCGGAGCATAAAACTTGAGAGTCTGCCATGTCACAGACGGGAGACTAATTTTTATGCCCGGGGCGTAAAGTTTGATTTTTACGTGCAGAGCGTAAAACTTGAGATTCTGCCACGTCACAGACGGAAGACTTATTTTTACGCACAAGGCGTATCACTGAAGTAGAAACTGCCTCGTCACAGACGGGAGCCTCCACAACAGGAGTAGGAAGGATTCATTTGCCTTCAGAGACAACAGGGAGATCGAGGATGTTTTGGACTTAGGAATCCAAACTTTTTGTGCCTTCTGCGATTTTTGAACATTGGTGCAGCGAGTACTACCCCCAGTTCGTAGCATTTCTTCGTAGGCAGTCTGGTCGAAGTGCACAACCAGAGTCTTCTTTGTCGATCCGACCGACACATCATCATATTGAGCAATTGCCTTCTCATCAGAGGAGAAGGTCGTCCCTAGTAGAGTCGCCATTTTGTTTCACTTAATAAAATGCCTAAAAATTAGCTTTTGAAAGAAAACGAGAAAATGTACAAAAGTACAAGTTGTTCTGGGAAGTATTGCTATGGAAGTCTGATCTGAGAGCGATCACTTTGTTCCGTGGACCATATAATGATGATGAAGAAAACTGCTTGAAGAAGACGAACAATCGGAAGAACTAAGTCACCGGAAAGGTATCGAGCAATGGCACTGATGGCACAGTCGAATGCTTTCTTGCTTTGCTTCACCATGTTCTTGAGAAAAAGTTGAAGAAATGCTTCTGGGAATATCACTCTGAAAGTATGAGTTTTCTCAGAATTTTCTCTCCTGTATCTCTATTGATCTCTTGATGTTGTCTGTGTTAAAAATAAGTCTATTTATAGACTAGACCCTTTGTGCGTAAAAAGCAACAAAAATGGGTCTCTACGTGAGTAACTGTCACCCACGATGTAAATCATCCTCTACGCACGTTGACACGTGTCCCATTACTTCAACAAAATGGGGAGAGCACGTACACACGTTCCTCGATAAGTGTGGCATGAAAGCCACGTAAGCAAACCACGTTCTCATGTAGTCAGAAAAGCTCGGGCGTAAAAATGACCCAAAACATACTCCCTGCATAAAGTAGCAGACTGGGCGTAAAAATAGCCCAAAATAAACTTCCAGCGTAAAGTGGCTAAAAATAGCCTTGAGCGTAAAATTAGCTCAAATAAACTTTACGTACACAATAGCCTTGAGCGTAAAAGCTCGAAATAGCTATCGTGCGTAAAAGAAGCAGTTTATTGAGCGTAAAGTAGCCTATCTGCACACTAAAGGACAAGCGTTGGGTTTGGTGAAAAGATCTCCTCGGCTTCTGTGTACTGCTGTCAGAAAATCATTCTGTCAGATCAAATCACTCGCATTAAATGCGGCCTGACAGTCTGTCGTCCACGCGTAAAAGCGGAGGTTAACTCTCGCGTAAAAACTTCTCGCGTAGAGAATAGCTCGCGTAGAGTCTGAGTTTGACTCAGTTTGAATTGCGTAAAGTTCTCAACTTCTTTGACTTGGTCTTTGAAATACTTTTTACGCTCCTACAGTCGTGTGCGTTCAACCGGAGTTAAACTTGAGTGCAAGTGACTTACTTTGATTCTTCAATGTCGAGGAGCTCAAAATGGTCTTCGAGCTCTTTCAACCAGTCGATCGCAATCAAAGGACCTTCGGTGGCACTAAAGAAAGTATGGCATGCTTTCTTGAATTTCGAGACTTCGAAGTTGTCACTTCTCGGTGATGTAGGTGCAAGTTCGGGCATGCGCTCCTCCGGATCGGCTTTAGCTCATGCCGTAGGCTCAGTAACAGCATAGGTTGTTGCGGAGTTACTATTTGCCACAACCGTTTGAACGATCTGCTGGAGAGTATCAATCTGCAACTTGAATTGCGCATCGAATCGGGCCTCGAACTGAGTCTGACATGCCTCAGCTTGTCTCTGCTGGTTTTTAACTTGCCGTCGGTGTTGTTCATTATGGCGCTGATTGTCCTAGGCCTGTCGTTGTTGCGCTTCCAGCATGTGCAACATCCGTTCCATGGGAAAGTTTAAGGGTTCAGCCATTAAGCTACTCGAGCCGCTCGAAGCACATTCTTCGCTCACGGTAACAGCTTTTCTAACTTCTGGAATTAGAAAGCAACTCACATTAGTTTCAAAAAATATTACGGACTCACTGTATGGAACAACTCATCTCATCGATACGAGGTCAGGTTCGAGACTCAAAGGGAAGGCCAAAGGACGTAAAGTCGTGCTCTGATACCATTATGTCACTCTCCGATTATAAAGAATCGATAGTCGTCCCCCGGGCGTGATGCCATACGAGCCTAGGTTGTGCTCGCACAAGGCACTTGCATATGGTTATCTGAAACACAACAACAAAGAGAGTACGCAGAGTAAATTAAAGATATTGTATAGAAGAAACTTTTTGCTTTATTGATAATGAACATCATATTACAGACTCGATATAAAGGTGTCACGCGGGCTTACAAACTGACTCCATTACAAAATGAACGTCGATAAGATGGCCATTCTATACATCACACCCTTTATACAACCAAAATGTTGAGATACCTTGAATAGGGGAGTGTTGAGACATCTCTGCTTGGACAGTTGCGGGGTCTTCAAAAGAGATTCGATCAGTCCTTCGCACGCACAGGCGAAGCTTCAAAACACACGGGCGTCGCCTTCAGTCAGGTGGCACGCTCCTCCTGATTTATAGAACCTATGGAGAGCGAGGATCAGTACGTTCATGTGTACTGGTGCGTGGCTAATTAATTTTTGTGCTCTCATTTGGTTCAATAATTCAGGTGAAACATGTATCATATTTTAGTGATTTTTTTAGCCATCCTAGTCAGTTTCATGCAAGCAGTTTGACAAAATATAAACAAGGTAAATTACTCTAGAATTATCCACGGCAGAGTGTGCCATGCAACATAAAGCTTACCATAATCCTTCCTGCCAATTTGTTAACATTGTCAAAAAATAGTATATTGTGGAGGTTACTGGCATTAACTAGCCATCCTGGACATATCCTGGTTAGACGGGATCCTTTCAACGTAAGTAGCAAGCTCCACGAAAAGTCCCCGAATTATCCGTTGCTGAAACCCAGCTCGGCTATACCTTGTTTCCCCTAGGCCGATCGGTTCTCGTAGCCCTAAGTTACCGTTCGAGAAAACATCACCCTTGTGCACTAGTTGTCCATGATCGTGCCAGACTAAACTTAGTTATTCAAGCTTGGTCTACAACTTCCTAGGAAACTCAACCGAATTTGGAATATACCGCCTTATCATTTGCAACATTTATTCGCAGCATCAGTCTTTGTATAACACGGTTCTATAGCATATACGTAAAATGTAAGCATGTAACAGTTCTATAGGATGTGCACATGAGAATTCGTGCAACAGTTCATTTAACATAAGCATTTGTGTCATTGCAGCTACAACTAGCATATCGATTCATATGATACTATCAATTGATTGAAGATAAGTGGGTCAAGGGAAGAAGGGTCAGCCACTCACCTTGATTGTTTGATTGAGGCGAAAGACCGGTTGATTGCACTTAGACGGCGCCTACGCGATCATCTAAAATCGTATAACTAATCGATCAGAATAGTCCTATTCAAATGAGTCCGATATAAAATACGAGTTCGAGAAAGCAAGCCATGAAAACCATCAAAAATATTCACGAAAATGCATTCAGAAAATCCAAAGCCAAATAAGGAAGTGCTGCATGAAAAAACAGAGCAACGGGAGGTCTCTCCCGACTCAGCCACAGAGTCCATCCTCGAGGCGCAACCTGTTGAATATGAGACTTGATTCCGAAGAAGCCATTCCATAACGAGGAAAGGATCTTAATTCAATCATTCACGTTCAATCAATTCAATCGATCCCGACCAATTGGTTCCGATCAAATAGAAAGTGTTCCTTTATCGCGCACCCCGTGGACGAAAATGTGGCACAATGTAGGGACGGGGCACTATAATAGCCCCCTTAAATTTGCCCTAATTGGAAAATTTTCCCAAGCTAGTCTTCCAATTACCCAGCTGCGCAAAGCGGTCAGTGGCTTGGGCTTCAAAGGGGAGATCTCCATAGGTTCGCTCGACGTGAGACACTTTTTGTTTAAGCTGAGTCTCAAGGAAGGTTACCTCCGCCTTCGATCAAGAGACATTTGGATGAATGCCAAGTGCCCTATGCGTCTATTCAAATGGAGGTCGAACTTCTCCCCCTTCGTCGAAACACCTTTCGCACCGGTATGGGTCTCCCTACCAGATTTACCCCCCACCTGTTTGCTAAATCGGTTCTCTTCAACATCGTAGAGTGCATAGGGCTACCTCTAGCTATAGACAAAGATACTTCTATGGTAACAAGGCCAAATTGTACGAGAATACTGGTCGAGGTGGATGTGAGCGTCACTCTGCTGCACAAAGTTCGCATCCAACTCCCGAGGAATAGAAGCTTTTGGAAACCCATCTTCTACGAGAATTCGCCTAAGTATTGTTACATCTGCGAGCACAGGGGGGCACATCGTAGAAGGATGCAAATCTACTGAGTCGAGTATCAAGCCGGGAAACGGGGATGGGATTGCCAAAGCTCTAGGCCTTAAGGCGAACGACATCGACAAGGAAGATCAGAGTGGGCAACGCTAGACTGAAATGGGCCAGACAGGCAAGCGAATCATGGGAGGCACAGAAGAAGGAAAGGAAGTAGGAGATGGAGCAGGGAAGGAAAAGAAGCAAATGGTGGAACGGGAGGAGATTTCTGTTACGGGACACATACAAGAGGCGAGGCTGTATACTGGGCCCAAAGGTCATCTCAGTGGCAGGGATTGTACCCAGGTGTCCAATCCTGTGGGGACTGCCATTCAAAAAGAGGCTGAGGGGCTTGAAGACAGAGAAATCCAAGTGTAAGAAGAGACTAGTACAGATGAAAGGGAAAGATGAAAGAAGCAAAGGCAAGCAAAGCCACGATGGATCTGGAGGACAGAGAAGAGATGATGGAGGAGACTTGCAAACAAGGGGAACGGACTCTAAAAGTAGGAGCGGAGGGGGTTTCCATATCCACCACTGCGCTGACAAATAAGAGACGCACAGAGGCTACCATAGAAACGAGCAATAAAGTTATTGAAAGCCAGAGCAATAGGCCAGTTAGGCCGCCCTTCCTACAAGTTCTGGGGTGAAGAGGAGGATAGCAAAGTGGATATTAGGGAGCCTCAAAAGGAAGCAGCGACGAGAGAAGAACACACCAAGCCCAGAAAGGGAAAGAAGAAAAAAAAGCTAAGCAAGTGCACAACCAAAAGAGATGCCTCGACAATACTCAGTCCCGGGTACCACTCCGAGGCTTTACCTGACCAACCCTCCACCCCTATGAATAAACTCTTAATTTATAACGTCCATGGGTTGGCGAATAAGCACACCCTCATCCGAGTGAAGGCTCTGTGCAAGATCCATAATGTGTCAGTTTTGGCTATTATAGAACCTAAAATGATATCGGATAATATCACCAATTACCAAATGAAGCTCAAGCTCCCTAATGGTTTAGCTGGATGCAAGGACATCTGGCTGCTTGCCAAGGAGGACATCAAAATCAATATCAGAGATGATCACGAACAGGCTCTTATGGTTATGGTGGAGGATCGAGGTACGGCTAACAAGTTCCTACTTACTATTGTTCATGGTGGCCATAGCCCACAGATCAGAAGTGTAAACCTCCTAAATTTCTAATTTAAATTTTTTTTTATAAATTGAGTATTTCAAATTTTTATTTGGTATTTGTACGTCGCATAGTCGTATTACACGTCGCGTATGAACTCAATATTTTCATATGCCTCGTCGAGTGCGAATATGTGCGAGGTACATATTTTTGTAAAAATATTTTATTTTAGAAGCTTGAATTTTCAAATAATAAATATTTATTTTCGATTACTTAAAGTTGTAAAATGTGTCGCATTTGAAATTTTCAAAACTTTATTTTACATCATAGAAATTATATAAATAGTAATTTAAAAACGAGGTTTATGTAAATGTTTATTTTATACAAGACATATAAATTTAATCCATTTTCGAATTTATTGATATAAATATTTTATTATTAAAGAGGATATTTAAAAATATTTATGATTTTCGAAATTATTATTATTGGTATTTTTGGAAAATATAATTGAAAATTTTTGTGGCCATTTTAAATCTCAATTTGATTTTATGGTTTTAATTTAAAAAGTTTAAAGGCAGAATTTATATTTAATTTGAGTTTAGATTATCTAAGTTTAAATTGGAATTTAATTTAGATTTGATTTTTTTGAATTATCTAATGGGGGATTTAAACATCCCAATTATTATCCTAATGGGAATTCCCACATCCTATAAATAGGCAGGTACTCCTCCATAAATTTCTCACATCCACAAATTTCTACAACCCAAAAATATGTGCATCGTGTCCGTGTTCCCTCCCATCCACTAATTGTTCCTTTCTACATATACAATTTTTTACTCATCCGACAAACCCGGACGCTGCCAGTCCCGTGTCGCGCAGGACACCTCTTCCGACCCCGTTCCTGTCGTGTAGGACAGCCCCAACATGACGGCAACAAACCCTAAACCTAATCCGGAGCACTGTCGCGCCATCTCGGTCGCCGATCCCAGCCCGTCTCCTCAACGACCTCCCTCGACGTACTCCTCCCGCAATCGCTGACACCATCACCTCCTCCTTCTCCCTGTCCCGACACCCGTCATCACCCTTTCCAGAACTCCTCCCCAACCCCGTCAACCGATTGCCACCATCGACAGCCACCAACACCACCGTGGCACCACCGCCACATCTTCGCCCACCGCTATTACCACCACCAAGAATAACCACCTCCATCAACCAGGAAGAAGAAGGGGGAGAAATCCTAACCTCGAACCCGACGACAGCCAAGCGCGCCTCCATCCGGAATTCGCCGTGCGCCGCCCCGGCACCGGAACAAGCCACTCCTTGCTGACCGAACCCAGCCGCATCTTCCGTCGCACGAAACTCGGTAGCGCCGCCGCCGCTGCCTTCTGCCGACCGTTGGGCCGAGCCGCCGGTCACCGCCTCCACCCGACGCCACCGGGGGGCCCCGGTCGCCGCCGCCTTCACGAACCGCCAGGCCGTGCCTTCCGCCCTTCCTCGCCCCGTCGTGCCCAAACCCCCTACGCCGGAGCCACCAGCCGCCTATCCCCCTCAAAATCCTTTCCCGCCGGATCAGACTGCGTCCGCCGCTTCCTTCCGTCGAGCCCTCGCTCAGCGCCACCCCTCCGGTCGGTCGCAGATCTGGCACCGCCGGGGCGTGGCCGACCGACCCCCTATCTGCGTCCGTCGACCGCCCGCGTCCCTATCGCTGACGCCGCCTCACCTTTCATGGCCGGAGCTCCGTCGCTTCCGCCGTTCCGGCCGCCACCATCTTCCCAGGTGGCCGCGCCACCACCGGCGCCGCCTCCTCCCAGTCGGACCCCGCTCCCGCTCCCGCTCCTCTTGGTAAACCCTTCGTTCCCCTTCTTCTTCATCTCTCTCTCTCTCTCTCTCTCTCTCTCTTACTATGCGAAGTAGGAAAGAGACTGTACTCTTAAAAGATTATGTTATTATATTATTATTATTATTATTATCATTATTATTATTACTATTATTATTATTATCATTATTATTATTATTATTATTATCAGGGATTCATTAAAATCATTATTGATATTTTAATAAATATAAAACTATTCCTAAATATAGAGTTGTATTAATTATATGGTTTTGATTTAAAAGCTAAGGTTTGATATAAAATCTAAAGTTGCCCTAATTTGATTCTCCAAATATTTACCTTCAAGATCTTTTTGACAGATAGAATATAGTTTTTGAGTATGAATAATATTTTTAGAATGTTTATAAAGATTCTTTGATTAATATAGATTAATATTATAAATAGTTTTCAAAATGTTAAATAATTTTCTAAAAACATCTATAAATAATTTCTAATAAATTCCTAAAGGCATTTGACTAGAAAAATAGAATCTATAAACATTTTTTTTTAGATTTGGTTGTTCTCAGTCATGACTAATCTTGCCTCCTTACTTCTTCGCGAATTCAGACCCTTTCTCAATGACCAAGGCCATGGACTCCTCAGACTTGTCGGATCATCGCATCACTCCAGGCCCACTACCAGGCAAGACACTTTGCCTTTGCTGTTTAATTTCTTGCTCAATATCATGCATACTTTTTCTTTATGTTGTTATTTCAAAACTATGTATAGATGCAAATTATTATACTTTATGCAATTGGCTTAGAGTTAAGGGACCACCGTATGTTTAGCGCATCTCATAAACTGTCACGATGTGCCACGAAATGTGTGTGAGTTGTGAGTCGCATATAGATGCGGACTTGCGTGCTGACTGATCATTGGTACGTACAGGTCGTGCGTTAGGATATAATTGCTAATAGATTGTATAGAAGACTTAGCAGTTATTGAGGATTAAACAGTGTCGTGGAGACGACGCATGTATAGTATCATTGGGGGGAGAGGACAGTTATTAGCGTAGGGGCTACATTTTATTTTTACACACATTTTGGGCCGAGGGTGACTCTTATGAGTACTACCTTCTGTCCAGGGCCGATAGTGACTCGGATGAGCGCTACTTACTGCCACTCTTTATTTACTCTGCTGAGCCTACAGCCCCTGCGTAGAACGTTGTCCTCAAAGTGCATATAACCTAGAATGGTTAGGAACCTTTACTCATGCATACTTTTCTGTTGAGCTTTATTATTCAGTTTATTGGCATGATATTATGTGTCTTGTTACGTCCCTCTGAGGACCTAGTGATCTCTCCAGGTGTGCGTTTCGTAATTTCTTGCAGGTGCTCTAGCTAAGGCCATTCCTTCCTCCGTGATGATTGCTCTTGGACTCGTCACTTGCTCTCGCTTGCTAAATTCTTTCCTTGTATATTTTTCCATATTTAATTTGGTTGGTAGTGGACTTTGTCTCCGTCCAACTATTGTGTACATGACAAACTCAAAGTTGCTTTTATATTATTATTTATCTTTGTGGATGAGATTTAGTATCTTGGCTTTCTACATTTACAGCTTATGTATATATACGAGTTGTATATTTACTCGTATGTATACAGCTGGCATGATACGTATCTAGTCTCAAGTATTTGGGACTGGGGCGTTACATGTTTTTATGGTGGCCCATGCAGGTCAAGTTTGTCATTTCGGTTACATGACTGTACCGAGCGAACCTGCAATATAGGATTAGAATCTAGGAATCTCATCCACATACTTGATCACCTTCCTTGACCTTCATTGATTTCCATATTCTGACTCCTGTGGCTTCCCTTGATTTTTGCATCTTGCTTGAACTCTTTCTACCAACACCCTATCATCTCGTGCTTAAACATGGTTAGAAAGATGACTACACTACTATATACTTAAAGGTCAACCCTATGGCTAGAAGGATTATATTGACAAAAAAATCCATTGAGGTTATATTTGAGTATAAAGGCATTTATTTTTCCTAGAAATATGATATTAAGGATTAGTTAATTTCACGTTGGGTAGTAGCATATTACCGCCTTCAAAGGATAGTTATAATTTTTTTTGTTATTACTAAGCGGTATACACAAGAGGATAGCTAGATTGAGAAAACAAATTTTGGATTTACGAAAATTTTTGGAATGGCGAAATAGTTATAATTTATTAGGATATGAAATCGATTGAGAAATAACTTAAGTTTTTATATTGTGACGCATGATTTAAGGTTAACTTTAAAAGTTGGATTGTAATATTATAAGGTTAATCTCGAGATTATTCAAGGAGTTTTAATTATGATTTTTAGACAACTAGAGAAGACGAAAGTTTAGTTTGAGAAAGCTTGAGGTTTAAAATTGAGTCGTAAGATTTATAAGTTTATGATGGTTAAATTTTGTTTAAATACTTGGAGGATATGAAAGCGACTTTGAAGGAAAAATTTAAATTTTAAATTGTATCATATGATCTATGATTTAAAAAGTTAATTAGATTTTAAGTTTAAATCCTTGATTATGGATATTTAATTTTGAAAAAAAAGAGATTTAATTTGAGTTACATGATTTGCGATTGATGAAACGGGCTAAGAATTTATCTCGAGGTGCATTTGAGAATTGGAAAATTTTAAAAGTGATAGAAATTTAGTTGTACCGTATTAGATATGGTGAAGGATTTTTTGAATTTATTTATAGGAAATTAAACTTTAAATTATGATTAAATATTTGATGGAGTATCCTGAGATTTTATTTCGAAACTGTTGAGGAACTTGAAATTTGAGATTTGATCATATATTGGTAGAGAACCAAGAAGCAAGTAAGTCACCCTAATGGGATACAAGTATTCCTCATTAATTGCCATGATAGTTGTATGTACTCGAGTGTAGTTAAGTCATCTGCCAAACTATGTAAAGATATTTCAATCTTGACTCACTCGACAATTTTCTCAAATCTAGATTTATTCGTGACTTTCTAACCATTTGAAACAGGAGAAATGATTAGATTGTTCCTTGATCGTACTTCATCTAAGTGGCTATCATAACTCTAGAAACTGCATCCCTAACTTATTTTACCCTGATCTACTAGAATCTGAATTATCATTATTTCATGCCTTAGCTTGGTCATTTATTTTTGTGCATTGATCATTATCTCATGAACTCCTATTTTCTATTTTGATCATTTGGCGTTCCCTATCGTGACTTTGATAATTGGAGCACAACACTAGACTTTTCCTTCCAATAAATTTCACATGCAAGACCTAGACGAGCCCACCTATATGTAGGTATATCACGTGCCACTAAAACCCTTATCCTTGTACTCTATTTTCTTGACACGACTTTCGGGTCACAAAGACTAAACCATAACCCTACCATGGTACCGATATACTTTTCGACCACAGATAGGGACTAAATCTCGACTAAATTCTTTCAACGCGATATGCGCTGATGGTCTACTTGATTTTCTTTAAATGCTTAATTTTGTGCCTTACCTTGATTGCTTAACTCATTATTCCATCACACTACTAGTTTAACTCTTGTAAGTTGGGTAGAATGCCTCGCGACCTAACCAACATTTTTGTGGACCACATTGATAGGTTCATTTGGACCATAGAATTCAGTAGACCCTAACTTATCTAGTCAACCAAGCCGACTGCATAGGCCCAAATTTCGGACGGAACTTAGATTTTATAAGACCTTGGACTAATTGATTTCTTTCACCATTACCCTTTACTTATTATTTTATCTACCTATTATGCTAAAATAGCTTAGTTTTGGAAGCTTATTCTTTATCAAGCTTGATCATGACATATGTTTAATGTGGGCGCCCACTAATACATTGTCTAATCAGAACCGACGTATTATGGTCTGATCAACCATAGTGCACTTGGTTCGCTTTTCATATATCATACTACGTGGATGGGACATAGTTAAACTTGTCCCTAGAGTCTCCTCCGTGATTACATTGGCAATTCTCTTGGAATTTTACAACCGCTTTTGAATCACATATTGGCATTCGAAAACATCTCCTTTGGACTCTTGTTGGCTTTCGTCTTTTAACTATTCTAGACAAAGCTTGTGATTGATAGATAGACCAAACCATTCTCCTATGACCATGATATTTGTATATACTTGGGGATAGTTAACCACTGACCAACCAATATGACTATCCCCGCCTTGAGCTACTTGCCTTTTTCCTCGACCCTAGAATCAACTTTCATGACCTGTTTGAAATTTGAAGATGATTCAACTATAAACCTAGGCGACCCTATATCTTTTATCATGACCCCTAATCACTTGAATGATTCCTATCATTCTTTCATTTGTGTCCTCAACTTAGACACTTACCATACAATCTTCTTCGAAGTACCCTATTCCCTAAGTCCCCAAAATATCCACTTAAGCTACTTCCATCGTACTATCATGATTTTTTTTACCTTAACTAGCAACCCTCATTCAATTCCAAAATCGTGAATTATTTCGTCGTTATCGGAATCACAATTTTCTCGCCCAATAATTTTTGTAGCCTTACCCTCGTACCTTCTCACCCCCTTACTTATTCTTAATTTCGATGACGAAATTCTTGTAAGTTGGGTATGATGTAAACCCCTTAAATTTCTACTTTAAATTTTTTTTATAAATTGAGTATT
Organism: Iris pallida; assembly: GCA_029216955.1. Lineage (NCBI taxonomy): Eukaryota > Viridiplantae > Streptophyta > Magnoliopsida > Asparagales > Iridaceae > Iris > Iris pallida. The sequence continues at coordinate 21,010,281 of JANAVB010013397.1, read as the reverse complement.
TCAAATTTTTACTTGGTATTTGTACGTCGCATAGTCGTATTACACGTCGCGTATGAACTCAATATTTTCATATGCCTCGTCGAGTACGAATATGTGCGAGGTACATATTTTTGTAAAAATATTTTATTTTAGAAGCTTTAATTTTCAAATAATAAATAATAAATATTTACTTTCGATTACTTAAAATTGTAAAATGTGTCGCATTTGAAATTTCCAAAACTTTATTTTACATCATAGAAATTACATAAATACTAATTTAAAAATAAGGTTTATGTAAATGTTTATTTTATACAAGACATATAAATTTAATCCATTTTCAAATTTATTGATATAAATATTTTATTATTCAAGAGGATATTTAAAAATATTTATGATTTTTGAAATTATTATTATTGGTATTTTTAGAAAATATAATTAAAAATTTTTGTGGCCATTTTAATTCTCAATTTCAATTTATGGTTTTAATTTAAAAAGTTTAAAGGTAGAATTTATATTTAATTTGAGTTTAGATTATCTAAGTTTAAGTTGGAATTTAATTTAGATTTGATTTTTTTGAATTATCTAATGGGGGGATTTAAACATCCCAATCATTATCCTAATGGAAATTTCCATATCCTATAAATAGGCAGGTACTCCTCCATAAATTCCTCACATCCACAAATTTCCACAACCCAAAAATCTGTGCATCGTGTCTGTGTTCCCTCCCATCCACTAATTGTTCTTATCTACATATACAATTTTTTACTCATCCGATAAACCCGGACGCTGCCTGTCTCGTTTCGTGCAGGACATCTCTTTCGACCCCGTTCCTATCGTGTAGGACAGTCCCAACACGACGACAACAAACCCTAAACCTAATCCAGAGCACTGTCGCGCTGTCTCGGTTGTCGATCCCAGCCCGTCTCCTCCACGACCTCCCTCGACGTACTCCTCCCGTAATTGCTGACACCATCACCTCCTCCTTCTCCCTGTCCCGACACTCGTCATCACCCTTTCCAGTACTCTTCCCCAACCCCGTCAACCGACTGCCACCATCGGCAGCCACCAACACCACCGTGGCACCACCGCCACATCTTCGCCCACCGTCATTACCACTACCAAGAATAACCGCCTCCATCAACCAGAAAGAAGAAGGGGGAGAAATCCTAACCTCGAACCCGACGACAGCCAAGCGCGCCTCCATCCGGACTCCGCCGTGCGCCGCCCCGGCACCGGAACAAGCCACTCCTTGCTGACCGAACCCAGCCGCATCTTCCGTCGCACGAAACTCGGCAACGCTGCCGCTGCCTTCTGCCGACCGTCGGGCCGAGCTGTCACGACCCGCACCCGCTAAAAGGGCACATGACGTGACAACGCCCAGCCCTCACCGGAAAAATGGCGTGGAACGCTGTGGATTTTCTAGTCTGACAACAGTTTATATATATAACAGAACCTGTCGCGAATATAGTCAACTCCGAACGGAGGACAAGCAATGAATATATATATGTGCCCAATCACAACTCTAAGATAAAAAGTAAAGACTGAAAGATAAAGACAACAAGACAATAATATATAACCTGTCAAGTCCAGAAATACAAATAACATACAATATCCAGTCTCTAATGCAGTCCAAATATAAATACAGTCTCAAAATGTAGTACAGTCTCAAAAGTAACTGGAGACAAGGTCCAGTACAAAGACCTACTCTAAACTAAACAGGTGGTATGGTCTCGTCAGACGGAGCTACGTCCTGCGGGACCAGGTCTAGGCCCACTACGTCGTCCGGACCGTAGTAGGTACTGCAATCTCCCTCGTCGATATCTGTAATATTTTATCAACAGTCCAGTCAGGATGGAACGAGTACATATATCTCATAACAGATCTCAAGATAGAATAAAAGCTATAAGACTGTAAATAGAGCATATACAATGAATCATGGAGTGTACATGTATGTATCATGGCATGGTAAGCTGTAAAGCTAGAGCTAGAACAAGAAAATAGAACGGGATCATGGCATGTACACAATCAAGGTAAGCTATATATCCAATGTGTGTGAGTAATAGTTTCGGCTTGTGATCGGCTTGGGTACCTGTCGAGAATCGGCCTGGCAAGTCATAAGTGCGGTATATGACTCACACTGTTCAAGAATACAAGGGGATATGATCACAGGCCTACGCTACTACTCCCCCTACCCCAACTGGTAGAATGGATCCAAACAGGACACGTCACTGCACGGGATTCTAATGAGAAGGTAGCTAGCCTTCTCTAGAATCAGTGACCATATATTGAGCAAGAGCTACAAGGGTGCTTGTACAATACATCCCAACCTAAGAAGGAGAAAACATCTTTCGTCGGGATCCAAGAATACCAATCCGTGAGAACCATGTGTCAGGAATAAGCATATCAACACTAAGTACATGAATCATAACAGTTATCATAAATTGGGAATAAGTATCAGAGAATGTACTCGCCTGTAAGATGATAATATACGTCGACTGGATCAACTGCAGTGTCTCGAGGACCTATAGAGAACAAGACGTATCAATACTAAGTTTAGGAAGTAAAGTTAAATCAAATTAAATCCTATTTAGTCATTCTAGGTCAAGACATGTCTAGTCGGATCAATCTTGGTCATGGGAGAACATTAGAAGTTAAACCGGATTAATCTAGGTCAAAAACTGACTTACCGTTGACTTTTGGTCAACGGGTCAACTCTGGTCAATTCTAGGTCAACTCTAGGTCAACCCTAGGTCACTGGTGACTAATAGTTGACTTTTAGTCAACTGTCCAAGTTAAATGGAATTTGGAACTAATTTGGGTAAAGTGTTGACCCATAGTTGACTTTTAGTCCAAAAAGTCAACCGTGGTCAACCGGGTCCAAGACTAGGTTTAGACAGCTAATCCTACTCATTACCAACCTATACAACCCATATCCAAGTCCATCTTGGACTTGGAAACTCGAATCTTGGCCGTGGGCTAAATCCCTATTTTACCCTTTTTAGGGGTAAAATCCCACCTTCGGCAATTATCTAGATAGCCTACCTACGCTTGATATTTTGACCCGATCTCCCTAGGGTAGTAGGGTACTATCCTATAGGTTCGTTATCTACCAAAATACATAGATAAAGTGGACGTCCAGTCCACGATACGGCCCGTTACAGATATCTCGAATATTTCGAGATACACACTGACACGGCACGATACCGGCGCCCTACGACCCCGATTTCCACTCGGGAGCTTACCCGCAAAATCTAAATCACGTAACCTAGGCCTATGTCAAGTTTCATCGCGATCCGATGCTCCAGGCTCAATTTCCCCTTCTAACTCGATTTCTACCAAAAAGTCCCTTTTTAGTCTCGTTCTAATTCTCCTCTTTGATTCTCAATTTTAGTTCTTCTTCTTCTTAACTTCTTCTCCTAATCCTTCTAGCTCTAATTCTTCTTCTTACTCCTCCTTCCTATTCTTCTTCAAATTCCTAACTTCTCCTAGTTTTCCTCTTCTCCAACTTCCTTCTTATTCTAATTTCTAAACTCTTTTCCTTTCCTCTTTCTTCTAGTTTCCTTATCTATTCATCTATCCATATATATCAATATATATACATATCTATAGATATATATATACATATATATATGAACTATGGGGGGGTTACTTGGGTGTACAGGGGGGTGTATGGGGGGAAAGGAGCTGCCAATGGCAGCTCCTACTGCTGCCATTGCTACTGCTAGCTGCTGCTGCAGCTAACCCTGCTGCTGCTGCAGCTAACCCTGCTGCTGCTGCTTAAGCTCTGCTGCTGCTGCTGCTTTGAGCTGCTGCTGCAGCTCCTGCAGCTGCTGCAGCTCCTGCAGCTGCTGCTGCTCTTCCCTTCATCTCCTTCTTCTCCTCCTACTTCACTCCTTTCTCTACTCTCTCTCTCTCTCTCTCTCTCTCTCTCTCTATATATATATATATATATATATATATATATATATATATATATATATATATATATATATATATCTATATCTATATCTATTTATCTATATATATATATATCCTTATATCTAATCCTCTCCTCCCATCTATATATATACACACACACACACACATACATATATACATACATACATATATATATATATATATATAAATACACATATACATCTATATATATATCTCCACAACCACACACACAACCACACACACAACCACACCACCACTCTCATTCTCATCCCACCACTCTCTACACACACACACACACACAAATACATATATACATATAATTTCATATATATATATATATATATATATATATATATATATATATATATATATATATATATATATATATAGACATATATATATACATATACCATATATATATATATATATACCATATATATATATATATATATACTAATTAACATACAAAACCCTTAATTAATACTAACCAAAATTCTAGGGAGAACCTACAAAATAGAGGGCACAGTGTAGAGAATTGAATTCTCTATATTTATTGTGAAGAGCAAGAATGAAAAGGAGTAGTTAATGAAGGGTTAATGACAAACCTAAATGAAGTTTGGAGAGAGAGAGCTTGGAGAGAGAAATTTTAAGAAAGAGAGAGAGAGAGAGAGCTTTGTGGAGAAGACAAAGGGGGGGGAGGACTTTCATGGCCAGCCCCCATGGGCTATTGGGTTGGGATCCAATAGCCCACAACCCATTAACCCTAGTTTGGTTTGTTTTGAAATCGGGTTGGTTCGGTTTGATTCGGTTTGATTCTAAACGACTAATTAAGTCTCTAAATGACTAATTAAGTCATGGAAATTAGGTTAATAATTTCTAGCCTAATTATGATGGTGCATGGGCTAAGCCCAGCTAGTATGGGGGTCCCACTAGTGTCCAGGCTACCCGGGTCTCCAAATTGAGTCCGAATTGGATTAAATTCAAACCGACTCAATTAAATTCCTAAAAATCATATAAAATCAAATAAAATTCCTAAAATATTATAAAAGTTGAAAATGACAAAAATACCCCTAATTTGAAAATTAGGGGTGACAAATCTACCCTCCTTAAAAAAAATTCGTCCTCGAAATTGAATGAGAACTAACATAGCAATCATGAACAGAACAAGGAAAGAAAAAGAAAGAATTTTACCTCAAGACTCGAAGAGATATGGGAATCGCTCCCGCATGTCGTCCTCCCTCTCCCAGGTGTACTCACCTGGAGAGTGGTGTCTCCATGCAACGCGAACCAAGGGAATAACCTGGTTCCGGAGCACCTTCTCTCTTCGGTCCAAGATCTCGACCGGCTTCTCTGGGTAGCTGAGTGTCGGTCCCACCTCGATCTCGAAGTGGTCTATGTCGTGACTGGGATCTGCCACGTACCGTCTCAGCTGCGACACGTGGAACACACTGTGCACTCCCTCTAGTGCAGGCGGTAACTCCAGTCGGTAAGCCACTGCACCGACCCTGCCTAGGATACGGAATGGTCCGATGTATCGTGGACTAAGCTTCCCGCCGCCACCAAAATGAATCGTGCCACGCGTCGGAGAAATCCGCAGAAAGACAAGATCATCAACCTAGAACAAAAACAAGACTTAGAGCTTGATCTACAACAATCACAATCAGACTCAAATACTAGAAAAATCTAAATTATACCTCAAACTCTAATGGCCTCCGGTGGCTATCGGCCCAATACCTCTGCCTATCCTGCGCCACCCGAAGTCTATCTCTGATGACCCTAACCTTCTCTGCAGCATCCACCACCATCTCAGGGCCAAGCAAAACCCTCTCACCGACATCATCCCAAGACAAGGGAGTACGGCACCTCCGTCCGTATAGAGCCTCGAAAGGTGACATCTCTATACTGGCTTGGTAGCTGTTGTTGTAAGCAAACTCTACCAAGTGAAGGTGGTCCTCCCAAGATCCCCCGAAGTCCAAGACACAGGTACGCAGCATATCTTCGAGGGTCTGGATCGTCCTCTCCGACTGCCCGCCTGTCTGGGGGTGATATGCTGTGCTGAACTTGAGCGATGTGCCCAAGCTAAGCTGCAAACTCCGCCAGAGGTGGAAAGCGAATCGGCTGTCCTGATCCGAGACTATACTCACTGGCACCCCGTGTAATCGGACTATCTGCTGCACGTACATCTCGGCCAACCTCTCCGTCGACAAACCCACTTTGAAAGGCAAAAAGTGGGCCGATTTGGTCAATCGATCAACAATGACCCAAATCGCATCCTTCCCTCCTGGAGAGCGCGGAAGCCCAAATACAAAGTCCATAGTGATATGCTCCCACTTCCACTCAGGAATGGGAAGTGGCTGGAGCAATCCACCGGGTCTCTGCCTCTCGGCCTTCACCTGCTGGCACACCAAGCATCCCGACACGAACTGAGCCACCTCACGTTTCATGCCATACCACCAAACATGCTGTCTCAAGTCTCTATACATCTTGTTGGCTCCGGGATGCATAGAGTACTGAGAACGGTGCGCCTCCTGAAGAACCTCCTCCCGAAGTCCTCTGCTCGGCACGCACAATCTGGTACCATGCCTCAACGACCCATCCTCTGCTAAAGAGAACTCCTCCAACAGTCCTATCTGGACCTGCTCCCTGATGACTCTCAGAGCCTCATCCTCAAACTGAGCTGCCCTGACTCTGTCCATCAGCTCTGACTGCACCTGCAGACCCCACATCTGTGCCTCGAACCCAGGAACTATCACCTCTATGTCCAAACTCTCCAGATCTGCCAGAAGGTGACGATCCATCGTCAAACACATAGCCACGGGATACCTGCTCAAAGCATCCGCGACCACGTTGGCCTTCCCCGGATGGTACTGCAAGGATATATCAAAATCCTTCATCAGCTCTAACCATCGCCTCTGCCTCATATTCAGCTCCTTCTGGGTAAACACGTACTTCAAGCTCTTGTGATCTGTATAGATCTCAACTCGCTCTCCGTACAGATAGTGTTTCCACATCTTCAAAGCAAAGATGACCGCCGCCAGCTCTAGATCGTGGGTAGGGTAATTCCTCTCATGAGGACGTAACTGCCTAGATGCATAGGCAATTACCTTTCCGTGCTGCTGAAGCACACAACCCAAACTCCGTCCTGAAGCATCACTGTAGATCGTATAACCACCAGATCCAGATGGCAGCGTCAAGATAGGAGCTGTAGTCAACCTCGCCTTCAGCTCCTCGAAGGCGGCCTGGCACTCATCGGACCAAACAAACTCCTCGTCCTTCCTGGTAAGGCGGGTCATCGGCTGGGCAATCCTGGAAAAGTCCTGTACGAACCTCCGGTAGTAACCTGCCAGACCCAGAAAACTCCGAACCTCTGCTACTGAGCTCGGCGTCGACCAGGACTCCACTGCAGAAATCTTCTTCGGATCCACTGAAATCCCCTCGCCAGAGACAACATGGTCTAGGAACTCCACGCGATCCAAGAAGAACTCGCACTTGGACAGCTTCCCATATAGCTGCTCCCTCCTGAGAGTGTCCAACACAATCCTCAGGTGCTCCTCGTGCTCCTCTGGTGTCTTCGAGTAGATGAGAATGTCATCAATGAAGACCACCACGAACTTGTCAAGGTACTGGTAAAATACCTTGTTCGTCAAGTTCATGAATACCGCCGGGGCGTTGGTCAACCCAAACGGCATGACGGTATACTCATACTGGCCATAGCGGGTCTGAAAGGCAGTCTTCGGAATGTCATCCCACTTCACCTTCAGCTGATGGTACCCGGTACGTAAGTCAATCTTCGAAAACACCCTCGCGCCGCTCAACTGGTCGAACAAGTCATCAATCCTCGGCAGAGGATACTTGTTCTTGATGGTAAGGTTGTTGAGCGCCCTGTAATCAATACACAGACGTACTGTACCATCCTTCTTGGGGACGAAAAGAACTGGCGTGCCCCAAGGTGAAGAACTAGATTGAATAAAGCCCTTGTCCTCCAGCTCGTCGACCTGCTTCTTCAGCTCCGCTAACTCACTGTTGTTGATTCTATAGACGTGCTGGGAGATAGGCTCAGCACCCGGTACTAGATCTATAGAAAACTCAACATCACGATCTGGCGGCATCCCGAGCAGCTCCTCGGGAAAGACATCCAAGAACTCAGCAATGAGTGGATGTGGCAACACCGGCCCCGCCAACAACGCTCCGCAGAATCCATCTCCCTGCTCTACTGCACCCCTGGTGAACTCATACTCCGGCTCTCCCGGCGGCCTAAATAGAATCCTGCCACCTCTGCAGTCGATGCTAGCGTGGTGCGTGCTCAACCAATCCATACCGAGTACCACATCGTAACTCGGAAGTGGCATTACGAGCAGACAAGCACTCAGCTCCCGGCCTCTCAAAGAAACTCTCCGCCCCTTGTAAACATTATTAACTAGGATGATGCCATTCCCAGTCATAATCTTGCAAGTCCTATCCAGATATTCAGCAATAATATTGTGCCTAAGAACAAAAGAAACAGACACAAAACTGTGTGTAGCACCAGAATCAAATAAGGCCAAAGCTGAAAAAGAATCGAGCAGAATAGAACCTGCGACAACATCCGCAATAGGCTCCATCTCCTCGGCTGCAAGAGCAAAGGCTCTACCCTGACCACCCCTCTGCTGGCGGTACTGAACAAACTGCTGCTGCTGAGTCGAAAGTGGACCTCTCTGCTGAACTACCGGTACACTAGCTGGTGCCCTCTGAATGGGTGCCCTCTGAGCTGCTCCAGCTGCACGGAAGTTCTTGGGACACTCCCGCATCTGATGCCCAGCGGCACCACAAAAGAGACACAGCCCCAGTCTCCTCTTACAGAACTCGAAGAGATGACCGGGCTTCTTGAAGAAGTGGCACGGTGGATCATCCTGCCCCGGACGCTGCTGACTCCTCTGGACAGACGCTCTGGCCTGCCCCTGCTGCTGGTGATGCTGGAACGATTGATGCTGAAGCTGAGGGCGCTTAGCAGGCCCTGCGCTGCTACTGGCCCCAGAAAACAAATCTCGCTCCCTCTTCGGCTTCAAGCCCAACTCCCTCTCCATCTTCCGAGCCTCTGCGTAAACCTCCGCATATGTCGCATAGAAGGAAGGGATCAGGATCTTGATATCCCATGCCAATCCCTCCCAAAAATGCTCCGCTCGAATCACCGGGTCACTCACCATATACTCGGCGTATCGGCCCAGCCGGCCGAACTCCGCCGCATACTCTTCTACGGTCATGCTGCCCTGCTGTAGGTTCTGGAACTGTCGTACCAGGCCAATCTTGTCCGTAGGGGAAAAGAACTTCTCTCTGAACAGGGCCCGAAACTCAGCCCAAGTATGGCCCTCTCCTGCAAGAGCCGGCTCGTTCCGGAACCATGTCCGGGCAATATCTAACAACTGTAACCCAACTGCCTCGACCCTCAGGTCGGCTGCCAGGCGACAGGCCCCCATCTGGCGCTCGATATCCTTGAGCCAGTCATCAGCATAAATAATGCCCTCTGTCCCCTTGAAATCCCTCGGACCAAGCTTCTTGAAAGCCTGGATATCCCCGATCTTCGGCTGCTGCTGCTGCTGAACCTCCCTCTGTGGAGCCCCACGCTCCACTGCCGCCATAGCCAATCTGTGCGCATCCTCCATGCCCTGGCGCATGGCCTCTGTCTGCCTCAACTGAGCCTCGTGCTGAGCCCGCTGGGACTCAAGCACCTGGTGGAAGAACGCTAGCATCTGCCCCATGTCTGTGGGCAGAGAAGGCAATGGAGGAATAGCTCCCATCATCACCGGCGGAGTCCCCTGCTGAGGAGGAAGAATACCCCCGGCAGCTCCCGCTGTAGCCCCTGGCACTACGGGAAGAGCACCCGTAATGGCCCCAGGGACGGTCATCGAGGTAGCTGGAGGAGTACCTCCAAGAGCCCCAACAGAAATCCCATCAGCCGGGGAAGTGACCGGAGCCTGTCCGCCAGAAGTGGCAGACCTCTCCGTCTCCCCGTGCTCCTCGCCAGGAGAATGAGTCATCAATATCCTGGAGACAAATTGAGAAGAAGATATCAATATGGCACATGAAGGCAATATCAAAGGAGGACAGCTAGAAAGCAGTAAATCAATATCAAAGACGGTAAGCAAGATAAGCAAGGAAAGATCCTACTATGATTGAGCACTCATAGCCCACTACTTCCTATGGGTAACACAGGCTCGTAGTCAACACTCTAAGACGAGTGCCGCTACGACATCGTACTAATTGCGACTTCAGGGCCTGCGTGGGCCACCACTAAAATGTGTCATGACCCGCACCCGCTAAAAGGGCACGTGATGCGACAACGCCCAGCCCTCACCGAAAAAACGGCGTGGAATGCTGTGAATTTTCTAGTCTGACAACAGTTTATATATATAACAGAACCTATCGAGAATATAGTCAACTCCGAACGGAGGACAAGCAATGAATATATATATATATGTGCCCAATCACAACTCTAAGATGAAAAGTAAAGACTGAAAGATAAAGACAACAAGACAATAATATATAACCTGTCAAGTCCAGAAATACAAATAATATACAATGTCCAGTCTCTAATACAGTCCAAATATAAATACAGTCTCAAAAAGTAGTACAGTCTCAAAAGTAACTGGAGACAAGGTCCAGTACAAAGACCTACTCTAAACTAAACAAGTGGTATGGTCTCGTCAGGCGGAGCTACGCCCTGTGGGACCTGGTCTAGGCCCACTACGTCGTTCGGACCGCAGTAGGTACTGCAATCTCCCTCGTCGATATCTGTAATATTTTATCAACAGTCCAGTCAGGATGGAACGAGTACATATATCTCATAACAGATCTCAAGATAGAATAAAAGCTATAAGACTGTAAATAGAGCATATACAATGAATCATGGAGTGTACATATATGTATCATGGCATGGTAAGCTGTAAAGCTAGAGCTAGAACAAGAAAATAGAACGGGATCATGGCATGTACACAATCAAGGTAAGCTATATATCCAATGTATGTGAGTAATAGTTTTGGCTTGTGATCGGCTTGGGTACCTGTCGAGAATCGGCCTGGCAAGTCATAAGTGCGGTATATGACTCACACTGTTCAAGAATGCAAGGGGATATGATCACAGGCCTACGTTACTACTCTCTCTACCCCAACTGGTAGAATGGATCCAAACAGGATACGTCACTACACGAGATTCTAATAAGAAGGTAGCTAGCCTTCTCTAGAATCAGTGACCATATATTGAGCAAGAGCTACAAGGGTGCTTGCACAATACATCCCAACCTAAGAAGGAGAAAACATCTCTCGTCGGGATCCAAGAATACCAATCCGTGAGAACCATGTGTCGGGAATAAGTATATCAACACTAAGTACATGAATCATAACAGTTATCATAAATTGGAAATAAGTATCAGAGAATGTACTCGCCTGTAAGATGATAATATACGTCGACTGGATCAACTGCAGTGTCTCGAGGACCTATAGAGAACAAGATGTATCAATACTAAGTTTAGGAAGTAAAGTTAAATCAAATTAAATCCTATTAGTCATTCTAGGTTAAGACATGTCTAGTCGGGTCAATCTTGGTCATAGGAGAACATTAGAAGTTAAACCGGATCAATCTAGGTCAAAAACTGACTTACCATTGACTTTTGGTCAACGGGTCAACTCTGGTCAATTCTAGGTCAACTCTAGGTCAACCCTAGGTCACTGGTGACTAATAGTTGACTTTTAGTCAACTGTCCAAGTTAAATGGAATTTGGAACTAATTTGGGTAAAGTGTTGACCCATAGTTGACTTTTAGTCCAAAAAGTCAACCGTGGTCAACCGGATCCAAGACTAGGTTTAGACAGCTAATCCTACTCATTACCAACCTATACAACCCATATCCAAGTCCATATTGGACTTGGAAACTCGAATCTTGGCCGTGGGCTAAATCCCTATTTTACCCTTTTTAGGGGTAAAATCCCACCTTCGGCGATTATCTAGATAGCCTACCTACGCTTGATATTTTGACCCGATCTCCCTAGGGTAGTAGGGTACTATCCTATAGGTTCGTTATCTACCAAAATACCTAGATAAAGTGGACGTCCAGTCTACGATACGGCCCGTTGCAGATATCTCGAATATTTTGAGATACGCACTGACACGGCGCGATACCGGCGCCCTACGACCCCGATTTCCACTCGGGAGCTTACCCGCAAAATCTAAATCACGTAACCTAGGCCTATGTCAAGTTTCATCGCGATCCGATGCTCCGGGCTCAATTTCTCCTTCTAACTCGATTTCTACCAAAAAGTCCCTTTTTAGTCTCGTTCTAATTCTCCTCTTTGATTCTCAATTTTAGTTCTTCTTCTTCTTAACTTCTTCTCCTAATCCTTCTAGCTCTAATTCTTCTTCTTACTCCTCCTTCCTATTCTTCTTCAAATTCCTAACTTCTCCTAGTTTTCCTCTTCTCCAACTTCCTTCTTATTCTAATTTCTAAACTCTTTTCCTTTCCTCTTTCTTCTAGTTTCCTTATCTATTCATCTATCCATATATATCAATATATATACATATCTATAGATATATATATATACATATATATATGAACTATGGGAGGGTTACTTGGGTGTACAGGGGGGTGTATGGGGGGAAAGGAGCTGCCAATGGCAGCTCCTACTGCTGCCATTGCTACTGCTAGCTGCTGCTGCAGCTAACCCTGCTGCTGCTGCTGCTTAAGCTCTGCTGCATATATATATATATATATATATATATATATATGTATATATATATATATATATATATATATATATATATATATATATCCTTATATCTAATCCTCTCCTCCCATCTATATATATACACACACACACATATACATATATACACACACACACATATACATACATATATACATACATATATATATATAAAAATACACATATACATCTATATATATATCTCCACAACCACACACACAACCACACCACCACTCTCATTCTCATCCCACCACTCTCTACACACACACACACACACAAATACATATATACATATAATTTCATATATATATATATATATATATATATATATATATATATATATATATATATATATATATATATACATATATATATACATATACCATATATATATATATATATATATATATATATATATATATATATATATATATATATATATATATATATATATATATATATTTTATATATACTAATTAACATACAAAACCCTTAATTAATACTAACCAAAATTCTAGGGAGAACCTACAAAATAGAGGGCAAAGTGTAGAGAATTGAATTCTCTATATTTATTGTGAAGAGCAAGAATGAAAAGGAGTAGTTAATGAAGGGTTAATGACAAACCTAAATGAAGTTTGGAGAGAGAGAGCTTGGAGAGAGAAATTTTGAGAAAGAGAGAGAGAGAGCTTTGTGGAGAAGACAAAGGGGGGGGGGAGGACTTTTATGGCCGGCCCCCATGGGCTATTGGGTTGGGATCCAATAGCCCACAACCCATTAACCCTAGTTTGGTTTATTTTGAAATCGGGTTGGTTCGGTTTGATTCGGTTTGATTCTAAACGACTAATTAAGTCTCTAAATGACTAATTAAGTCATGGAAATTAGGTTAATAATTTCTAGCCTAATTATGATGGTGCATGGGCTAAGCCCAGCTAGTATGGGGGTCCCACTAGTGTCCAGGCTACCCGGGTCTCCAAATTGAGTCCGAATTGGATTAAATTCAAACCGACTCAATTAAATTCCTAAAAATCATATAAAATCAAATAAAATTCCTAAAATATTATAAAACTTGAAAATGACAAAAATACCCCTAATATGAAAACTGGGGGTGACACGAGCCGTCGGTCACCGCCTCCACCTGACGCCACCGGGAGCCCCCGGTCGCCGCCGCCTTCACGAAACGCCAGGCCGTGCCTTCCCCCCTTCCTCGCCCTATCGTGCCTAAACCCCCTTCGTCGGAGCCACCAGCCGCCTATCCCCCTCAAAACTCTTTCCCGTCGGATCAGACTGCGTCCGCCGCTTCCTTCCGTCGAGCCCCCGCTCAGCGCCACCCCTCCGGTCGATCGCAGATCTGGCGCCGCCGGGGCGTAGCCGACCGACCCCCTGTCACCCCCAGTTTCCAGAAATAGGGGTATTTTGTCATTTTTCACTTTTAAATTATTTTGGAATTATTTATTTATTTATTGTATTATTTTGGGGTTATTTGAATCGGGTTCGAATTTCAACTCATTCTGACTTATTTTGACTTGTTTCGGGGACCCGGGGTTGTGTTAACCTTAGCGGGCCCACATACTAGTTAGCCATGGCCCACATGTCAATATTTAGTTAGTGACTAGGCTAATTATTTTGGTTAGGATTAATTTGGATTAGTGGTTTTAGGAATGACTAAACTACCCCATTGATAGTCAATAACAGTCCACTTTTGCTATATATGGCTGTCCATACTACACCCAAACAGTCCACCTATTGGGCTGTCCAAGAACAGCCCTTCACTGTCAACTGTCCAGATTTTTGGGTCCATTTCTTGGCTGTCCATGACAGCCAAGAACAGGCCGTTCCAGCCCAGTTTTTCCTCCCCTATTTGGCTATCATTTACACCACATGTTAGCCCAAACATAGCACCATATCCACCCCTTAAACCACTCTATACATGGCAGTCCTTGCATCCCATTTAAGCCCTTGAAATTAGTCTTATACCACTTCAAAAACAGTCCACTTTTGACCCATATCATTCCTTACAAATTTACCTATGTGTGTGTGTGAGTATTTGTATGTTTGTGTGTGTGTAGGAAGCCTATGAGTGTACTTAAGTAAACTATAGTTTGGCCAATGCCTCAACCAATAGGAAACCTATAGAGAAACCTATGAGTGTGATATAAATATGAGTGTACCATGAGAGTGGGTTGTGTGTGAGTGATGTGATAGTGTTAAGGGTAAATTCATGAGATAGGATAGGTAATAGGGTAAACCATACCCACGTATCCTAACATAGCCTAGATACCTAGGATACCTATTTTCCTTGGTAGGTAAACCTTAGATAGGTTGATATCTAGCTACCCTAAGGAGTCTAGGCTAGTACCATGGGTATTTACGAGATTTCCTTGGGATTGGGCAAGGTATCGGGATTTACCTTGGTAGGGTAAATGCTAGTTTTGCCTAGGAATAGGGTATTTGTGTTAGAAGTCTAAGTTAGAGTTAGAACTTGATTCTCGTGGTTGGTAATGATCATATATGGTGCTCATAGACTAGTTTTGACGTCGGTTGACCTTTTTGACCAAAAGTCAACAAAAGTCAACCGAGAGTCAAACTTAGCCTTTAAGCGACCCGATTTGACCGAAACCAAACCAGAGTTGACCAGTTGACTTAAAATCAACTGTTAGTCAACATTTGACTTGTTTGACCTAGAGTTGGCCAGAGTTGACCAGAGTTGACTTTTTGACCAAAAGTCAACTGTAAGTCAACCGTTGATCCCGATCGACCTAGTTTGACTTGGAATGACTCCCAGCGACCTAGTATGACCTAGTATGACTTAGTTTGACCTAGATTGACCTAGTTTTGACTTAGACTTGCATTCATGACTTGTATTAGTTTTCTTTTTCAGTATTAAGCCATGTTTGACTCATAGTATCTTATTTTAGGTCTGTGATCACTCTGAGCGTCTGTTCACCCTATCAGCTCAGGACCACAGGCGAGTACATTCACTGATAGTTTTTATTGTCTTGATATCTACTATATCCGATTCAGTCGTAGTGTTTTACTTGATTTTCAGACACGATATTTCACGGACTAGTATATGTCGGATCCTGTCATGAGATATTGTTCCCGGATTACTTGGTATATTGGTACATGACTCGATTTGTTACTTGTACTTGTATAGACATGGAATTAGGAGTGGGCTGATCACCTGCTTTTAAATCTCGTGTCATGACGTGTTATGTCCAGATCCGTGATACTATTCGGGGATGGGGGAATTATTAGGGGTTATGTGATCAAAGCCTTCCTGTAACTATATATTGCTAGTGCCACCCTCACCTCATGTAGGGTGTAGCAGACACCTCATTACCAGTTATCCAGGTTGGACGGCATGACTCTCCGTTGAGTACACCGCGAATTGCCGGACCAAGTGGATAACCATCTCTTGCTTCCCTAGCCGATCACATATCGCTCTAATAATTCAAATCACCTTTTTACATTTATTGTCATATCTTATATTTCTAGTTCAGCTTTACTTACTGTACTTTCACCATGCTATGATTCATTTCTCACATGCTTTACCTGCTTTATACTGTACCATGATTTGAGACTAAGTTCTGTTTGAAGGAAGGGTTACAACTTCAGTCCTTGTTTGGTTCAAGGGTTGTAACTCGACTTTCGAATGGTTCCCAAGTCGTATTATCTTTTGTCTTGTATTTCATTAGTGCTGTCTCTTATAGTATTTCTCAGTTCATATGGAACTGCTGTTGGTGTTTGTACTTGCTCATTTTCCTGACAGGATATTGTTGGCAAATTTTACAGATGACTCTGAGACTGACTGCCCGACCTACTATGGGGTTGAGTCTGATGGACTAGATTTAGACCGTGGCTTATTGGTAGAGCCACTGGACTTTGCTCACCCTGAGTAGCCTAGTTTAGTTAGGTTTGCCTGGCCTGCGAGCCAGCTAGTACATTTCAGTTTGTAGTATCTTTATACTTATATTATCTGAGACTCTGGATATTTATGTATAGCTCTGACTTGTGGATCTTGGACTCATTTTCCTGTTTATTCTATCATATTTTCTTTTTCGTACTATCTACCTTAGTTTGATATATGTGATTGAGACTGTATTGCTATGTCACCTCCATTCGGAGAGTATATACTGTACAGGTACATTTAACTATTTTAGATGTAGTATTTACAGACCCTATATACAGCGTTCTACCGCCGATACTGCGATGTAGGCTGGACGTAACCACGTGCTCGTGCCCCTCTTCAGGGTGTGGGACGTGACACATTTTTGTGGTGGCCCATGCAGGTCAATGTCGCAATTAGTGCAATCTCGTAATGGTGCTCGACTTAGAGCGCTAATTACGAGCCTGCGACTATGACGTAGGATCTAGGGTATGGTAGGAGTTACTCAATCACATTTTAGGAAAAATTCTGATCTTTTGATTACCATGACAACTCTTCTTGCATTTGAATTCAATTGTCCTCCTTTGATAATATCTTATCTTGTGCCATATTGATCTTTTGGGTTCAATTCATCTTCAGGATGACGGTGACTCGTTCTCAGGCGGCAGGGCCTAGTATAGTTCCAGAGAGGTCAGATCCGGGAGGTCTTCCACCTCCGGCTACGGGAGTAGCAGTCGAGAGAGCAGTAGCCTCAGTCCCTGCCCTTCAGGCAGGAGTAGCAGCGGCAGTTCTCGGAGGTCTTCTACCTCCAGCTGGGGGAGCTGCAGTTCAGGGAGCTGCCACATCAGTCCCTGCCCTTCAGGCGGGAGCGGCATCGACGGTTTCAGGAGGTCTTCCACCTCCAGCAGCGAGACCGTCCATGGTCATCCCTGACATTCTTCTACCGCCGCCTCAGCTACTGACAGATGCTCAGGGGATGATGGCCCTTCTGTAGCAGATGTTGCAGACACAGAGAGCACAGGCAGAGGCACAACACCGTCAGGCAGAGGGGCTGTGACAGACCATGGAGAACTCGCATCAGCTAGCTATGGCAGCAGTGGAGAGAGGTGCACAGGCTAGAGTTCAGGGAGCACTAGTGCAGCAGCAAGGTCAGGAGAGGTCTGGTACACACCTCCACTTCAGAAAGATGAACCCGCGGGAGTTCAGGGGTACCAAGGGTATCCTATACGCGGACGACTGGCTAGAGGATGTCCAGCTGAGTCTGGAGTTGGCAGAGGTCCCGAGAGGTCTGTGGGTGATGTCTACAGCGAGCCAGTTCTTCGATATAGCTCTGATTTGGTACCGTACGGATCCGCGTGTGTCAGTGAGAGGTTTGTCTTGGGAGGACTTCAGGAAGCTCTTTAAGAAGAAGTTCTACCCGGACGTAGCCGTGTCAGGTTTGGAGGGACAGTTTGCCAGTTTGGTGCAGGGGAACTCGTCGGTGGACGAGTACGCAGCGGAGTTCTTCCGCTTGAGCCGGTTTGCACCCAGTTTGGTTCAGGATGAGGGGTGCAAGGCCCAGAAGTTCAGGAGGGGTCTCAACCATGCAGTGTGCACTCGCACATCTGGGCGACGAGACGCGACCTTCGAGCAGATTCTTATGGAGGCTCAGATTTCGGAGGAGGATTTCGGCCTCAGGCCGAAGAGGAGCAGCGACGCTCTTGGAGCTAGTTCGAGTGCAGGGCCAGCAAAGCGCCCACACTTCCAGCAGAAGCAGTTTCAGCAGCAGCAGCCTCAGTTGCAGTTCCAGCAGGCACCGGCGCGTGCCAAGCAGCACCAGGGACAGGGCGAGAGGCAGGCCACCCAGTGTGCCTTCTGTAAGAAGATAGGGCACACCGGAGAGGTCTGTAGATTGAGACTGGGAGTTTGTCTGTTCTGTGGAGCTCTAGATCACCAGATGAGGGACTGTTCTGCCCGTGCAGCCAGACAGACAGGCCAGGATAGAGTGCGGCAGGCTAGAGGAGGCCAGCAGGGGCATGCGTTCGCCATGGCAGTTGAGCCCACGCAGGCAGTAGCAGAGCAGATAGCAGGTTCCAATCTTTCGATCTCATTTCCGTATTGCTTCCTCATAAACTGTCTTGAACTTTGATTATATCTGTTCTTTGCTCGTTGGATAAAATTTTGTTCTTGTGATGTGACATTTTCTGAGATAAGTCGTATGGGCTAGGTCGCCTCGATTATGAGATTTTAGAATCCTTTAGGGTCATGCTAGCAGGCAGAGTGAGGACATATAGTCGGACTATGGACGTATTCCTAGGGTGTGGGAATTTAAGGTTTTCGCTGCCAAGCTAGCGGCAATGCGAAAATTTTAAATACCATAATTCTAGAGGTATGTACCATAGTTGAGGACTCTGTGATTATCGTAGCCTTGCTCACTGGCATGACGGAGATTCTGAGTATCATGATTATTGGACAGACGCATACGATTATCAAATTGCATGAATTTTTTGTGTTTGTTTCGTTTTAAGTTTTTGGATGATTCTTTTAAGGTGGATAGACTTATATTTGAGAGTAATTTTAAATTTTATAAATTTAGTCATTTAATTCCTGCTTTGATTTTGAGATTCTAATCATTTTAAAATTTTTGCCATGACTTGTGAATTTGAGATTTTACTATTGTTTGGTTTTAATTTCGAGGACAAATTTTTTTAAGGTGGATAGATTTGTCACCCCCAGTTTCCAAAAATAGGAGTATTTTTGTCATTTTTCACTTTTAAATTATTTTGGAATTATTTATTTATTTATTATATTATTTTGGGGTTATTTGAATCGGGTTCGAATTTCAACTCATTCCGACTTGTTTTGACTTGTTTCGGGGACCCGGGGTAGTGTTGACCTTAGCGGGCCCACACACTAGTTAGCCATGGCCCACATGTCAGTATTTTAGTTAGTGACTAGGCTAATTATTTTGGTTAGGATTAATTTGGATTAGTGGTTTTAGGAATGACTAAACTACCCCCGACTTTGAAGCCCTTCCATGTAATAACTAATAGATTAGTGCAGGGGGCTTTTTGACCTTTCCTAATAGGACAAAACCCACCATTATGGCTGGCCACTTTTGGTGGATAAGACTCCACCACTTCATCATTTCCTCCTTTCATTTCTCTCTCTTGTTCTTCCCTATTTTTTTAGAGAGCTTTTCCTAATCAAACCATTACCAAATCCTTCCATTTCTCCACCAAATCTTCACCTTCCCTCTCCATTCAATCCAAGGAAGGAGCTCCTCAAGTTTAGGAGGATTTGGAGCTCGTTCGTGTCCTTTTGGAATCTCTACGTGTCGGTGTCGAGTCGGGAAGCTTTTTCCTTTGAAACTCTCTCCCGGAAGGTATAATCTCTCCTCTAATCTACCCCAACATGCATGTAGGATTATTTTTGACCCATAGGAATAACCCCCATGGTTGTGTCTCCATTTATGTCCGTTTCGTGTCCTTTTGGAGACTTTTAGGAGTGTCCTATGTGTAGGTTTGTGTCCAAGTGGAGAAATTCCTATTGGACTCTTGTTTTAATATATATATTGTGTGATTAATTATTAGACATTTAAATTCCAAATTTTATATTGTTTAGAGAAGGTATTTTTAATGTATCATAATGTATCATATTATCATTATCTATATATGTATATATATATCATTCTATATATATATATATATATATATATATATATATATATATATATATGTATTTTTTTTTGGAATAAGGGTGAATTTATTCCTCGCAAATAGCGGAAAAGGTATTAAAGTACAATATCACAACTCTCCATGCCCCAAACAATAGTTATGGGGTCATAACAGATACATCGAATTCTATATTATGTAGAATTCCAATAGGGGGGTAGTCAAGCCCTCAAAGATACGTCTGTTCCTCTCCTTCCAGATGTTCCAAACAGACGCAGTAAGACGAACTCTGGCTCTTCTAGCCCACCCCGGCTCCCGACCTTTGCGGTCTCGGATCGAGCTGAGAATGCTCCGGATGTCTCGGTCCACCCCAACTCCTCCTCTCAGCTGTGCACACTGCTCAGTCCAAATGTGCTAGGTCACCGGGCATGCAAAGAAAAGATGCCCCATAGATTCATTATCCTCATTACAAAGCACACATTTGGCATCCGTGATCTGCATCCCAAACTGGAGGAGTCTGTCTCTCGTCATCAATCTACCCCGGAGAAGACGATATGCACAAAGTTGTATTTTTCGTGCAACTCCCTTGCCCCAAATGAAGTCCACCTCCTCATCCTGGTCGTGGTGGGTCCGAACCAAATCATAGCAGCTACGAAAGCAGAACAGACCTGACCCGCCCGCCGTAGCTGGGCCGGCCCAGCTCCATGTTTCCTCCGTCTGGCTAGCATCAATGATAATAAGGTGTATCTCTGCTGCAAGCTGGGCAGTAAATGGGCATCCCTCTGGCCTCCAAACTCCGTCTCTAATGATCCGACTGCATGTGAGCCCCCTTCCCGCTTCCCTGTCCAGCTGCCCGCCCAATATCTCGAGAAGGGATCTGGAACCCAACCAAGGGTCTAGCCAAAGGTCGGTAGTCATCCCATCCTTCATGCACCTACAGATAGCGGTCTGGAGCACCGGTCTACATCTCAGGATGGCATTAAACGTGACCGAGAAATTGTTGTCTATCCTACAGGCCCAGAAGTTGGTCCTCCGTAAGTATCTGCTAGCCATCCAGTCCGCCCAGAGCGACCCCCCTTGATGAATTTCCAGGCCATCTTCACACAAGCTGCCTTCCTAACCGCATAGAGAGGCCTCAACCCAACTCCTCCTTCCTCCCGAGGCCGACATAACTGGTCCCAGGATATCGCATGTATCCCTCCCCTCCAGATGAAGTTAGCACAAATAGCCTCTACCTTCCGAATAGTAGCTGTGGGGATCTGGATAGACTGGAGCCAGAACATAGTGATGCCAGCAATGACCGACCGTACCAACTCAATCCGTCCCCCAAATGAAAGCCCCGCCGCTTGCCAGCCCTCCACTCTCCTCTGAGCAAAGTCCACCAAGCTGTGACAATCCTGCTCTCGGGCATAGTTGACCGTCAGCGGGACCTCCAGGTATTTTACTGGAAGCTCGCCTCTGTCCACTCCTAAAGCAAAGGCTCTCTCCTCCTGAAGAGTACACCGGGAACTGAAGTAGACTCTGCTCTTCTCCCGGTTCAACTGGAGCCCAGAAAGTCGCCCGAACTCCTCCATAATGTCAGAGAGCGCTCTCATACCCCTCATGAAAGGCTGGAGTAGATATTTGTGTGGGGTGTGATCTTGGTGATGGGATGTTGGTACATAGAGTGGTCGGCCTAGTATGTATGTGTGTGTGACTTTGTGTTGGTAGAGAGGGATAGGAGTGGTGTTTGATGAAATGGTTGTGAGGGTGTGTAGAGTGCTAGAAAGGGGAGGGAAACCACTATCCTAAACCCCTATTTGCAGTCCCTAATGACAGCCCCCCCACTGTCCAAACACAGCCCACAAACACCCTACATTGGTGTCATATATTGCCCCAAATTGCTGCCAACAATTTCCCCATTTACCACCTAAAAATAGCCTATAAATTTCCTCTTCATAGTCCACCAAAACCCATGTACTGCTGTCCCCAATTCCCTGATTTTCTGTCCAGGTTTTGCACCCCATTGACAGTCAATAACAGTCCACTTTTTGCCATATATGGCTGTCCATACTACACCCAAACAGTCCACCTATTGGGCTGTCCAAGAACAGCCCTTCACTGTCAACTGTCCAGATTTTTGGGTCCATTTCTTGGCTGTCCATGACAGCCAAGAACAGGCCGTTCCAGCCCAGTTTTTTCTCCCCTATTTGGCTATCATTTATACCACATGTTAGCCCAAACATAGCACCATATCCACCCCTTAAACCACTCTATACATGGCAGTCCTTGCATCCCATTTAAGCCCTTGAAATCAGTCCTATACCACTTCAAAAACAGTCCACTTTTGACCCATATCATTCCTTACAAATTTACCTATGTGTGTGTATGAGTATTTGTGAGTTTATGTGTGTGTGTAGGAAGCCTATGAGTGTAGCTAAGTAAACTATAGTTTGGCCAATGCCTCAACCAATAGGAAACCTATAGAGAAACCTATGAGTATGATATAAATATGAGTGTACCATGAGAGTAGGTTGTGTGTGAGTGATGTGATAGTGTTAAGGGTAAATTCATGAGATAGGATAGGTAATAGGGTAAACCATACCCACGTATCCTAACATAGCCTAGATACCTAGGATACCTATTTTCCTTGGTAGGTAAACCTTAGATAGGTTGATATCTAGCTACCCTAAGGAGTCTAGGCTAGTACCATGGGTATTTGCGGGATTTCCTTGGGATTGGGCAAGGTATCTGGATTTACCTTGGTAGGGTAAATGCTAGTTTTGCCTAGGAATAGGGTATTTGTGTTAGAAGTCTAAGTTAGAGTTAGAACTTGATTTCCGTAGTTGGTAATGATCAAATATGGTGCTCATAGACTAGTTTTGACGTCGGTTGACCTTTTTGACCAAAAGTCAACAAAAGTTAACCGAGAGTCAAACTTAGCCTTTAAGCGACCCGATTTGACCGAAACCAAACCAGAGTTGACCAGTTGACTGAAAATCAACTGTTAGTCAACATTTGACTTGTTTGACCTAGAGTTGACTAGAGTTGACTTTTTGACCAAAAGTCAACTGTAAGTCAACCGTTGATTCCGATCGACCTAGTTTGACTTGGAATGACTCCCAGCGACCTAGTATGACCTAGTATGACCTAGTATGACCTAGTATGAACCAGTATGCCCTATTATGACTCAGTTTGACCTAGATTGACCTAGTTTTGACTTAGACTTGCATTCATTGCTTGTATTAGTTTTCTTTTTCAGTATTAAGCCCTGTTTGACTCATAGTATCTTATTTTAGGTCTGTGATCACTCTGAGCGTCTGTTCACCCTATCAGCTCAGGACCACAGGCGAGTACATTCACTGATAGTTTTCATTGTCTTGATATCTACTATATCCGATTCAGTCGTAGTGTCTTACTTGATTTTCAGACACGATATTTCACGGACTAGTATATGTCGGATCCTGTCATGAGATGTTGTTCCCGGATTACTTGGTATATTGGTACATGACTCGATTTGTTACTTGTACTTGTATAGACATGGAATTGGGAGTGGGCTGATCACCTGCTTTTAAATCTCGTGTCATGACGTATTATGTCCGGATCCGTGTTACTATTCGGGGATGGAAGAATTATTAGGGGTTATGTGATCAAAGCCTTCCTGTAACTATATATTGCTAGCGCCACCCTCACCTCACGTAGGGTGTAGCAGACACCTCATTACCAGTTATCCAGGTTGGACGGCATGACTCTCCGTTGAGTATACTGCGGATTGCCGGGCCAAGTGGATAACCATCTCTTGCTTCCCTAGCCGATCACATATCGCTCTAATAATTTAAATCATCTTTTTACATTTATTGTCATATCTTATATTTCCAGTTCAGCTTTACTTACTGTACTTTCACCATGCTATGATTGATTTCTCACATGCTCTACCTGTTTTATACTGTACCATGATTTGAGACTAAGTTCTGTTTGAAGGAAGGGTTACAACTCCGGTCCTTGTTTGGTTCAAGGGTTGTAACTCGAATTTTAAATGGTTCCCAAGTCGTATTATCTTTTGTCTTGTATTTCATTATTGCTGTCTCTTATAGTATTTCTCAGTTCATATGGAACTGCTGTTGGTGTTTGTACTTGCTCATTTTCCTGACAGGATATCGTTGACAAATTTTACAGATGACTCTGAGACTGACTGCCCGACCTACTATGGGGTTGAGTCTGATGGACTAGATTTAGACCGTAGCTTATTGGTAGAGCCACTGGACTTTGCTCACCCTGAGTAGCCTAGTTTAGTTAGGTTTGCTTGGCCTGCGAGCCAGCTAGTACATTTCAGTTTGTAGTATCTTTATACTTATATTATCTGAGACTCTGGATATTTGTGTATAGCTCTGACTTGTGGATCTTGGAATCATTTTCCTATTTATTTTATCATATTTCTTTTTCCGTACTATCTACCTTAGTTTGATATATGTGATTGAGACTGTATTGCTATGTCACCACCATTCGGAGAGTATATACTGTACAGGTATATTTAACTGTTTTAGACGTAGTATTTACAGACCCTATATATAGCGTTCTACCGCCGACACTGTGACGTAGGCTGGACATAACCACGTGCTCGTGCCCCTCTTCAGGGTGCGGGACGTGACACCCCCTATCTGAGTCCGCCGACCGCCCGCGCCCCTCTCGCTAACGCCGCCTCACTTACACATGGCTGGAGCTCCGCCGCTTCCGCCGTTCCGGCCGCCACCATCTTCCCAGGTGGTCGCACCACCACCGGCGCCGCCTCCTCCCAGCCGGACCCAGCTTCCGCTCCTCTTGTTAAACCCTCCGTTCCCCTTCTTCTTCATCTCTCTCTCTCTTACTATGCGAAGTGGGAAAGAGACTGTACTCTTAAAAGGTTATGTTATTATATTATTATTATTATTATTATTATTATTATTATCATTATTATTATTACTATTATTATTATTATTATTATTATTATTATCAAGGATTCATTAAAATTATTATTGATATTTTAATAAATATGAAACTATTCCTAAATATAGAGTTGTATTAATTATATGGTTTTGATTTAAAAGCTAAGGTTTGATATAAAATCTAAAGTTGCCCTAATTTGATTCTCCAAATATTTACCTTCAAGATCTTTTTGACAGATAGAATATAGTTTTTGAGTATGAATAATATTTTTAGAATGTTTATAAAGATATTTTGATTAATATTGTTTAATATTATAAATAGTTTTCAAAATGTTAAATAATTTTCTAAAAACCTCTATAAATACTTTCTAATAAATTCCTAAAGGCATTTGACTAAAAAATAGAATCTATAAACATTTTTCCTTTTTTAGATTTGGTTGTTCTCAGTCATGACTAATCTTGCCTCCTTACTTCTTCGCGAATTTGGGCCCTTTCTCAACGACCAAGGCTATGGACTCCTCAGACTTGTCGGATCATCGCATCACTCCAGGCCTACTACCAGGCAAGACACCTTGCCTTTGCTGTTTAATTTCTTTCTCAATATCATGCATGCTTTTTTTTATGTTGTTCTTTCAAAACTATGTATAGATGCAAATTATTATACTTTATGCAATTGGCTTAGAGTTAAGGGACCACCGTATGTTTAGCGCATCTCATAAACTGTCACAATGTGCCACGGAATGTGTGTGAGTTGTGAGTCGCATATAGATGCGGACTTGCGTACTGACTGATCATTGGTGCGTACAGGTCGTGCATTAGGATATAACTGCTAATAGATTGTGTAGAAGACTTGACAGTTATTAAGGATTAAACAGTGTCGTGGAGACGACGCATGTATAGTATCATTGGGGGGAGGGGACAGTTACTAGCGTAGGGGCTACATTTTATTTTTACACATATTTTGGGCCGAGGGTGACTCTTATGAGCACTACCTTCTGTCCAGGGCCGATAGTGACTCGGATGAGCGCTACTTACTGCCACCCTTTATTTACTCTGCTGAGCCTACAGCCCCTGCGTAGAACGTTGTCCTCAAAGTGCATATCACCTAGAATGGTTAGGAACCTTTACTCATGCATACTTTTCTGTTGAGCTTTATTATTCAGTTTATTGGCATGATATTATGTGTCTTGTTACGTCCCTCTGAGGACCTGGTGATCTCTCCAGGTGTGCGTTTCGTGATTTCTTGCAGGTGCTCTAGCTAAGGCCATTCCTTCCTCCGTGATGATTGCTCTTGGACTCGTCACTTGCTCTCGCTTGCTAAATTCTTTCCTTGTATATTTTTCCATATTTAATTTGGTTGGTAGTAGACTTTGTCTCCGCCCAACTATTGTGTACATGACAAACTCAAAGTTGCTTTTATATTATTATTTATCTTTGTGGATGAGATTTAGTGTCTTGGTATTCTACATTTACAGCTTATGTATATATACGAGTCGTATATTTACTCGTATGTATACAGCTGGCATGATACGTATCTAGTCTTAAGTATTTGGGACTGGGGCGTTACAAGAAGATTCCTTTGGGATAGATTTCTCCAGGTTCACAGTGGCAGCAAAGATTGCCCCTAGATATGTGGGGGCGATTTCAACGTGATTAAGTGCGTAGAGGAGAAAATCGGAGGCCTGCCGCCCTTATACAGATCAATGGAGGAGTTCTCCAATTTCATCTTCTAGGCTAACTTGGAAGAACTCCATTACAGAGGCTCTCAATTCACCTGGATCAACAAACAAGATGGGGAAAGGAACCAGATATCGTGCCTTAACAGAATTCTTGGAGATTAACAATAGAAGGACTCGATTTTCAGATCTTCGGTGGAGCATCTTAACGACCTAGAATCAGACCATTACCCTCTCCTACTGACTGTCGATAAGGTCACCCCCTCTATTACCAAGCCATTCAGATTCCTCAACTTCTGGACTCAACACCAAGGATTCAAGACAGTAGTGACCGAAGCTTGGTACAAAGATTTCCACATCAACCCTCTAACACGTATTACTATAAGGATTAAAAAGGTGAGGAAAGCACTTGGGAGATAGAGCAAAGCTACCTATGGCAACATCTTTCAAATCGTCAAATACGCGGAGGATGAGGTCATTCGTGTTGAAGCCAGTATTGACCCCGACGGGCAAGGCAGGGCTGCCATCTTTGAGGCTCAGGCTAAACTGAAGCAATGCTTGGCTAGGAAAGAATCATACTGCGTCAGAAAGTCCGCGTCAAGTAGGATTTAAAAGGAGACAGGAACACTAAATTCTTCCACGGATGTGTCAAAAGCAAGAGACAGAAGCTTCACATTCATCAAGTACTCGACGATAGTCAATGCATCACTAACCATCTGGCCATTCAAGGGGCTGCCAAGGCCCTCTTCCAAAAACTCCTCAAGAGGGAAGGCCCTACGAGGGTGGGTGATCTTCTCAACTCTATACCTCATTTGATTACAGAATACGACAACAACATGCTATGCGCTGACCCCACTATGGAGGAAGTTAAACACACTGCCTTCTCTCTGAACGCAGATAGTGCAGCAGGTTCGGATGGACTATCCTGCCATTTCTTCCACTTTTGCTGGGGCATCATTGCCTATGATGTCCTGGAGGCGTCAGTGGATTTTTTTTAGGGGCTTACCTTCCCAGAGCTATTACGAGCATACTGTTGATTCTGATTCCCAAGACCAATAACCCAATTTCGTTTGGGGACTAGCGGCCGCTTAGTCTATGCAATTTCATCAACAAGATCTTCACCAAACTTTTTGCTAGTAGACTGGTAAGAGTTTTGTCGAGAATTATCTCGAAAGAGCCGAGTGCTTTCTTGAGGGGACGCAAAATCGTCGACAACATCCTAATGGCTCAAGAGTTTGTGAGTAGCATGGGTTGCAAGAGGCGTAGGGGAAATGTGGCCATTAAATTGGACATAGAGAAAGCTTTTGACATGGTCGACTGGTCTTTCCTGAACAACATACAATGGGCCTTCGGATGTACAGAGAGGTGG
Organism: Iris pallida; assembly: GCA_029216955.1. Taxonomy (NCBI): domain Eukaryota; kingdom Viridiplantae; phylum Streptophyta; class Magnoliopsida; order Asparagales; family Iridaceae; genus Iris; species Iris pallida. The sequence continues at coordinate 20,982,147 of JANAVB010013397.1, read as the reverse complement.
ATTAACCTAACGTGGAGAGCAATCTCCAACTATTAGTTTTCACCTGTTTGAATGGCGTGGCAGCAGGCTTCTTTAAATCGAGCAGAGGTATTAGACAAGGTGACCCCATTTCTCCTCATCTCTTCATCATTGCAGCGGATTCCTTTAGCAGGAGACTCAACAGCCTTAGGGAAGTGGTGAGCTTCGACAAGTATTTCACGCCTAGTGGCTGTCCTTTTTATCTCGTATCTTGCTTTTATAGATGACCTTATTTTCTTGTCGGGGAATGAGGCTTCTGTTAACACCATCATGAAGGCGGTCAACGATTACACAGAAGGATTTAGATAGCGGATTAATGCCCAAAAAAGCATGTTGTACGCTCACCACAACTGTACCCCTGCTAGGCGGTCTATTCTTCCTCAGGCATCTGGCTTCGACACTATTAGCCCGCCATTAAACTATGTAGGCTGCCCCTAGCCTATGGAAGGAGGCGTACGGTGCTTTTCAATCAAATAATATCAAAAGTTAGACAGAGAGTCGATGGTTGGTATAACAAAAATTTGTCTCCAGGCGGCAAGTTGGTATTGATCAAGCATGTATTGAGCTCTATCGCAATGTACACGATTGCATGTTGCAACCCCACAATTGGAGGGGCACAAGGGTGGCCAAGACAAGTGTCATGACCCGCACCCGCTTTTCGGATACGAGACGTGTCCAAGCCAGCCTACGCCGCAGAGTCGGCGGTAGAATGCTGTCACGGCCATGATGCTCAAAATCACAAAATAACTACTTTATTGCTCATTCACATTTCTAAGATTTATTACAACAATTACAAGATTTATATTGGAAAGAAAATACAATGTTCTTACACATTTAATGAAAATAATACCATTGCTATCTATTTCTAGGTTTATGTTTGCAAGTACCACCCGTATCTCCCAAAGCTAAGTGAATCCACGGCTAACCTGAAAAATATTGGTTTCCAGTCAGGAATGGAACAAGCACACAAACCGACGACAGTGCAAAAATATAATAGAATTTACAAGATATGAAAATAACATATGAGAGATGAAAACTAGAAAGTACTGATGACATGGCACGGTGGAGAAGACAAGGAAAACAAATAAAATACAACTACCTATGTGGTGTGAAATATCTGTTTCGACATGTGAACGGCTAGGGGGTACATCCAGCACCCTGCACGTGTCGTGTTCAGCTGCTATTATTCACGAATAGACATATTGGGATAGTTCTGGGTAGTCCACATGTCTACTAAGATATTTCCCCTCCCGACTACTCCGTGTGACGAGCGTGTCAACAAGCAGCAAGACATATGTATGAACATGAAATGTAAAGACTACCATGAATCGAAAAGCAATCAGAAAGTGTACTTGTCTGTGGTCCTTTGATAGTAAAACCGATATTTCTATTGAGTTCATCATAGTCCGATTGGCTAGTGTATATGCAAAAAGTTATGATTTGTAAGAGTTAGGGACGCACGATTAACCACGATTTAATATTGATCTAATCTAATATAACAAAGAAAATTCTTAATAAAATTTATATAATAATATTTTAGAAATACTCGTTATGTAAACCTTTTGAAAATATTCCAATCATAAGGTTCGTTATTTAAAGTTTGTAGGAATAATATATAAAAATTCAGTAGACCATCTGTTTTATATAAGGACAAAATATACACCTTTAAAAATATTTATACATCAAAATAATATATTTATCATAACCATGAATATATATAAACAAGTCCAATTTGATATATCCTAAAAGTCCAAAAATATAATAGGCCCAAATCCTTATAAATCTTATTCGTCAATTATTAAGTCTAAGTCCAATGGACCTATAGGGCCCAAGCCCATGTAATTGGGCCCAATACTCAGCCCAAAAGACTTAGCCCATAAGACTTTGCCCATTTAATGATAAACAAAGAAAAGAAATAAAAGAGAATCAAATACTCCTCTCTGGAAGAAAGAGAACACAACTAAACAAAATTGTAAAAAGAAGCTGAAGGAGCAGACGAGGAAAGGGGGAGACTCACGGGGTGAGAAGAAATCACGGCGTCGGCCCGGAATCGGAGCGATCGCGGCGGCGCTCTGGCTCGGGGAGGCGCACATGAGGCGGAGAAAAATAGGTGCCGACAACGAGGAGACGCGGCACAGCGGCACTGTCAGCTGGCATGTCGCTCGCTTCAGCGCCGGCGGCGGTACGACTGGTCGGGTGGAGTTCAATCACTGGCCGGGCGATATTGGATCTGCGGGGAAGGCGCGGTGCATGAGCAGCCGACGGAGTTCGACATTGGGCGTGGGCGTCGGTCGAATGGAGTACAGGAGAGATGACCGGAGGCACCGGCTGGCTCCGTGGGAAGCGCGGCCACGTGCCGGGTCGCTGGAACATTTGCCGGGCACGGGGTCTGGGAGCGCTGCTGGTCTCCGGTGGTGGGAAAGATGATGTTGTTGGTGTTGGTTTTGGAGAGTATTTGGAGAAAAGAGGGAGTCGTGGCAGCTCTGTGTGATGGAATGGAGGAAACGAACACGGATGCCCGGGGTCGGACCCGAGGTGGACACGATGATGGTAATGGTGGACACGGACACTTGGCACCTAATTTTGTGTATTGGCTATGTATTGGTGAGACGATGAGGGTGACTATTAGCGGCAAACTGGCTGGGGAAGGCCGGGATAGGCTGCTTGCCAAGGAGAAAGAGCAACGGTGATATGGTTGGCAGGAGGCTGTACGGTTGGCTGGGGATAATGGCTGATGGGAAATATGCTCGATAATATTTGGGTCGATCATGTATGGATTGGGATTGAATATGATATTGATCTGTGCCTCTCCCTCTATATGTATAGGTACTGATGGAAAGATTCGGTTGAGATAGGATATGAGATAAGAATTTGGCTTAGGAGAATTCTATCCAGATTAGAATATGAAAGAAATGGGTTTTATCCTAAATAATTAATGAAATATAAAATAAGATATCAATTTTAGAAAATGCTTAACCTATTAATGAGATAACCGATCGGATACTTTCAAAGCTGCATGAATCAAATTTTAATCAACTACAATAATAATATTACTTTAAATCAACCTTAGAGTTTATTAAATAATCTGAACTCCAATGGATGAGGCATAGATTTAAATCCAATTGATTATTTTAAAGCATAATTACTTCAACTAAAAATAGAATAAAATATAATTCAAAGCATTACTTTAAAATTTTATCAAGCGATCTAAAACATATAATTCAAATCCTAAACAATTAACTGATTTAGTATAATAATTCGAAATAGTATCTATGATCATCAACATAATTTAATGTATATCTTTATAAATCTATTTTAAAGTAAATAGACAAATCCTTACTTGGTTCAAATTATTTATTATTATTAAAAGAATTATTTTAAATAAAAGATATGTTGGAAATTCAAAATGATATCCAATCAACACAATTCAATAATTATTTTTTATTAAAAAGCCTTAGCACTGTCCAAATATTTGTAAAGAAATTTAATGAGTACAAAATAATAATTATATTTTTTTAAAAAACCAACTAAATTCTTTCAAACCATAAATTGTTAACTGGTTTTGAAATAACATATAATATTTATATTTTTCAAAGATAATTTATTCCAAGACATGTTCTTAAAAAAATACAACATAGCAAATAAGTAAAATTTGAAAATATTGGGGAGAGGAGTTACAAATCTACCCACCTTAAAAATAAATTTGTCCTCGAATTTAATGAATAGATAGGCTCGATAGGTCTGAAGGAAACGATAGTAACGAAAAAAATAAAAAAAATTGGTATTGGTTAATAAGGTAAGATCAAGGGTAATGAAAAACTTTTTTTATAATAAATATTGATCAAAGGAAGGATGGGAGTGGAAAATAGTAATAACAATAATAATAAATAAATAGATAGGGTTTGATGTTAGAGTCTTGTGGTCTTGATTCCTAAAAGGTTCTAAGTGTTCTCAAAATTCGACACAAGCTAATAATGACCTCAAGGACAATTCATCAATAGGAGCCTCTACCCACCTTAGAAATATTATTCTCAAAATTTTGAATGGCACGATTAGTCATGATTAATGATATAAGAAATGATGCGATTATTGATCAAAATGGGTTAGGTTGTGAATATGATTGAACTTTAAGAAAAGATAACACGTGGCACGAGTATAGTCAAAGGGTCTAGTCACCAAGTTCAAGTATATAATTGAAGGATGATTTGCTAAACTAGAAAAATCGTTAGGCACGATTAACTACTGTTTGGAATAAGCATTGGTCAACAGTCAACTTTTGACCAAGTCTAGGCATGGTTAAAGTCATTACGATGTAGCTAAGATGTAGTTGTGATTAAGGTTAATTACACAAGTCATCCCAGCATAATCAAACATCTGAGAAAATTGGCACGAGCATGAACATGATCAAAATAGTCATGATCATAGTTGGATTGGAAAAATAAAACCTTGTAATAATTTAAGATGAAACATAAGCGCGGTTATGATTTAGTCATGAACAGAAATTGTTTAAGATCGATCAAAATTGGAATCATTGTGGTACGAATAAATAGTTTACGCAAAATTGTCTAGGCACGATTATAGAAACGAATTCTAGGATAACATGCGAATTGGCACGATTGCAATAGAATCGAATAGTCTAATCGTGATCGAAAGGTCGTTAAGGATGGTCCAAAACGAAACCATTCTAATCATGATCGATTGTGTAAGCATGATCATAGAATCGTAATCTAGGTGTGATTATAAATCTGGGGGAAGGAAATAAAATTAGGTTTAAAAGATGACGATTCAAAAATAGGAAGATATGAAGGAAGAGAACAACCAGTTTATTAAGAAGCTTCTAACTAGGAATAAGGCACAAATCAATTTGAAAACTTAATAGTCACATGCCAATAAAGAACGTAGCCTCTATGGTATTCGAAAACTATAGCACACTTGAAATCATTTACCGAGAATGGCTGCAGTAAACTCATGGTTACATGACTCTAAATAGGATATGTATCGAATATTCTATTAACTATTTCTATTATTGGCATAATAATTCAAAGATTAAATAGGACAAATAAGATAATTTTGTTAATAAACGATAACCCACGCTTACTTGGAATTACTTCAACTTAGGGATCATGCCTTGCCAGTGCGCTACTGGCTGCAGTGAACCCACGGTCTCCATAAGTCAAGTAAATGGCGACAGTGCGCTTCTGTCTTGCCATTGTAAGTCACCGATCATTCTTTCAACTATGTCCATAAAATTCCAAAGGGGCTTTAAAAATTTTAAACAAATTGACTACGATGGAGGAAGCTAGAAATTCGAATAAATTGATCATGATAGGTAAGTGTACATATCTGTCCTTGAAGTGAAAGTATCTGTTCTAAAATCAGACGATTGATTAGGAAGGGAGTGATCGAAGATAGGAGAAATACAACTTTAATTTATGTTTCTCTAAAATTCAAGATTGAGGAAAAAAATTATGTATAAAGCACTACGTATACCTGCTATGAATATACATTACACACAAGTATATATATATATATATATATATATATATATCCTAAATAAATTCGTAAAATCCCAAAATCAATCTAAGAGAAGATTATACTATTTCCAAGTAAAATATAAATTTAAATAGCAATAATACATATATTATATTCGAAATAAAATTTACAGAAATTATTCACGAGACAAAAATAAGCTAGCAATATATATATATATATATATATATATATATATATATATATATATATATATATATATATATATATATATATATATAGACGTCGTTGGTCGCACTACATGACTACTAGGGCTTAAGTTGGGTTCAGGTCCAGTCCGGGCTGAATTGGTACAACCAGATTTCCTAAAAATCATAACATTAGTAAATAACTAATTAAATTCTTTATAGAGGTCAAGTTGCAACTTAGCCTGGTTTTCCTAGTTAGGATACACCTATGGCCCGACCTTCTCTACCATGGCTAGAACATTAGTCAAGGCACTCGACCACATTATCAGTGCCATGATTTCTAGCCAGCTTGTACTCTAAACCTTAACCATGACTAAACCCTTCTATAATCATAAAAATTTCCAAAAATCATAATTTAACTCAAAATAAATAGAATTTTATTTCAAAAGAATTTTCAGGAAGAGGGGTTACGGTCAAGAATTGGATTCCAGGAAGGCCTAAGTGGGTGAGTCAATAGTCTACCCACCTTAGGAATATCGTCGTGTCAAAAGGTAATAGTGTATCTAAAATCTTTCAAGTTATCTAAATTTAATAAATTGCATGGCCTAATCCTTAACTACCCAATAACCAAATTAATAATGGACTCCTATTCCTAGTCATTATCCTAAATTAATTCAATCCTAATTTGTGAATGAGCATTTCCTAGTCGCAGGCTCGCAGTAGTACGACTAAGATACGTACTACCACGAGTTCGCAGTCTTTTGCGAAGACTGACCTGCATGGGCCACCACAAAAACTTGTCACGACCCGCACCCGCTTTTCGAATACGAGACGTGTCCAAGCCAACCTACGCCGCAGAGTCGACGGTAGAACGCTGTCACGGCCATGATGCTCAAAATCACAAAATAACTACTTTATTGCTCATTCACATTTCTAAGATTTATTACAACAATTACAAGATTTATATTGGAAAGAAAATACAATGTTCTTAAACATTTAATGAAAATAATACAATTGCTATCTATTTCTAGGTTTATGTCTGCAAGTACCACCCGTATCGCCCAAAGCTAAGTGAATCCACGGCTAACCTGAAAAATGTTGGTTTCCAGTCAGGAATGGAACAAGCACACAAACCGACGACAGTGCGAAAACACAACAGAATTTACACGACATAAAAATAATATATGAGAGATGAAAACTAGAAAGTACTGATGACATGGCACGATGGAGAAGACAAAAAAAAACAAATAAAATACAACTACCTATGAGGTGTAAAATATCCGTTTCTACATGTGAACGACTAGGGGGTAAATTCGGTACCCTGTACGTGTCGTGTGCAGCTGCTATTATTCACGAATAGACATATTGGGATAGTTCTGGGTAGTCCATATGTCTACTAAGATATTTCTCCTCCCGACTACTCCGTGTGACGAGCGTGTCAACAAGCAGCAAGACATATGTATGAACATGAAATGTAAAGACTACCATAAATCGAAAAGCAATCAGAAAGTGTACTTGCCTGTGGTCTTTTTGCTAGTAAAACCGACATTTCCATTGAGTTCATCATAGTCCGATTGGCTAGTGTATATGCAAAAAGTTATTTGTAAGAGTTAGGGACGCACGATTAACCACGATTTAATATTGATCTAATCTAATATGACAAAGAAAATTCTTAATAAAATTTATATAATAATATTTTAGAAATACTCGTTTTGTAAACCTTTTGAAAATATTCCAATCATAAGGTTCGTTATTTAAAGTTTGCAGGAATAATATATAAAAATTCAGTAGACCATCTGTTTTATATAAGGACAAAATATACACCTTTAAAAATATTTATACATCAAAATAATATATTTATCATAACCATGAATATATATAAACAAGTCCAATTTGATATATCCTAAAAGTCCAAAAATATAATAGGCCCAAACCCTTATAAATCTTATTCGTTAATTATTAAGTCTAAGTCCAATGGACCTATATATAGGGCCCAAGCCCATGTAATTGGGCCCAATACTCAGCCCAAAAGACTTAGCCCATAAGACTTAGCCCATTGAAAGATAAACAGAGAAAAAAAGATCAAACACTCCTCTCTGGAAGAGAGAGAACACAACTAAACAAAATTGTAAAAAGAAGCTGAAGGAGCAGAATAGGAAAGGGGGAGACTCACAGGGGTGAGAAAAAATCACGGCGTCGGCCCGAAATCGGAGTGGTCATGGCGGCGCTCTGGCTCGGGGAGGCGCACGTAAGGCGGAGGAAAATAGGTGCTGGCAGCGAGGGGACGCGGCACAGCGGCGCTGTCAGCTGGCATGTCGCTCGCTTCAGCGCCGGCGGCGGCACGACTGGTCGGGTGGAGTTCAATCACTGGCCGGGCGGCGTTGGATCTGCGAAAAAGGCGCGGTGCATGAGCAGCCGACGGAGTTCGGCATTGGGCGCGGGCGTCGGTCGAATGGAGTGCAGGGGAGATGACCGGAGGCGCCGGTTGGCTCCATGGAAAGCGCGGCCACGCGGCGGGGTCGCTGGAACATTTGTCGGGCACGGGGTCTGGGAGCGCTGCTGGTCTCCTGTGGTGGGAAAGGTGATGTTGTTGGTGTTGGTTTTGGGGAGTGTTTGGGGAAAAGAGGGAGTCGTGGCAGCTCTGTGTGACGGGATAGAGGAAACGAACACGGATGCCCGGGGTCGGACCCGAGGTAGACAAGATGATGGTAATGGTGGACACGGACACTTGGCACCTAATTTTGTGTATTGGCTATGTGTTGGTGAGACGATGAGGGTGACTATTAGCGGCAAACTGGCTGGGGAAGGCCGGGATAGGCTGCTTGCCAAGGAGGAAGAGCAACAGTGATATGGTTGGCAGGAGGCTGTGCGGTTGGCTGGGGATAATGGCCGACAGAAAATGTGCTCGACAATATTTGGGTCGATCATCCATGGGTTGGGATTGAATATGATATTGATATGTGCCTCTCCCTCTATATGTATAGGTACTGATGGAAAGAGTCGGTTGAGATAGGATATAAGATAAGAATTTGGCTTAGGAGAATTATATCCAGATTAGAATATAAAAGAAATGGGTTTTATCCTAAATAATTAATTAAATATAAAATAAGATATCAATTTTAGAAAATGCTTAACCTATTAATGAGATAACCGGTCGGATACTTTCAAAGATGCATGAATCAAATTTTAATCAACTACAATAATTATATTACTTTAAATCAACCTTAGAGTTTATTAAATAATCTGAACTCCAATGGATGAGGCATAGATTTAAATCCAATTGATTATTTTAAAGCATAATTACTTCAACTAAAAATAGAATAAAATATAATTCAAAGCATTACTTTAAAATTTTATCAAGCGATCTAAAACATATAATTCAAATCCCAAACAATTAACTGATTTAGTATAATAATTCGAAATAGTATCTATGATCATCAACATAATTTAATGTATATCTTTATAAATCTATTTTAAAGTAAATAGACAAATCCTTACTTGGTTCAAATTATTTATTATTATTAAAAGAATTATTTTAAATAAAAGATATGTTGGAAATTCAAAATGATATCCAATCAACACAATTCAACAATTATTTTTTTATTAAAAAGCCTTAGCACTGTCCAAATATTTGTAAAGCAATTTAATGAGTACAAAATAATATTTTTTTTTTAAAACAACTAAATTCTTTTAAACCATAAATTGTTAACTGGTTTTGAAATAACATATAATATTTATATTTTTCAAAGATAATTTATTCCAAGACACGTTCTAAAAAAATACCACACAGCAAATAAGTAAAATTTGAAAATATTGGGGAGAGGAGTTACAACAAGAGAGTGTGGGCTAGATGGAGCAGCATGACGAGGCCGATCAATAGGGAAGGGCTCGGGATCAGGGGTATCAAAGAGGTTGTGGACGCCTACTCAATCAAGTTATGGTGGAAGGTTAGAAAACAAAACTCTCTTCGGGCCTCAATCATGAAAGCTAGATACTTCAAAAAATGTTACTCGTCGAAGGCTATCGCTAATAGCAAAGCCTCTCGAGTCTGGAGAAGACATATCAGGGGAAGAGAACTGGGGGAGAACCACATCCAAATGAAGGTGGACATAGGTGATTGCGATATCTTTTACGAAAAATGGGTTGGGGATCACTACCTATCCCCGATATATCAGGGTATGGCGAACAAAAGTGCTCGTTAGGTTTGGCTCGAGAGAAGGGGATGGGATTACCGGACTCTGGTTGAACTGTTTGGGGAGGAGGCAGTCGAAAGCTTCAAAATCTCCTTGCCGAGGCTAACGGATGACGAAGACAGGATTGTTTGGACCCCCTCCAAATGCGGCGCCTTTACGCTCACGACAACATGGGACATTGTGCGCACCAGACGGGAGGAAGATACCATCCCTGCTGAAGTGTGTGGGAAGGGAATACCAGTCAAATGGAGTATTCTTTGCTGGAGGAGCATAAAGAAGAAACTCCCTACTGATGACATTCTTAGGGAGTGGGGATTAGCTTTGAACACCTATTGCCACTGCTGCACCAGGGGCGTACCAGAAACTTCGTCGCATGTGTTATCGAAAGGGGACATACCAATAGAGGCTTGGCACCACTTTGGTATTACTTGGAGATTGCCTCATGCTTCGATTCCCCTCATGGAGCGTATCATACTATGGTGGAAACTACCGAGACCGGGAGAGGCTCGTAGAACGGTGACTGCTATCATATGGGTGCTCTGGAAGAACATGAACAAGTTCAGATATAAGGGATACTCCTACTCAGAGACGCAGGTGATTTCGGAAGTGCAACGACAACTTGACAAGGCGGTGGGAGTGGTATAGTCCTTTTTTTGGTGGGTTGTGCGTCTTTTGGGTGAGGGTTATACTTGTACATCATTTTGGGGTATACAGTTTTTTTGGTTTTTATTCTTCTTCTTTTTCTTTCCCCTGGATGTTGTCTTCTCTTGGGGCTTATAGGCCTACGGGCTTTGTAGGTCACCGGATTTTGTCCGAACTTGTTGGATCGGTTTAATAAAGCTCTCTCTCCCTCTCTTTCTATATATATATATATATATATATATATATATATATATATATATATATATATATATATATATATATATATTAACCCCGAACTTTATTGAAGAATAGGCGTAAAATGTCGAAGCCTATACAAGTAAGCGCGGAGGCGCGACAAAGAAAAGGAAATGAAAAGCGTGAAACACGCGAACCAAAAAAGGGGAGGGCGGCCTAAGCCAGAGCCTCCCAGAACGAGTTGGAGACGTGGGGGCAGCGTCTCCTAACTTTGAAGCTTTGTCTGATGACTTCTCTGGACAACTAAGGAAGGGGGATTTGATGACCTTCATATCTGAATTTATTCCTATTTTTCCAGAGAACCCAAAAACCGGCGGCTTCTACGATCTGATGACCGTGGGATCGGCTCCAGTGGGCGAGGAGATCGTATAAGCCCCCAGATGGGTGAACCATACCAAGTCTGTTGAGGAGCATGGACCCAAGGCCGGTGGCTAACTCTCCCGTAAGAAGGACGTGCTCGGCAGATTCCGACGAGTACTCCTCACAGCAGTGACATCTCGAAGCAAGGCTGAAACCCATGGATCTGATGGTTTCATCCGTTGGGATCTTTCGACGAAGAGCACGCCAGATGAGGATAGACCATTTGATGGGGATGCAAGCTTGCCAATAGTTGGCAAAAATAGGGTTCTGTATCCCTCTGCCTCTGACCACAATCCTGGCGGAAGTCAGAGTGAATGTCCCGTACGGGTTGGAGGACCATCTCCAAGTGTCGTTCGCGTCGGTGATCCACAGGTTGAACGCAAGAAGACAGGTCTCCGTTGGCTGGCCAAGCTCTGACCTTCCTCCAATTCTATCCGGAACTGCCCTCCCACATATCTCTAATAGCGCATTTCGGAGGAGTGAGAGTGTTGGGATGAATGATGTCTTCTCCTAGCCATCGCTCCATGCATGCCAGAGAGCGACCGTCTTCCAACTGGAGACGGATGAGAGGTTCAGCGGTAGTACGACCCTGAATGATGCACCGCCACGAAGCCGAGGATCTGTTATTAGAGCTCGCCTCCGACAGATGGGAGAATCTGGAGTATCTAGCTCTCATGAACTTCGTCCATAAAGAGGTCTAGGTGCGCAACTTCCACCACAACTTAATGGAGCAAGCGTGCACGATGTGGGCGAGCCTGCAGAAGCCTAGACCACCTTCTTCTGTGGGTTTAGCCATCGACTCCCAACCGGCCCAGTGATATTTGTCATTGCCGTTGTTCTGACCCCAAAAGAACTTGGCGAAGAGGGATTCGAGAGAATGGAGCACCTTTATGGGGGGGGGGGGGGGGGGGGGGGAGCAAACGAGCATGGTGTACATCGGGATGGATGATAGAACGTGTTTGATTAGGATCATTTTTCCCCCTGGGGATAAGGTTGCGTTATGCCATATATATATATATATATATATATATATATATATATATATATATATATATATATATATATATATATATATATATATATATATATATATTTATATTTTTTTTTGAAGCAATAGGTAATTGTGGCGAACTTGCCTCCACTGGGGCTCGAACTCCTGACCACTTGGGCCACATGCATCTCTCTTAAACACTAGGCTAGAGGTCATATATATATATATATATATATATATATATATATATATATATATATATATATATATATATATATATATATATATATATATATATATATATATATATATAGTCCAGTGGAGGCGAGTTCGTCACAATTACCCATTGCTTCAATATATATATATATATATAATAGGTCAAGTGACTAGTGTGGGGGCATGTGATCCGAGAACATGATGTTTGAATCCCGATGGGAGCGGTAATGGACAACAACAATTATTTGTATATGTTTTAAAGTCCAACAGGTAAGTTAAAAAGTTTAATTAAAATGTTTTCCAACATTGAACTCAACTTCAAAATACAACAAATATATATATATATATATATATATATATATATATATATATATTTTTTTTTTTTTTTTTTTTTTTTTTTTTTTTACAACAAATATATATATATATATATATATATATATATATATATATATATATATATATATATATATATATATTTACCCACATTTTTTAACTTTTGATTGGCCCATTAAACGATAAAAATAGTCCAACCTAATAAAACGAATCGATTATCGATTTAGTTCGATTTCGGTTATAGCTAATTTCGGTTCAATTTCGCTTTTTGATTTTTAGAAATTTAGTTTATTCGATTCAACTATTTTGATTCGGTTGAAATTTGAAACAGAATAAACTGAACGCGCTCCCATAGAGAATCAAGATTGTGACTAGTAACTAATCAGAAAATCAATGGTTGAATCAATGGTTGGGGTTTTTTTTTTCCTTCAACAACCTTGCCCAGCTCTTCAGACAAATTTAGGATTTTTTACAATCATTTGGCATACAGTTTCTAGGTCTATTTTACAAATTATTGGCCCAATTAGCTCTCTCCGAGCGAAACCAATCTGTCTAAATCATTAATTTCAACATTAAAAGACTACATTCTAGGTATAAATTTTGCTAGGTATCGGACATTTTCTTGATAATGCAAGTGTCGTTCTCAAAACAGTATGATCGAATTATTGTGAAAATTTTGCTTAGGGAGCTTTTGTTATGCGAATACACTATAGGTGAGAATTCTATATTTCCGAAATCCAATTTTCTGTAAATAAATTATATTTCAATATTTGGTGACATATCAATATTTTTCAGAAAAAAAAAACTAAAATTAAATTAAAAAATAAAAATAAATAAATAAATAAATAAAATATAAAAAAGATTAACAAAACTAAATAAATAAATAACAACCAAAAACAACACAAAAACAAAGAATTCTTTAAAAAAAGAAAAAAAAACATTCTTAAAAAAATTAATAAAGATCAAAAACTAAAAAAAAATCGTAAAAAATTGAAAGAAAAAAAAAAACCAAAAATTTTCATAAAAAATGAAAAAGAACAAAAAATTGAAAAAAAACCCTTTAAGAAAAGCATTAAAACAAAACAAGATTTTTTTTTTTTAAAGGGTAGAGAAGAAACAAATTGTCCCGGCAAAAAGAACCTATACCCGCCAACTCTGAAGAGATAAAATTTCCATGTTTTCTGGATAAATTATTTATGTGAATATTTTTATTTTACAAAAATAAATTTTTATAATTTAAATCGAATATGGAAATATATTTTTCATTCTAAATTTACTCCCAAAAAAATAAAAAAACCTGTGTATAAGGCGGACTATTTACTCTACTTCATCAATTTGACACTCCTGTCATTTAGCTACGACCACTTGTAACATGTTTAGCTATTCTCTTTTGTTAATTGTTGTGTTAAGAATTAATATGGCCTATCAATTCAGTGGTGAACTTATTATGCTGCTAATTAAGTTTATCTATTATATTATATAATGCCAAAAGTTATGTTTTACTATAATTTTTTTTTTTCCAAAATTACTCTTGTGTATGTATACTATCTTTTCAGCTATATAATGGCAAAAGTTATGCTTCACTGTAAAAACTTTCTTCCAAAAATACCATTGCGTATCTATACTAATTAAAATGGTTAATTAATTTTAATAATGATAACTTAGTAATTACGAAGACTGTCATTTGATCTTTCTAAGTAGTCTTCTTAAGTTAATTAAAAGAAGATTAAAATAGGTACAAAACACGTGCTTGTTTTAATTTGATTAGTTGGCTAATTAGGCATGTGGTTAGTTATGGAAAATGACCTAAAAGGTTCCCCTCCCATCCTTGCCCCTTTCCTTTCCCATATTTGCTAAAATACACTCCTATACATGCTTGCTTCCCAAGACGAGCATTCATATATAAAGCCATTCCATGCATCTCTCCCATCAATCAAATATTCTCCATTCCATCACCAACAACCAAGTCCAGCCAATCCTGACTCCTCTCCACACCAGACCCGACTGGCCTTCTCACCGGAATACCTCACGTCCATAGGTCAACTCACCCTTCGACATAGTCCAGTCTCAAAATACGTAGGATCAGGTTATGTATATTGTAATGACCATTACTAAGTATCGTGTTTCTACGTTTTTTGGGACATTACTACGTATCCTGGTCCTGTTGTATAATTTGAGAAAAAAAATCAACTTCCTTCTTCCTCACTTCAATGTCATTTTATTTTCTATTCAATACTTTCAACCTTTTTTTTGTGTTGTTTAAATTTTGACCGTTTCAATATTTATTTTATATTCATTGGTATTTTATGGGCTTAATGATCAAATGACTACATAACTAGCCATAAAATCATATTAAAATCTATTAAATTTGTAGGAAGAGGGGTTGCCTATATATGTATCCATATTGTTAGTATTGATAATATACTTGAGAAGAAGAAAAAATGGCAACCATGTGATTCCTCCTCCTTCACAAACATGTATTCTTTTTTTTCTTTCCATTTCAATCTTTTCTGCTCTGGGCAAGAGCTAAGTCATGGTCAATCTCCCTGAGTTGTGTGCGACGACGGGATACCGGTAGAACGGGGGTTTTACCACTAGGAGAATTCGGAACAAGTCTGCACATAGACCCGAATCAACTCTTATGGCAGTGCTTCGTGCGCGACTTCCCCGGAGGCCGGTAACTTTAATTTGATTTATTTTGTTTATATTTTTTTTTTAAAGAAGCAATATTTCTAACAATCTAAGAGTTGATTCATATGATTTGTTTAATTGATCTTCAAAATTAGCATTCGGCTAGTGACAGAAAAAATTATGTAAGTTGCTCAATTGATCTCCACAATTTGTATGATTAAACTAGTGTATCCAAGAATTTAAGATATAAAATTGTTCTGACATGTTACTAAGAAAGCGCTAACATATATGTGTTAGTATGCATTCTTCTTGTCAAAATTGTGATTTTCAGTTCACTGGATTTATCGAATAGTTCTCATATGTTGTATACTCGTTGTCCACATGAATGGTTATTTGTCTTTTCATTAAATATTGTTGCATTTTACTTGCCAGTCGTGGATCTACTCTAGCTAAGTATACTAAATTTTATGTGTTGATAACAAATACTCTATATCTCTCCACCTTGGTCCTTAAATTTCATTTCATTGAAATATGATAATCTGTAGAAAGAAATGCTTATAAACATGCATACTTGTGCATGTATGTTTGGAATATGTTATGTTGATGTGCAATATATATATATTTGTTTTATAAATTATCTAATTGTATTTAGATGATATTTAATTTAGGATTGTTATTACTGACATGATATTATAATATGTTCACAAAATTGTAGACTCAGCATGTGATCTTGCTAGAATTTTTTTCTTGGTAATTGATCATATATTTTTTGCAAACTTCATCAATCCTATAAATTTTGCAAACTTGTTCTAATGAATTGATTTTTGAACTAGTGAATTCGTTTTAAATGCATGGTTTATGTTATATTATAATTGATCATTTAAACTTTTGAAGGAGCAATTAATAATAAAGTTATAAAATAGATGTTTGTAATGATGGCAATGCTATGGGGGTTGTGGTCTTATAAGTTTATGCTTTAGCATAATATACCATTGTTGGAGACACTATAATTCTATACATACTGAAATTATTCGGCACAAATTTTTGATTTTATAATGTTCATAAAGTTCTTTTAATGATATGTAAATGTTTTCTTTTAATGACATGTAATGTTCATGATTATAATTTTTTTCTCTTTTGCGATTAAAATCAAATTTATTTGTCAGGACCAAGTATACCTAATCATATCTCATGCATCATATAAAATGGAAATGCACGCGACATAGAATTAAGTTTTTTTTTTCCTATGTAAAATTCCTTGGTATCAGTTTGAAGAATTTTGATAATTGTTTTATTTAGACTAATATTACTATTTTCTGAATGGTGGAGTCATTCTCATGGTTAGAATAAATAAATATATATATATATATATATATATATATATATATATATATATATATATATATATATATATAAATTGCTTCCAAGATGCAACTCATAGTTTGAAGTGTATACTACTTGCTTATTGTATTCTGAAAATTATAGAAATGTATCCTTTGATTTGAAAAGATATTGCCAATCATTGATAGTTATTAGTATAAACTTCTTAAAGGATATACATATTGTCAACTATCCATATATTCTTCTAGTACTATTCTTTATGACATTTGTGGTAATTTAATATTGTAATTAACTTGTATCATATGCATAAATGCTGATAATGAGAAGATAAATGTGGCAATTAAAGTGTGTGCATGGCTAGAGTTATTTATATTTGATTTTATTGCCTATTATGAAATTAATTGATATCTTATATTTATTTTTAAATTTTTGGTTGACACTAACAATTAGTAATGATCTAAATGATATAAATCAATATAGTTTTTTTTTAACTACCACCTACTTTTTAGTAGATAATATTTTTGCATTCAAAGACCCATATAGAAACACAACATACATATACATGCTTATATGAAATGTTGGGAGCTATCATTCTTATATTCTTCCTCTTTTGTGAATGGTTAAATAATCATTCACCATACTAATGGTTTACATGATACATATAAAATATGTAGTCTACTATATTTTACATATTGCTTTAACATAATATTTTACATGTTGTCTTGACTTAGAAAATAAATGTTAATATATTTACAAAATATTAGACACATCAGTAATGAATGACATATCAGTTATTCTTGTATCTTTCATCTTCCCTACTAATGGAGAACTCTTAAATGTCACCATTCAGCTTTAAAGTTTGGTCAAAGAATATTTTTCACTAAAGGATTCTCGCAATTTCAATTGTTATGAAATATTATTGTCATTTCTTGATTTGGAATACATAATATGTTTAAACCGGTCTGAATGACATAATATGATATGTTCCCTTATAGAATCTGTGGAGTAATATTAGTTCAAATTTTATTTTTATATCTATTAGTTTTATTTATTATTTCTTGTCTAACAAGAAATATTATTTTTATACTATTGTCTTGACATTGTTATAGTTAATATTAGCAACAATAAATGTATTCTTCTTTTACTGGTTATACCTTGTGGCTGTCATTGGCTAGAATACAACATTAACTTAACATCATAACCCTTGGTGGATATTTGGTTGGACTTTTACTGTTAGGTAGAACAGTTTGTACAAACAGAAATTTTTTTCCTTTCTTAGTCCACTAGTTTAACACAATACATCATTGACATTTGTCAAATATAAAAATATATGTTATTTTTCAAATCTTGCATATTAAAACATTGTAAAATTATTGTTGAAAAAGTTTGTGCATAGTTTTAAGTATATATTTCTTGTTAATATGCAAACTAACCCCTATTCTCTTGAAGGTAGAATCCTTAGAGATATTTTTAATTTTGGAAAAGAGCAACACATTATTGGTGACGGTACTAAAAATTTGTTTGTACTCACCCATTCTTAACATGATCTTTGTAAAGTTATATTTCCAAATCAAAAGCATTAGAGATTGTGACTTGTTAGTCCATCTCTAACATGTCAAGGGTGAAGTGAGAATAATGGAAATATCTAAAATGATGGAGAAAAAAATGACATCTTCTGAAGTGTTATTGGTAAGCCAAAATCTAGAGGTACAAAATTGTTCTGATCACGTGGAAAGGTAATTTTTCATATTTACAATTCACGTATTCTATTCATTTTGATTACTAAATTTAATTGGAGAAATATATTGTTGAAATCTATGAGCCAATTATCTTGGTTTATACATATGGTTCTGTATATTGTTGCATAAAAGCGATATTCTTCGCATGTTTGTTTTATATATTTGAACCTTAAATGAATATATTATCACAATATTAGAATTTCTAGTCAGAAAGAAATTACAATATTGTTCTATCACAATAGTTAGACAAACTTTGTTTTTGCTTATATTTCATAACGCTATATAAAATTCTTTGATTCATTCAAATAATTTTGTCACAAGAAAATAGTTAGTAAAATTGCAAATTCCTTTAAATCTAAAGTTTTAAAAGTTAAGATCAGTTTGGGTACAAGCCGAAAGGGTCTTTCTGTCAACCGGGCGTAAATAGCTCTAAGCGACACGGTATTTAATCGTCCCCCTGTGGACCTCCACTAGCTGGGAACCGGCCCCTACAACTAACCCAAGTTGATCAAAACTTGATAAACTAAAGATTTGATAAGGCCAATTAGCAAAATTCACTTAAAACTATTATTTTAATACTTTAGACAGTCATTCTTGTAAAATTGGCTTGTAAAGATAAATCTTTAGAGCCAAGACTGAAAGTTACTGTATCTTACTTTAAGAGATGATAGAGTCAGCTGAGTTTTTGCTCACTGTCCTAATGTTTATATCAGCAATTAGTGAAATCACATACTTGTTAACTATTTGTGATGTCACTAAATCTGATTTAGAAAATAACTAAATCAGTCAAACCAGTTTTAGAATATATTTTTAAGGAAATTCTAGATTGTAAAATTGTATCATATTAGATAATCTTATGTCATAGAAAGTCTTTTTAATACAAACTGGGTAACTGACTCGTATGAAATCTAACCCATTTATGGATATATATATATATATATATATATATATATATATATATATATATATATATATATATATATATATATAAAATATATATATATATATATATATATATATATATATATATATATTTTTCTACCCTATGCAGAGCTGTCATCTCTTGAGTTTATGTAAGAATCATAGCTAAGAGTACTATATACTCAGAAAATTTATCTTCAGTTACATCTTGTAATGAAGATGTATGGCTTAGACATTTTATAATTTACGTGATCAACATATTTCTTACCTGTCATTTATTTTAAAATTATGCTAAAAGATGATCTTGTAAATTCTAAGATGGACAGGTACCTGCAGCTGCGTTTCAAGACATTAAAAGATCTTAAAAAACAAAAATGTAGTTATTAACTATAAAGTCATAAAGAAATTTACAAATCTCTTGACGAAGAGTATGTTTACTCTTGACGAAGAGTTTGTCTAGGAAATTAATCCTAGAATCATCGAGGGGGATGGGGTTAAGCCCATAAGTAAGTCACTAGCAGTGGCAACCCAACCGAGTCTGACTGGAGATCCCAAGAAGCCGGTTCAATGGATAGAAATAAGCTGGACTTAGGTGACTTTATGGAACGCTGACCCGAGATTAAAATCTTATTAAAATAATGCCCAAGTGGCTGTACATGTGTACAATGATTCTCTATCCCTTTGGTGATAGTGTTCCGGTGTGATTTGGTTAGGATGAGTTTTAAACTCTTAATAGGTCCAAGCATGATTATGCAGGGTTGACTCCGATTACCAACCCTTTGAGGACTTACCTATGTGAGAGGTCGTGAAGGCCGTGACTATGGGACAGGGCGATCCCAGACAACTCTCATGAATATGGAAAAAGTGCGCATGGCTATTCTAGCACGCCGCCCGATAGACCCAAGTACCTCTAGCGTATTATGTGTGCTATTTTCTAAATCTGGTTCAAGAAGTCTGATTCAAGGCGTAGTCCATCAAGTACTTCTTCAGATAAAGATAATAGTCACTAAGTGAGATTCAAGGCTGTAGTCCATCTCATCTATGCATAGTATATAATTGCCCAGAGTTCTCTTTTTTTCCCCTCCTTTCTGCTGTTCGGAAGTTGGTTTTTTGGGGGAATTGTTGTATAATTTGAGAAAAAACCCAACTTCTTTCTTCCTCACTTCAATGTCATTTTATTTTCTATTCAATACTTTCAACCTTTTTTTTGTGTTGTTTAATTTTTGACCGTTTCAATATTTATTTTATATTCATTGGTATTTTATGGGCTTAATGATCAAATGACTACATAAATAGCCATAAAATCCTATTAAAATCTATTAAATTTGTAGGAAGAGGGGTTGCCTATATATGTATCCATATTGTTAGTATTGATAATATACTTGAGAAGAAAAAAATGGCAACCATGTGATTCCTCCTCCTTCACAAACATGTATTATTTCTTTCCTTTCTTTTCTGCTCTGGGCAAGAGCTAAGTCAGGGTCAATCTCCCTGAGTTGTGTGCGACGACGGGATACCGGTAGAGCGGAGGTTTTACCACTAGGAGAATTCGGAACAAGTCTGCACATAGAACCGAATCAACTCTTAGGGCAGTGCTTCGTGCGCGACTTCCCCGAAGGCCAGTAACTTTAATTTGATTTATTTTGTTTATATGTTCTTTTAAGAAGCAATATTTGTAACAGATCCTACGTATTTTGGAACTGTAACGTGACATAATTTTTGTGGTGGTCCATACAGGTCAAAGCATATCGTCTCAATTACTTTATTGTGTCGGACGAGCCTGCAGTAGAATTAAGCATGACTAGAAATCATAATCCATATATGTTTTTGAAACTCCCTTGAATTCGAATATCTTCTTTGGCCTTCTTATTTGTATTTTCTTTTTCTTCCTTGATACTACTACCCTTGTTTCTCATCTCTCCTAATTTTGGAGGAATGGACACTCGTTCCTAGTGGGATGTCTTAGATGGTTACCATCGTTAGGAAGATGGATAGGAATGTATTACACATAGGTAAATTGCTTAATGAAATACTTGTCATTATTTATGTCTAGATAGATAAGGGGTAGCATATATGGATATTATAGTCATATACACTACAAGAAAAAAAATCCTTTTACAACGTTCCATATACAACACTTCC
The DNA here is from genome assembly GCA_029216955.1 of Iris pallida. Classification (NCBI taxonomy): domain Eukaryota; kingdom Viridiplantae; phylum Streptophyta; class Magnoliopsida; order Asparagales; family Iridaceae; genus Iris; species Iris pallida. Next base: position 20,960,687 of record JANAVB010013397.1, on the reverse strand, counting down.
TAAAAATATTGTAAATATGTAGGGTCTTCTACAACCTTTATTGTAAAAATATTGTAAAATACAGGTGCAAACAACGTTTTATATTCTTACGCTAAGACTTCTACAATGGTCGTTCAAAAAAGTTGTGTATTACTGTATTCAACAACATTTTATTAACAATGTAACATTTATTAATTTTGATAACGTTTATTTAATGTTGTCCAAGTTATTAATTTTTACAATATATTTAAAACATTATAAAATGTCATGTTCAACAACGTTTATCAACTGTTGTAAATTTTTTATGTTTCACGATATTTGTTTGATGTTGTAAAATTTTTTTATTATACCACTTTATATAAACGTTGTGTATGTAATGTCCTTTTACAATGTTTACGAAACATTGCAAAAAAGGTATTGAACTTCTTTTATAAATGTTGTAAAAGATGTGTATTTTACGATGGACAATGTTGTAAATTTATCTCAGTATTTAAAATATTGGTCTTATTAGGTCGACATCTCACTTATTAGCAGCTTTTGATTAAATAGATATGTAACATGCTGAATCCTATCCCTTCTACGGTTTCGAATGACAAGTCTAATGTATCCATTTTTTTGCACAAATTCCTTCCACGTCTTCTTGCTCAACCTAATATTCATTGTTGTAAAAAATCATGACTACTCTACCTCTATATTACTCTATAAAATGCTACTTTAAATTAGCCTATGTCATATATTCAATGAATTAATCATTAAAAATATCTAACAACTATTCGAAATTTAAAGCATAATCATTGAGATAAATAAGTTTTCTTTATTTACATACTTTTACAACTTATATACTTTTAAAAGCCAAATCTATAAAGCTTTTCGACCGAGAGGAAATATATATATATATATATATATATATATATATATATATATATATGTTTCTACTGTAAATCTTGTTGGATCTCGATCCAGATCTCCTTAGGTTGATTCAAAATGTATGTTCTGGTATTGGCAGACGCAGGGCTGGCCCTAGCCCAGGGCGGCTAGGGCGACCACCCAGGATCAATGGATCATGAGTACCAAAAAAAAGTTTAAACATAAATTTGTTAATAATTTTGTGTCCAAAAATTTTATTTACCATGGGGCCCTTCTTTACACAAAGTTATTATGGTGTAGTGATTAGTTTGTTAGACTTGTATACTAAAGGTCCATGGTTCAAATATTTGTAGTAACTTATTTTTTATTTTTAGTTTTTTAATATATATTTTATTTTCTATGGGAGCCTTATTTTAAAAATTTGTCCAGGGCCCCTATGAGCTCAGGGCCGGCCCTGGGCAGACGTAAAAGTTACTATGCAAATATCTTACTGTCTATAAAGTGTATGCAAGAACTGGAGATTTTTGTCCTCTCAATTTGTTTAATTCCCTTTTTGATTTTATTTTTAAGATCTTATAAGTAAATCAGCTGAATTATATCATTAATTTGTAAAAAAATAACTCAAAATTTTGTTCTCAAACACTTTGGACTTTTAGTAGACATGATATATCTTTTGTGTTTTGCAATAGATTGATTGTTCTATTCCTAGCTGATACAATATGATACAATGTATTGTTCATTACACAATGTGGTTGTTACTAGGGGTGAGCTTTCGATTTGTTCTATTTCAACTGACCCGAAATAGTCAAAACAAAATAGATTAAAATTCAAAAAATCTAAAATCAAAACCAAACCGAAAGTAGCCAAAATCGAAACTGAACCGGACCGAACATAATAATCAAATCGGTTTATTCGATTTGTTCGGTTGGAATATTTCTATTGTTTAATGGATTGGGTCCAATGTTGGGATCATGGTTAAATTATATTAAGAATTATAATTTTTGTGCACATTTGTTATATCTAAAAGTTGTGTCCAAAGTTGGACTAGTTGTTAAATTATCAAAGTTGGACGTCAAAACATATACATAAAATTACTACTTTCAAAATATGAATATTTTTAATCACAAAATATTCATTAAATTGAGAGAATTTACATAATTGTATAATTCTTATTCATGAATGGACCAAAACCGAATAATGAATTTTAGTATTTTCAAAATTGAACAGATTTTTTTAAAACCGAATCGAATCTTTCATTCAGTTCGGTTAAGTTCAATTTTCGGTCCAAAACTGAATAATGCTCACCCACAGTAGTTACCCCTGTAATCTATAGTAGTTACCCTTGTAATTTCAATAAATGATAGCTGACAATCCAGCATCTTTCTCTTATGATACAATTGAAGCCTATCGAAATGATAGTTGGTATTGAAGCAACAACATACGACTACACGTATATGTATAAATTTACAATCTGTATGTACTATTAAGGGTGTGCATATTTGGACCAAATCGAACCGGACAAAATCGAACTGATCGATTTTTAACCGAACTGATGGTCCAGTCGGCTTGGTTCGGTTGGAGTTTCTAAATAGCCGATCAATTTGGTTCGACTACTATTGGTCTTTCCAAAAATCGTTTAAAATCGAACCAACAATTAACAATTTTAGTTAGGGCATTTCCATCCATATATGGGGAGAGGAACCAACTATGATTATTTTACATAGTAGGAAGCATATGCTCTATGCTTTATAGTTACTAAGTATATATCGATCTCTCCGCATGGTCCTAGAGGAGATGCTTATTGGATCATTCCCCAAGTACAACAATGTTTAGTATGAGGATGGATGTTTGCTTGCTATTTGCTACAGCCTTCTTGTATCAATCTGTTTGTTATTTGCTAAAGTTTTTTTTGTTTGATGTTTGATCATAATATGTTTTGATCTCTAATTATCAAACAGAAGCAGACCCTGTTGTCGTTGCATTACTACTTTAAAACAAGTTCCATTGCATTATTTTGAATTTTGAGTTTTCTTTTTTCATCCACGTAACCGGCTTATAAGTATTTAAATTATATTTAAATATTAAAAAATTATTTTATATATATGCATAAATTTTATTTCAAATTTATTTAAAATTATTAATTCGGCTCAGAAACGACTTATAAATATTTAAGTTAAGTATTGTAGAAGCATGGAAAATAATAAAGAAAGAGCCATGCGGCCAGGAAACCCCATGCGGTTTAGAAAGCCCATGCGGCTCAACGCGTCTATGCGGCTCCGTGATCTCCATACGGCTCAGAGAGGTGCCACGTAGCATACAAACAACTCTTCCCTTACTGTATTAATTGCCTTGACGGCTGACAACTCTGACAAGACGACAGCCCTGACACAAAGAGGTAATTATGACTCTGTCATAATGACAGACTCCTAGGGAAATGAAGGAGATCTCTGACATAATCTCCCGAGACCCAGAAAATGCCACGCAGCCTAGGCACGTGGACAGTCATATGCGGCTCGAGCGGAGACTCCCTATGCGGCTCAGGTCGAAGTTGCCCTATGCGGCCTAGATCGAAATAGCCCTATGCGGCTCAAGCAGACGCTCCCCCATGCGGTTCACGAGGACCATCTCCATGCGGCTCACGAAGGGGTTACCCGTTATGCGGCTACCTACGTCCATGCGGTCCAGAATATCATGTGATTCGAAGGTTCGGGGGCCACTCCCCAACAGCCTTGCCACGTGGCCGGGCTTATGCAGCACAATCTTCATGCGGCTCAGATCCCCTTAGCGGCTCCCAGGACACGTGTCATAAAGCTAATCAATTTTCCAGATTTACTGCAATCAAAGATTGGGTCAAATCCCAATAATCTGGGACACGTGGCAGGAGAATGAATTAAACTTATTCATTCAGATTCGCAGACATCAGCAGATCATCACAAGGGAGATTTATTCCAATCAGCATTAATTACTGAAAGGATTTGGCACAATCTACATTAATGGCCCAGATTTATTATACTCAAAACTAATGGCCCAGATTGATCAATCCACAGGCCGCCGCCACTTTAAGGGACAATCATTGTAAACCTTAATAATAGCATTCCCTTTTTATAAATAGCAAGGTGCCATTCTCTTACGAAGAGACCCTTTTTCGAGATCAGAGAGCACCAGAATACTTGGAGAGAAAAAGCAGAGAGAGAGCAAAGAGAGCATTTCTTCAACGCCAAGCAATCTTCTGGAGCCAAGGCTGCATACCGATCGTCCAAGGAGTAAGGCAGAGCGGCCGTCGCTTTCCCGAGCCTCTATCGTCACCCTCCAGAATCTAAAATAAACCATTGTACTTAGACTGCTGTACCTAGGTTTTCGTCCCTAGGCTTTCTTTATACAAGCGAGTTTGTAACGTGAAGTAAAAGTCCAGTCCTCCGATAATTGTTCTGCTCTTTTATATTTCATGGCAAACACGATGGCGACTCTGCTGGGGACCAACTTCTCCACGGATGAGGAGTTGGTGACGCAGTCGGATGCAGCCAAGCTTGGCTCCACGCACCAGATGATGGTCGTCCGTTTCGACCAACAGGCGTTTGAAGAAATGCTCTCTGAAGGAAGTGCCGGCCCGATACAGAAGCGAACCCGCACAAAGGAAGCTCGCTGCGAGTGGAGGCCAAAATCGTTTGCTCCTTCACAAGCTCTGGACGGGATACTCTCTGCTACCCGAGACGGCGAAGGCGACTCTCATACGGCTCCACCTCGAGCCATAGAGCACTCTGCTTTCCCCAAGCCTGACAGAGGAAAGCACTACGATGCTGGACTTGCAGGGACAAAGAGCGACTCTATGCGCCCCAAGAAGAAGCTGAGCACTCCTGTGGCCAAATCTGCCAACCACATGTAGGAGGCTCATGCGGGTGAATCTACCAGCCGCACGAAGAAAGTCTATGCTGCCAGATCATCCAGCCGCATGAAGAAAACTCATGCGGCTGAGACTTCCAGCCGCATGAAGAACGCCTATGCGGCTACATCTGCCAACCGTATGAAGATTATTGATAACAGCCATATGACACCCACTCCGCGTGGCTCTGTCTTCGACCGCCTGTCTTATGGTCCTGATCTCTTGTGCTCCCTCTAGCATCACCTAGACTCTTCCTACTATATGCCTTTACACACTAGAGCGAAGAAGTCTAGGGCAGCGCGAGCTTGGCAAGCTCGATCCGCTGATCCAGTCTCTGACCATCCGAGCGTCCCGCATACTGTTATGCGGGCCTTAGATGGGAAGTTGTACCGAATCACTCAAGTCCAGCCCCCAGCGGCAAACGGACAGAGAGGTTCGCAAAAGTCTCCCAAAATCCAGGGAGCAAACATGGTCGATCCAGACCCATCTGACTTGCGTGAGGCCATCCTCCACAAACGCAAAGAAAGAGAAGACGCATCGGGGTGCAAAGAGTCCTCCCACGGACGTCACTGCACCTAGGTCATCGTCAACTGCTGCTGCAATAACGCGACGGTGCGAGAAGACCGGCAGTCCGTCTTTCAAAGACTGCAACAGCCATCTTCAGAAGACGAGACACTTTCCGTCGTCTCCTGCAACTCTGCTCAGAAAGTCCCCGCCGATGGAAGAGGGAAGAAGACAAGTGTTCCCAGCCCGAAGATTTCAACCACTTCAACTAAAAGACTGTCGTCTAAGCGGGCGCCCACCACCGGAGTTTTCTAAGGTACTCGCTCTAAAACAAAATCTACCACATTGGGAGATTCATCGTCCACGATACAGGGGGTTGCTGGGACTGGGGGTAGCACTCCTCCGAACCTCCACAACAATCCGATGTTCCAAGAAGACGAGCCTAGGGAGACAACTCTCCCAACAGATGCAGCAAACCCCGACGTCTCCGAGAACGTCCACAACTCCCAAGAAAAGACGAACTCGAAAACTGGGGGTACCGTTCCTTCCGAGTCTGAACCAGAAGAGAACATACCCACATACCCCGATGACTTCTCACTACAGGGGTATGATTCGGAGGGCGCTTCCTCCACCGCTCCGTCCATCTCTCCTCACGTGAAGACGGTATTCATGACAGACAGCAGCCAGGGCGGTTCCAGTGATCGCCAACGCATCGACACTCTCAAAGCTATATTGCTTGCCTTGGTCAAGTCTGTGGACGAGATCAAAGCGGCCCTTCCAACTCTGCAAGGAGGGATGCCTGGCCAAACAAGTGCGGGACCTGCGGTCAACGCGGATTCAAATTCGGCGGCACCAAACCCGGGCAACGATCCTCCTGAAACAACGGCTCCCACCGCCATGGACGAAGCATGCGAGGCGAGAAGAGAGGTCCAAGAGCTCCGAGCCATGTTTTACGCCCGAGAAAATTTTCAAGACCTTAGAATACGGCAACCATACCCTGCTGCATGGAGGGATGTCCCCTTCCCGCCAAGATATAAGCCGTTCAATATCAATCCTTATGATGGCAAGACCTCAGCAAGTCGGTACATCACTTACTTCGAGGTTACCACCGACCATCTGTCCCATGACGATGCCATTCTCACACGATTATTCATCGGGGCATTGGAAGCGGTCGCCTTCGATTGGTATCGCAACCTGCCAGACAACTGCATCCACTACTTCGCCGGCTTCAAGTGCATATTCTTGGAGAGATTCTACGAAGTAGGGCAGGGCATCACAATGTCCACCCTCATGGACGTCGTCCAAGGGAAGAAAGAGCTGACAAGGAACTACATCGAGCGATTTTGCCAAACCGCAATGAAGCTGCCGTCTGGAAATCCGGATTCCTCCTTGATTAAAATTTGCCAAAAGAGATTGCTCCCAACAATCAGTCTCTGGATGGGCGAAAGTCAATTCAAGGATTGAAAGATGTTCATCATCAGTGCCACAAGCGCCGAAGAACGATTGAAGAAGGCTCGCCAATTGGGACTGCACATCTCGGACGGAGAGAATAAGGGCAAGCGTCCTAACAACGACAATGGGGGTAGCCCCTCTAACAATCGGGATAGCAGGGGCAAGCAGGCTATGGTGGCCAACACAGCACAGAAACCTGAGCCAAAGCCGGCAGATAAACAATGGCCGCAAATCACTTACTCCTTCGAAGACGGTCACGTCAAGCCCATCTTGGACATGCTCATACATGGAGATAGAATTCAGCTTCCTCTACCAAGATGGGAACCGTGGCCGGCAGAGATGGAGAACCCAAAATACTGCCATTATCACTGCTACGTCCACCATGCCACACACGATTGCTACCAACTAAAACGGTACATCCAAAATCTCATCGATTCGAACGCACTGGCCATCGATTTCGAAGAGGTAACCGTGGCAGCCAATATGGTGTCAGTACAATTCGGCAGCTTTCCTCCGACGGAAACTCAAGACGGGGTGGTCCCCATCCCTCTGGCAACAATAGAAATTGCTAATCTTCCATCTCTCCGAGATCAGGCTATTGGTCTAGTACCCCTCACCACATCATGAAGGGAGGTCATGTGGGTCCATCCAGACTTGGTATCAGAAGTGACTCAGTCCACACCATCTTCCATTTACAAGAGAAAGAGTAGAAAAGTCAGGTCCTGCCGCATAATCTCGGCAGATATCGAAGAAGCTACAGCCGTAGTCACACGGTCTGGGGCACAATCCCAACCTGTGGCTGACAATCCGGCTGAAGATCATCAGCCCGCTACAACTGACGCTCCGGGACCGGCTCAGCCTCCGACGACCGACAAGCCTAGGCCGAAGGAGACTCGCTTTGACAAATCCCTCCGAAAAGAGGTATCACAAGGGATGGAGACGCCCTACAACTTTAACATCTTAGCGCAATTAGCCAATACGCCGGCCAAGTTGTCATTATACGAGCTTCTGAGACTCTCCAAGGATGTTCGTGCGGCGTTGAGCGATGCACTCCAAAATGCCGACGCATATCTGGCGCAAGTCAACCTCACGGAAGAAAACCCGCCTGCAGATCTCTAAGACAGCGCCTGCACGGGAGCGATGCCCAATATTGTCTTCACTCCGCAGGACATGCTCATCAAAACCAACCTGCATGATCGCCCGCTATACTACACTGGATACATCGGCGACGTAAAGGTGGATCGGATGCACATTGATCCTGGCTCCTCCATAAGCATTATTCCGAAAGGTCTGCTACATCATCTCCGCATCCCAATGTATCGCCTGACGCCTACAAGCACCGTCATCAGCGATTTTAATTCTGGCAGGAGCTACCCAATTGGGAAAATTTGTCTGAAGTATCAAATTGGCGATCTCCAATCCGAAGTCACCTGCTACATCATAGATACAGACACTTCTTACAGCATCCTCTTGGTACGCCCGTGGATACACGATTATGTGATCGTGCCTTCCACGCTACACCAGTGCTTCAAATATGTCGACAAACACGGCTTCGTGAGGACAAAATTTGCTGATATCGATCCCTTCAAAGGGGTCGAATCCTACTACTCAGATTCCTGCCTTTACGAAAAGTCGAAGAAGAACCTTGATGAAGGAGATGTACAAGCTCGTATCGAGACAGCCACAGGATCAGAAGAACCTCTGACGATCCACCTCTAAGCTCGCAAACCTGGCAAGTCTGCACCCCTTACCGCCACTCTGCGTAAGGACACAATCAGCTTCTCGGCACAAGAAGAGCAAATAAAAATCCGGCTGCCAAGGTTCGGCCAAATAACAAGACCTTCAACGGAGCCACTGACAATCAGGCTGCCGAGAGTCGGCCAATCGTAAACGGAGAAGCTCAATCCCTCCAACAAGCCAATGACGATACGCCTTTCCAAGAAGGGTCGACACCCCGATGCAAGGCCTGGAACTTCTAGCGAACCAACCACTCCCCACCCGGCATCGAGCACCAGACTGGAGGTCGCTAGTCTGCCAACAACTCCATGTTCTACTCCATCAGCTGAACCTCTGACGATCAAGCTGTCCAGTGTTTGCCATTAAAATTCTTTTATTGCAAATTTCAATACAAACAGAATAGTGTTACAATATAGGACTTAGATGTAGTCCTAGGAGTACGCTTTTGTTTATCTGGGTCCCTTGTGCCGATGGAGTGAGTGGTAATGCATTGACTCCATTGACGATCTTACGACGGTTATCGGTTCTCTGAAGGCCTGGATTGCTCTGGGTGCTGGAGCTTGCTGAGAGGAGGAAGACGTTGAGTGTCTGTATCTGCCTCTCTGGTGGTGTGTTTGGTCGTTTTTTCCGTTCCTGTGTGTGTGTAGGTAGGAGTGGAAGAAGAAAATGATCCCTCTATTTATATAGTCTGCAGGCTGGCTGCTCATGCGCGCATATGTAGGATGCGCTTGGTCGTGGGGACGCCACGTGGTGATTGCTGATGGAGGCGTATGAACGATGCGCCCTGATCGAGGGGTTGAATTCTTCATGCTGCTGTTGTGGACCGGCACGTAGCAGATGAGAAGATCTTTCTGTTGCTGAGATCTTGGGTGAGTCGAGTCAAAGGACACGTGTTATCGACCCATGGCTCAGAGATCTCTAATTTGGTGGGGAATGATCTGGTAGGATGCACCTAGGATTGGGCGCAGGAGGAGGCTTTGTCTCGTAACCTTTAGGAGTCACGAACCATTCGCGGCGCATGGTTTTTGAGGCGCATGCGAGGCTTCAGTAATGACTTAACTCCTGTCTTTCGGGATCAGAGAAAAGTCTGGGGCGCATGGCTTTTGAGGCGCATGCAGAGCTTTAATGGTGACTTTCCTTCTGTCTTTAGGGATCAGTAAAAAGTTTGAGGCGCATGCAGATTTGGGCGCATGGCTGTAGAGGCGCATGCGAGTGGTTGAGTGGCCACGTGGCAGTAGCCGTCGGAGGAAAGTAATGATGATGCTGACGTTGGCGACGCTTCGTCTTCTGAACTGTTCAGACTTCGGGAGACGTGTTGCCAACTCTGTCAGTTCAGCATTTAATGTTTGTGACATTCGATGGACAGTTTAGTGGGCACATCGGTTGGCGTTCCACTAGGCGTATGGGGACGCATGGGGGGCGCATCCCTGTGATGTGCTTGGTATTGAAGGGCGCGTTTGTGTGATACGCTTGATGTTGAAGGGCACGTCTGTGTGATGCACTTGATGTTGAAGGGCGCGTCTGTATGATGTACGGTCTGGCCGGCGCATCTGCTTCGTGACACGTCTTTAATGGTGCGACTGTTACGATCTTCTAGTGCTTTAAATAGCTGTTTTGACTTAGCTGAATTCAAAGCGTCCGGTTCATCCACTTAATGCAAATTCATTGCACGGAATTCGGAGAGCCATCCACTTGGCGTATGGGTTTGATTTGCCCGGCCTATAAATAGTGGTATGGAGAGAGTTTGCTTCTCGTTCTCTCACGTTCTTTCGACATGAATTCGTTTACTCGGATGCATTCTGTTGATGAGATGCTCCCGAGGGTGAAGATGCGACGCAATGTCTTCATTGATGCACTTGAAGGTGACTGTTACATCCAAAAGTCGGAGTCGAGGGCTTCCAAGGCAGGCGGAAGGTGCCTGTTGCATCCAAAGATAGGGATGCACGAGCCTCGTCTCCGTCATGTAGGAAGAGCCGTAGATCAGAATTTCTTCTCTTCTTCAGTTTGGGGAGCTCTTCCTCCAGCTAGAGGCTTGATTGCCACCCTCGTTCTGCTCAATAAATGCTTCATTAGTCGAAGCATTTAGACGGCGGTGAGCCTGGCTGGAAGAGTGGCACATAACTGGGCTGCTGAAGGGATGCACATAACTGAGCTGCCGAAGGGATGCACATAACTGAGCTGCTGAAACGGATGCACCTTGCTGAGGCGCATGGTGGGATGCACCTAACTGGGGGCGCATGGTGATTGCTGCGCCTATTTAAGGGCGCATGGTTGCTGCTGGCTGTAGACTTAGGATCTTTTCTTTTGTAGAAATTCTCCTTTGTACAATCTTTTCTAGACATGTAATAGACTTTTATATGTAATAAAAAGTCCTCTTTCAATGTCCATATTTGTTATTTTTACTGTGAAGCACTCTGTCCGAGCTCTGGCACATGTAGTGTCTGGCGCAAAGGATTTTTGGTCCTGAAATTCCATGCTTCTACACCCAGGTCGTCCTCTCAGTCATCATTTATGCAGGGGGTAGCCGAAGAGGAACCGGAGCTAGCCAAGTATGTGGCTGCCCACACTGATGTTCCCTCCGCAGATGATGTAATCTCCCTAGAAAAGATACCTTACTTCATCAACAAAGGGCTATCTTTGAACTACCTCGAGCTTAATAAGCTTTGTATAATGTATGCTATGGAACACGGTATAGGCACTCACCTACACACACAGGTGACAAATGTGTACACCGCGATCCAGCTTACTCCAGTGGAAGATGCTTACCGCATAATCGAGGGAGGAGACCACCCAATCATCTTCGGCCGGAAGGACGATCCGCACCCCTTCACCATAGAAGAAGTCGACCTTGGATCAGATGCCGGAAGACTGTCTCTGTATCTTTATAGTCCCCAATCCAAATACCTCATGCAAAAACAGGGATATGATCTGGAGACGACGCCAGGTTTGAACTATGGTACTGGACGACGATTACCTTTGAAGCCACCGGTCCCGGCTGGCAAAC